>OZ034802.1:7939414-8526914 GCA_964028335.1 Altica lythri | reverse complement strand
CTATCTATCTATCTATCTATCTATCTATCTATCTATCTATCTATCTATCTATCTATCTATCTATCTATCTATCTATCTATCTATCTATCTATCTATCTATCTATCTATCTATCTATCTATCTATCTATCTATCTATCTATCTATCTATCTATCTATCTATCTATCTATCTATCTATCTATCTATCTATCTATCTATCTATCTATCTATCTATCTATCTATCTATCTATCTATCTATCTATCTATCTATCTATCTATCTATCTATCTATCTATCTATCTATCTATCTATCTATCTATCTATCTATCTATCTATCTATCTATCTATCTATCTATCTATCTATCTATCTATCTATCTATCTATCTATCTATCTATCTATCTATCTATCTATCTATCTATCTATCTATCTATCTATCTATCTATCTATCTATCTTTTTTTTTTTTTTTTTTTTTTTTGGTGGAGAGGAAATCCCTTCGGATACCAGACGCATGGTTCTGCCCTCGTCTGGTTATGTGGTGTAGCCACTAAAACCTCTCCGTGTGCCCTCTCTGTCCCTGGAATCCACAAAATATGTATCACATCAGGGTACAGCGGCAATCCGTGTAATTCCTTTTATCTTCCAGCAGCCTCTCTTTCATCGATTTCCTTTGTTTTTATGACCTCTTTGGCAAAGGTGCGATCTATCTATCTATCTATCTATCTATCTATCTATCTATCTATCTATCTATCTATCTATCTATCTATCTATCTATCTATCTATCTATCTATCTATCTATCTATCTATCTATCTATCTATCTATCTATCTATCTATCTATCTATCTATCTATCTATCTATCTATCTATCTATCTATCTATCTATCTATCTATCTATCTATCTATCTATCTATCTATCTATCTATCTATCTATCTATCTATCTATCTATCTATCTATCTATCTATCTATCTATCTATCTATCTATCTATCTATCTATCTATCTATCTATCTATCTATCTATCTATCTATCTATCTATCTATCTATCTATCTATCTATCTATCTATCTATCTATCTATCTATCTATCTATCTATCTATCTATCTATCTATCTATCTATCTATCTATCTATCTATCTATCTATCTATCTATCTATCTATCTATCTATCTATCTATCTATCTATCTATCTATCTATCTATCTATCTATCTATCTATCTATCTATCTATCTATCTATCTATCTATCTATCTATCTATCTATCTATCTATCTATCTATCTATCTATCTATCTATCTATCTATCTATCTATCTATCTATCTATCTATCTATCTATCTATCTATCTATCTATCTATCTATCTATCTATCTATCTATCTATCTATCTATCTATCTATCTATCTATCTATCTATCTATCTATCTATCTATCTATCTATCTATCTATCTATCTATCTATCTATCTATCTATCTATCTATCTATCTATCTATCTATCTATCTATCTATCTATCTATCTATCTATCTATCTATCTATCTATCTATCTATCTATCTATCTATCTATCTATCTATCTATCTATCTATCTATCTATCTATCTATCTATCTATCTATCTATCTATCTATCTATCTATCTATCTATCTATCTATCTATCTATCTATCTATCTATCTATCTATCTATCTATCTATCTATCTATCTATCTATCTATCTATCTATCTATCTATCTATCTATCTATCTATCTATCTATCTATCTATCTATCTATCTATCTATCTATCTATCTATCTATCTATCTATCTATCTATCTATCTATCTATCTATCTATCTATCTATCTATCTATCTATCTATCTATCTATCTATCTATCTATCTATCTATCTATCTATCTATCTATCTATCTATCTATCTATCTATCTATCTATCTATCTATCTATCTATCTATCTATCTATCTATCTATCTATCTATCTATCTATCTATCTATCTATCTATCTATCTATCTATCTATCTATCTATCTATCTATCTATCTATCTATCTATCTATCAATACATGTTTTAAGAGGGAAAAAAGCCTCATCTCCTAAAAGTACGAATGGCATTGCTTTTCCAGTTTCATCATTAGGACGGAGTTTAGGTCCAGGAACATTTAATTCATTTCTTTCAAGTAATATTGAAAAAAGCAGATTTTTTAAACATATTTGAATCGCTTGCTGAGCCAAAAGCCCCTACTTCTATATATATATGAAATTATAATTGGAATCTGCAATTGCTAAAAGTACTATGGAAAAATACATTTTCTAATTAAAAAGCTCCGAGCCACTTAAATTGGGTCTCTTTATTCTGATGTGCTTCCCATCGACTGCTCGGATACAATTTGGAAAATTTGTAGAAACATTAAATTCCTTAGAAGTCTTCTGCCAAGAATCTTGATTCATTTTTGGCATATAATCAGGCAGCAAGCATTCCCAAATTGCATCACATGTATCCCTGACATTTTCCCTGATTGTCGTTGCTCCTAATAAATATTCGTAATGTAGAGATACAAAGCTATTACCAGTTGCTAAATACCCGGAAATAAAGTACACATTAGTTGGAAACATTTAATAAAACCATTCTTATTTACAGGCCAAGAATTACAAAAAAAATGGAAAAACTTAAGAACCTGTTTTAAAAGAGAATATGATGCGCAAAAAAATGAACCGTCAGGATCTGCTGCAAGCAAAGGCGTAAATATATATATTTTGACCAGTTGTTATTCCTGAGAGACTCAGTTGAAAGCAGAATAACATCAGGCAGTCTCGATAATCAACAGATGAATGTAAACAATAGCGTAAGTAAAAATTTAGACGTAGAACCTTCGACTAGTAATACCCACTCGACCCCTAGAAGTAGCACCAAGTTAGTTGGTCGGATACAATCTACAAGCTAAAGCTACGAAGACTCTTTGCTACAAATTCTTAAAGAAAAAAAGGATGCAGAAAAAGAAATAGATGAGGACAAATATTTTCTGTTGTCATTGCTTCCAGCATTCAAAAAATTTGATGATGACCAAAAGTTTTATGCACGGACAGAAATTATGAATGTTGTGAGGCGAATCCGACAGTCCGGAAGCCATAATATATTGCATACCCCGAATGTATACAAACAGACTACTCCTCAGGTAACTACAAATCAATATTTTACATCAGTTGCATCAGGGCACCAATTCGAACAGGTTCAGTCACCACCTGCAATCAGTACTCAAGATGCGTGGGAAAATTCGTCTGACGTGTCCTCAATTGTGAACTTGAATTAATATCGTTATTTGAAATTTTTGAATGTAATTCAAACGTGTTTTCATTCCTTTTACAATAAATATTTTAAACCATTATGTGTTGCTAATATTTTCCTTACCTTAAAGGCACTGCCAATCTCTCTTGAGGAGGTATAGCCTGTCGTAATGATGTATTTTGGTAAGTAATTCGAGATCCGAGAGTAGCCAAGAGATTATCAAACGCTTCTATGCTCATTCTAAAGTAATTAAAGAACTTATTTGGATGTTGTTTCAGTTTATCAAACAGCTTATAAAATTGACCGTCAAAAAGTCTTGAAGTAATAATTGGATGTACCCAAAACTTTTTCTTTTGCTGATTTTTTCGTCGTCTCAGGATAAAAGCAACAAGACAAGTAGATTCTATGAAATCCATTGTAGACTGAACAATGAGGCACTGAGCTATGGATCTGGAAGGCAACTATTCAGTTGCCAGTGCGCGGTGGCGGACCGCTCACTGGTGAGTAAACTGTTTAGTTGCTGTTGATTCAAGTTGCCAGTGCGCGGGAGCCCTAAAAGAACGTTCGGACGACAACTTTTCGCCGCACTCGAGACTGCGGCTAAATTCGCCCGACATGCGCAGGACAGCCCAACTACCTGCTACACAAACATTACGCGAACTGTTAGAAGTGTAAGTTATATCTTATTTTTTTAATTTTTATAAAAGAGGGATAAAGAGACAATAAAGAGAAGAAACAAATAAGGAAAAAAGGACAAACAATAATTGGAACAGTATCACTATATGTAAAAGAAGAAAAAAAGGAGGTATGGTTTAAGTAATTAGTATAATTATACATTTCTATTTATATTATTTCATTAGTCTAATAATAATATATTAATATAAAAAGAATACAATATGCAATAAATCGTACTAAAAAGATTTATTTAAAATACAAACAATATAACAGTTCTCTTTTATTTTTCTAATTTATTAATGTGATTAATTTTTAATTGGTGACAGGCAGTGATGGGATTCAAAAATTTTAAGAACCGGTTCGCTAAATGGAAGACCTTTTTTTTAGGTCGCATTTTCCAATTTTCGCCATTTTAGAATATTTTTTTCTCATTTTTTTTGCGCTGTTGTTCTAACATTTTATACTGAAAGGGTTTCAAACGAATATCTTTTGCAATAAAATCAACAATTTTAACTGCAGTTTTACGCGAATGCAAACCTACTCCCATATCTGGTCCGTTTTTCGTTTCCAATTCAATTTCGTCAGCAATGTCGGAAAATGGCTTACATCGCTTTGTTAAACTGTATATGGTGTTAAAGATCCTACAAGTTGTTGTTAAATATTTTTCATTCATTGTATCAATGATTTTTGGCATTAAGTTCTCTTTTAACATTTTACTGTTTTCTGTGCATATGTTATGTGCTTTTGAATTGAAATGCTCGTTCATTTTTTTCCGTAGTGATGCTTGTTGTACTACTTTATTTTTTCCTGATGCTTCAATTTCAATATTTTGCCATTCTTTTGAAACGTGGATGCCTTTTTCTTTTGTGGTACCAGTACCATATTGAGCACAGTATTGACATCCGATTTTTTTTAAACTAGAAGTCCGTCGTATTTTTCTTTAAAATATTTGTATTGTTGAGAGAGCCAGCATTCGGGAAAGTTATTGTCATTATTACATTCTTCAATTTCATGTGATGTGTCGAAATTGTGTTCCGAAACTATTTGTGCTTGACACGTGGTAGCTTCGGGTTCTAATTCTGTCGTTTCATTGTTGAACTAAAAAGGGCGATGAATACTTAGTTAAAATAAAATTAAATCAAAGGAAATGAAAAACCAGTATAATTAGATAAAAAGTCTTACCGTATTGGACAGGCGAGATTTTTTATGTAAAATTATATTAAAAGTAACATTAGATGAAACAAAGAAAAGAGTCGAACATACTGAAACACTTATGGGGACTTTTACACAATTTATTTACAAAATTGTTAAGATACACTGAACTCTGCTAGATAACGTCTAACTACTTGACAATACAATGAACTCTTGTGAATACTTGAACTTGAACTGACGTTAACTGACCATGCATCCCCTTATATACAACTTTATTTAATCTAGTTAGTGTCTTTAGATCTTTCTAGAATTTTCTAGAAACATTATTTAAAATGGTCAGTTGATTTTTAGAAACTTCTAAAAATCAACTGTCAATAACAATCTTTTAAATTAAGGTCCCTTCCTTTACGGTTATCCCGTTACACTGCCCCCTCCTTAGATTCATTCCTCCTGGAATGTTATTTTCTACATCGGAATCCCGCACACTCCCTGAGCCAGACAAACCATCTTCTTGGAGTTGCTGCGCATCTCCACTGTGGTTTCCCTGGTAAGGCGCCAAACGATCATGATGGACCACGACGGGTTTCCCTCTGGGAATTTTCACGATCCGATAAATGAAATCGTTAATCTTCTTCTTGATAGTGTAACGACCTTCCCAGTTCTTTTGTAATTTGGGACAAATACCTCGACGCCGTCGGGGGTTATAGAGCCAGACTAAATCTCCAACTTGGTAACTCTTTTCCGTTGTCCGTGTGTCATAGTACCTTTTCATCCGATCACTAGATAATTGTAGTTTTCCACGCACCAGGTTGTGTATATTCTCCATTCGATTCTGAAGGTCGGCGACATATTGTTCACGGGCCATTTCTTCACCAGGTTTACAACCAAACAGCAAGTCACATGGTAGCCTCATTTCTCTACCGAACAGGACCTTCGCAGGCGTTTGGCCAGTTGATTCGTTGATGGCCGATCGAATTGCCATTAGAAATAGTGGAATATGTCGATCCCAATCCCTCTGACAATCTGACACCACCTTTGACAGATAGTTGGTTATAGTCCGGTTCATTCGTTTCACCATTCCATCAGACTGAGGATGCATCGCTGTGGTTCTCGTTTTGCGGATGCCTAATCTTTGGCAAACTTCTTGAAACAGCTTGCTCTCAAAATTTCTCCCTTGGTCTGAGTGTAATTCTAGTGGTACCCCAAATCGGCTTACGAATTCTTCAACTAATATATCTGCTAAAGTGGTGGCTTCCTGATTGGGAACTGCATAGGCTTCAACCCATTTAGTGAAGTAGTCCATTACAACAAAGATGTACTTGTTTCCTACATCGCTCCGTGGAAGTGGCCCCAATAAATCAACTGTCCAGCAGATAACGTCTAGAAAATTCTAGAAAGATCTAAAGACACTAACTAGATTAAATAAAGTTGTATATAAGGGGATGCATGGGCAGTTAACGTCAGTTCAAGTTCAAGTATTCACAAGAGTTAATTTTATTGTCAAGTAGTTACACGTTATCCAGCAGAGTTCAGTGTATCTTAACAATTTTGTAAATAAATTGTGTAAAAGTCCCCATAAGTGTTTCAAATTGGTGTCAGGTGTGGGGTGAAGATACAAGAATGCCTGGAAAAAAGATAAATGAACTATTGATAGCTGAGCTCAGAAGAGAGCTCGATGAATTAGAGTTGGAAACTACTGGGAGCAAATTCGTATTGTTAGGAAGACTCCGTGAATACTACGTAAATAATAATTTGGACCCTGATGCCGTGGAGTTCGAAGACCCAGTTCAAAAAGCAAATTCTGAACTAACTCAACAACTTTCTCGGCAACATGAGGAGCTATCCAGTCAGATGAAGAGCCAGCGCGAAGATATGTCCCAGCTGAAAGAGGAGCTATCAGGACGAATGACGAGCCAACAAGAAGAACAAACTCAACAACTTTCCCGGTTACAAGAAGAACAATCTCAACAACTTTCCCAGATATCACAACGAATGACGAGCCAACAAGAAGAACAAACTCAACAACTTTCCCGGCTGCAAGAGGAGCTATCAGGACGAATGACGAACCAACAAGAGGAGCTATCCAGCCAAATAAGAAGCCAGCGTGAAGAGGTGTCCCAGCTATCACAACGGATGTCTACCCTACCAGAAGAGTTATCCAGTTCCTTCTCCCAGCAAATATCACATCTTCGTGACGAGCAAAATCAGCAAGTGGCTAACTTGAATCAGCAAGTGGACAACTTGAATCAGCAAGTGGACGACATGAATCAGCAAGTTGCCAACTTCAGAGACGAAATCAACTGTCAATAACAATCTTTCAAATTAAGGTCCCTTCCTTTACGGTTATCCCGTTACAATACGATGATCATGATAGATTTCAAATGGTTGTGTTATGGAGTACCTAAGCAAAGCTACTGCGCACCAAGTTGATAATATCGGAACAGAATAGACGGTAATGCAGGGACCAACTGTTTTTCTGTAAACACTGCATTTGAGGGCTTCTTGCTAGTACGTACTTTGCATCATGTGTGGAGCTATGTTAAGCGCGAAATTAAAATTACCCGTTGTATGTAAACAATAAAAACGTACCTAAAAGTCTTAAAACTGCGATAATTAATGTTCGTATCTTTAAATCTTCGTAAATCGAATGTTCGCAAACTGAAAACGGTCTATATTTGTTGAAATTTTAGGTAGTTAGTAACCGGTTCTCCGAACTCATAATCATTTTAAGAACCGGTTCTACCGAACCGGTGCGAACCGGTTGAATCCCACCACTGGTGACAGGTATAATGAATATAAACATAACAAATATAGCACAAAGTGCTGTTATATTATATCAGACGTACCTATTTCTTGAGGGATATCGATGAATCATCTGATGAATATTCTGAAGAAGAGGAACTAACAGAATTATATATTATTGAGAGATTGTCGAACAGAATGAATTGCAAAAAAAAACGTTCCAGCTCGCATTAAATATTTTATTAAGCATACAATATTTAATAGTACTGCAACGGAATTCCAATCACACTTCAGAATAACAAGAGATACCTTTGAGTGGTTATGTGTTAAACTCTCACCACACTTGCAAATTTCTCGCTCTAGTGGTCGACAAACAATAGATATACAAAAGCAAATTCTTTCTGTATCAATGGTTATTGAGCTGTATCAATGGTTTTTGGGCTATTAGGCCGGCGTCGATTGTCTTGCTGACTTGACGTTTCGCCAACACGAGCGGTTGGCATCTTCAGAAGTTGCTTCCTGTTTTTTTTTTGTTCTTATTGCGCGTTGTGTTGGGTCATTGCGTGGCTCCTTGTGGCTGCTGGGATCTGGTGGATCATTTATCTTTTCCTTGTGGTCTGCGGTATTTGTTGCGACAGTGGCGTTTCACTTGTCCGCTGCTGACACCGGTGTGCTCTCATCCTTGTTTGGATCTTGAATTGCTCTTGGCTCCCTAGGCTTTGGGTTGCTTTTGGGTGGTTTGGCATTTTGTGGGGTTCTTGCTGGTTCGGTGCGTGGTTCCTGAGCTGTTTCTTCTGGCAGACATTTTAGTGCCATGGGCAGGATAAATTGCAAGAATTTCTGACACACATAAACAGCATCCATGAAAAGATACAGTTTACGATGGAAATCGAAGACAACAACAAGCTGGCGTTCCTTGATGTGTTATTATCAGGAAAAGGAAGATCATTGAGCCATACAGTGTACAGAAAACCTACACATACAGATCATTATTTACATAGGGATTCCAACCACCACCCATGTCAGAAATATGGAGTCATCAAAACCTTAGCAGAAAGGGCAAGAAGGATTTGCGAACTCGAGGCACTAAACGCAGAGCTAACTCATATTCATGATGCTTTAAGGGCCAATGGTTATTCAGAACGGGAAATCAAAAGATCGATTGGACCAACAAATCGTACACCCAAGGAAAATGAGCAAATCCAAAAAGTGGCAAAAGCATTTCTGCCTTTTATTCCGGGAGTGACAGACAGAATTGGTCGATTGCTAAGAAAGAAAAATGTGAAGACTATTTTTAAACCAACGATAAAAATCAAAGAATGTCTTCGATCGGCAAAAGACAGAAGAGATCCACTGTCGGCTTCGGGAATTTACCGCATTCCGTGCACATGTGGAAGCGTGTACATAGGAACCACCAAACGCTCGATCAACACCAGGATTAAAGAGCACAAGGCCAATTGTCGTCTGAGGCAGACAGACAAATCCGCCGTAGCGGAACAAACCCTCACTATGGACCATCGAATTAAGTTTGAGGAGACCCAAGTCCTCGCTACTACATCAGCATACCATTCCAGACTCTATAGAGAAGCCATAGAGATAGAGAAGCACCCGAACAACTTTAATAAAAAAGAGGAAGCAGTCAAGATTAACAAAACATGGGTCCCGATAATAAAGAGTGCGAAAACTCTACCCTTAACGAACAAAACCGACCAGAACCGATCGGAATCGAAAGCAACTGAGGCCCCGCCTACTTCCTTCCCGACGTATAAATACGGACTGCGATCACGCAAAGCTTAGTAGTTCGCAGACTGTCAAACAGGAAACAACTTCTGAAGATGCCAACCGCTCGTGTTGGCGAAACGTCAAGTCAGCAAGACAATCGACGCCGGCCTAATAGCCCAAAAACCATTGATACTGAAACACGTATGGGGGCTTTTTACACAATTTATTTACAAAATTGTTAAGATACACTGAACTCTGCTGGATAACGTCTAACTACTTGACAATACAATGAACTCTTGTGAACACTTGACTTAAACTGACGTAAACTGCCCATGCATCCCCTTATATACAACATTATTTAATCTAGTCAGTGTGTTTAGATCTTTCTAGAATTTTCTAGAAACATTATTTAAAATGGTCAGTTGATTTTTTTACAAACTTCCAAAAATCAACTGTCAACAACAATCTTTCAAATTAAGGTCCCTTCCTTTACGGTTATCCCGTTACACTGCCCCCTCCTTAGATTCATTCCTCCTGGAATGTTATTTCCTACATCGGAATCCCGCACACTCCCTGAGCCAGCCAAACCATCTTCTTGGAGTTGCTGCGCATCTCCACTGTGGTTTCCTGGTAAGGCGCCAAACGATCATGATGGACCACGACGGGTTTCCCTCTGGGAATTTTCACGATCCGATAAATGACATCGTTAATCTTCTTCTTTATGGTGTAAGGACCTTCCCACTTCTTTTGTAATTTGGGACAAATACCTCGACGCCGTCGGGGGTTATAGAGCCAGACTAAATCTCCAACTTTGTAACTCTTTTTCATTGTCCGTGTGTCATAGTACCTCTTCATCCGATCACTAGATAATTGTAGTTTTCCACGCACCAGGTTGTGTATATTTTCCATTCGATTCTGAAGGTCGGTGATATATTGTTCACGTGCCATTTCTTCACCAGGTTTACAACCAAACACCAAGTCACATGGTAGCCTCATTTCTCTACCGAACAGGACCTTCGCAGGCGTTTGGCCAGTTGATTCGTTGATGGCCGATCGAATTGCCATTAGAAATAGTGGAATATGTCGATCCCAATCCCTCTGACAATCTGACACCACTTTTGACAGATAGTTGGTTATAGTCCGGTTCATTCGTTCCACCATTCCATCAGACTGAGGGTGCATCGCTGTGGTTCTCGTTTTGTGGATGCCTAATCTTTGGCAAACTTCTTGAAACAGCTTGCTCTCAAAATTTCTTCCTTGGTCTGAATGTAGCTCTAATGGTACCTCAAATCGGCTTACGAATTCTTCAACCAATATATCTGCTAAAGTGGTAGCTTCCTGATTGGGAACTGCATATGCTTCAACCCATTTAGTGAAGTAGTCCATTACAACAAAGATGTACTTGTTTCCTTCATTGGTCTGTGGAAGTGGCCCCAATACATCTACCGCGATTCTTTCAAAAGGACTTCCAACCAGGTATTGCTGCATTTCCGCTTTCTGTTTTCGGTGCGGACCGTTACTGGCAGCACATGTAGTGCATTTACGACACCAATCTTTAACATCATTAGTGCAATTTACCCAGTAAAATCTATCTCGGATCTTTTGCAGCCTTTTCGTGATACCCAGATGTCCTCCAGAACTATCATTATGCAACTGTTTTAAAATTTCTGGTACAGCATTTCTTGGGACCACTATTTGTTTCCTTGTTTCTGTGCCCTCGGAATTTTCTACAAGTCTTTTAACGAGCCCACCGTCCAAAACTAAAGAGTTCCATTGGGACCAGTAGGCTTTTAAAGCAGGAGAGCATGAGGATATATCTCTCCACAGCGGACGACGGTCCATTCTCTTCCACTCCCGAATCTTTCTCAAAACGGGATCGTTTTCTTGTTGCTCCTCCAGCATAGAGCTCTCGTCTTCTGGCACAACCTTAACTAAGGCGACTTTTTCCTCGTTCTGCTCCACTTGGGTACAATGGGGGCAAGTATTTCTTATGTGGCCTAGTTCTCCGCAATTCCAGCACCTCACTGGGCGCCTTTCTTTTGAAGAAAACTTCTTTAACCTCTCCACTACCGCTTCGACGTTGCTGACGGCATAAACGGCATGGTCGATGTTACCAGTGTCTTCCATCAGTCGAGCAGCTCCATGTGAGGCCGCCGTCGCCGCATCGAACTCCAGGGCAATGGTCAAGGCGTTTACAAGAGATCTCGGTCTCGCCAACCGTACAGCCCGTTGCAACTCGGCGTCTCGAAGACCATCGGTAAAGGTTTGGATCGCCAGGCACTCCAGAAAATCTTCTGCTGCATTTGGATACGCAAACCGTACCATTTTTTCCACTTCTGCCTTGAACTCCTGGATAGTTTCTCCATTTTTCTGCTTCCGACTTTTCAACTGCACTCGGTATACTGGTTGTAGATGACTTTGACCATAACGCATCTCTAGACGATTCACCAATAGCTTAAAATTGTCAACCTCATCCGGTGTCAATACATGCAGGACGTCTAAAGCCTCGCCTCGCAGAGCCATGGTTAGGAACAATGCCTTCTCCTGGGGTGACCATCCATTCGCTCTGGCCACTGCGTCAAATTGTTTTAGGTAATTTGACCAGGAAGTCTTCCCGTCGAAGGTCGGGGGTTTTATCGTCATTCGTACCTGGGCCGCCTCTCCGTTTCCTCGTCGTTCGACGTCTACGTGGCCGGTTTCCCTCCTTTCTGCATTTCCGTCGCCGTGGTGGATGATTTGGTTTCGGCGACAAGCTTCCAGTTCTTGTTGAAGCTTTCTTATCTCGGACTGCATTTGCTGGTTGATCTCGTCTCGCAAGTTGGCAACTTGCTGATTTTGCTCGTCTCGTATGTTGGTCACTTGCTGGTTCAAGTTGTCTACTTGCTGATTCAAGTTGGCTACTTGCTGGGAGAACGAACTTGATAACTCATCTGATAGGGTAGACATTCGTTGTGATAGCTCCTCTTGTTGGCTCTTCATCTGACTGGATAGCTCCTCTTGCTGGCTCGCCATTCGTTGTGACAGCTGGGACAGATCTTCGCGCTGGCTCTTCATCTGACTGGATGGCTCCCCTTGCTGGCTCGTCATTCGTCCTGATAGCTCCTCTTTCAGCTGGGACATATCTTCGCGCTGGCTCTTCATCTGACTGGATAGCTCCTCATGTTGCCGGGAAAGTTGTTGAGCTTGTTCTTCTTGTTGGTTCGTCATTCGTTGCGATTGTTCAGAAATTGCTTTTTGAACCGGGTCATCAAACTCCACAACGTCAGGGTCCAAATTATTACTTAGGTAGTATTCACGGAGCCTATTCAACAATACAGATTTGGTCCCAGTAGTTTCCAATTCTAATTCTTCGAGCTCTCTTCTGAGCTCTGCCACCAATAGTTCATTTATCTTTTTTCCGGGCATTCTTATATCTTCACCCCACACCTGACACCAATTTGAAACACGTATGGGGGCTTTTTACACAATTTATTTACAAAATTGTTAAGATACACTGAACTCTGCTGGATAACGTCTAACTACTTGACAATACAATGAACTCTTGTGAACACTTGACTTGAACTGACGTAAACTGCCCATGCATCCCCTTATATACAACATTATTTAATCTAGTCAGTGTGTTTAGAAGTTTCTAGAATTTTCTAGAAACATTATTTAAAATGGTCAGTTGATTTTTTTACAAACTTCCAAAAATCAACTGTCAACAACAATCTTTCAAATTAAGGTCCCTTCCTTTACGGTTATCCCGTTACAATACATTAGACAATGGCCGCGAAAGCCTTTCACAGGTTATTGGGCTGTTAGGCCGGCGTTCATTGTCTTGCTGACTTGACGTTTCGCCAACACGAGCGGTTGGCATCTTCAGAAGTTGCTTCCTGGTTGACAGTCTGCGAACAGTTCGCAGACTGTCAACCGCTCGTGTTGGCGAAACGTCAAGTCAGCAAGACAATCGACGCCGGCCTAACAGCCCAAAAACCATTGATACATTAGACAATGGCCGCGAAAGCCTTTCACAGTTTCAAATTCTTTCTGTTCTTTGGATATTAGGTACCCCTGATAGTTAGGGCGCAGCTCAACTCCCGACGAAATAATCCTTTCAGGTGAATTCCCGACAAAATAATTATTTTTAATCTTATTAAATATTTTTATCTAATATACTCGTACCAGTAATCCGCAATAGGTAAATATCTATATCGAAAAAAAAAAAATAATACAAAAGTTACTATTTTTAAATTTATTTATTATAACTGTTAGAAAAATAATATGATACAAGTTTAAAAATAAAGTCAAATCTTGATATAATGTTATTTTTGTACCGAAATATTTTTTCTTTAATAAATGATTGCTTTATAACAATTTCCTTCAGATTTGGTCGATTTTCTTTAAAATAAACGCTGTTAATTTTTAAATGAGTATCGATTTGCATACCCAATAAGCAGTCTAAGAATTTGTAGATATTTGGATAAGGCGTTTCACAATATTGTTTAAATTTAGAGTGAATTGACCCACAAGCATTGGTGGTCCTTGACGTGCACGCGGATAGTTCAGCCCAGATTATTGGAGGAAATAAAGCTAGATTATCTATATATGTTTCAACTACATAATCTGCAATTCTTTTTAATTCTTCCAGTATTATTGGAATTAGGTCTTCCACAAAAGCGTCACCAACTTCATCCGGCGGTAAAAACATCAATCCAAAGAGATAGTGTAGCCATTTCCCAATTTCGGATTCTCTATCGTTATATTCTTTAGCGAATCCTTTCATTGTATTTTGCGAAAAATACTTTGTGAAAAATGAAAGCGAAAACCAATAATATTACTGTTTTTAAAAACTTCTCTTAGACTGCTATGGATTGCAATTTCAAAATCACAAATAAAATTTTGTGCTTCTAAATTAAATCCTAACATGCTATATGTTTCAATAATTAATTTAAAAAGTTCTACATACGTTGATTATTTTTTATCTTTTAGTAAACAAAACACTACGGGAATATAATAATTTTCAACAAAAACATGAAATGAAAATAACTGTAAAAAATATTTAGGACAATGTTCAAAAGTTCCATCTAAATAAATTTTATCTTGATATTTACAAAGAAATTGTAAATTGGAAAGACACGAAAATATCACAATTTCACTGGCAATGTCATTGGCCGCAACAAAATTGTCACCAAAGGAGGTTTTCACTTCTCTGTCATTTAAAACTTTTTGCACATCCAAAGATGATTTTGTTAACCTTGGCATATTTATATTTTGTAATCTGGCATGATTTATATTATGGCATATATAAGTAAAATCCTTACTTGTTATATGCTGTAAAAGATTTGCTTCTTCCTTTACTTCTTTATGCAATAGTTTTCTTGGTTTCTCAGACAAGTTTTTCATTCCCTCGATTTTTACGTGATTATTTATCCTGTTTAGACATAACTCCATTAAAAATATATAATTTTACTTTGCAATCTTTTTTAACACAACACCAACACTCTTTACCAGTTTTTTTAAGTTGTCTCAAAAAATAAAATTTATAGTTATTAGCAACTAATAACTTATTGCCTAACTCGCTTAACATTTCGGTTATTTCCATATTGTTTAGGTACTAGGTACTTCCTTCAATAACTTTACAATAATACTAAATAAATTTAGCAAATTAAATATTAAGTGTTGCAAGGGTAGGGGTTACTCTTAAATGGTGCTCGAATTATAGTATCCATGTAACAGGAATTTTGGGGAAAATGAAACATTATAGAGCTTATTACTTTTCTTAAAATAAGATTTAAATAGAAATAAAGATTATTTAATAATTTTAAAAGAAAGTGAAGCAAAATTAGGAGTACCTTCCTTATTGAGTTGCCGGTAAGGCGGTCAACCGAGCTTACATCGTAAATTTCGTGCTGCAAACCTTTGAGTATTTCATCCATAACTCGCTGTAATGTAGCTGGTGCGTTCTTTAATCCCATTGGCATACGAATGTATTCGTAATGACAGTTTTCGACATTAAAGGCTGTTTTCTGAATGTCCTCTGGAGCCATCTCAATTTGGTGGAAGCCACTCGCCAAGTCTAAAGTCGAAAAATATTGACATCTGCCAAGTTTGTCCAAAATATCGGTAATATTTGACAAGGGATATTAATCGTCAATAGTCTTCTCTTTGACTTTTCTATAATCCACAAAAATTCTCCATTTCTTTTTGCCGCTTGCGTCTGCCTTCTTCGGGACTATCCAAATAGGAGAGGACCATGGACTATTACTAGGACGAATTATGTCTTGGTCCAACATACTATTAATTTGTTTTCGTACTTCCTCTTTATGGATATAGGGATATCGGTATGATTTGGTATATACAGGAATTTCATCCTTAGTTTTTATATTATGTTTCAGTTTGTTTGTAAACGTTAACTTTTGTCCTTCGTAATGAAAAATATCTGAGTAAGATTGACATAGAATAGATACACAATGATCTCTCTGTGATTTTTGAAATATGGAAAACTGTAAATGGTTCCTTATATATATTTTCGGAAAAGAATTTAGAAGCTATTTCTGGATTTAAAAATGATTTAGTTGCACCAGTATCAATTAAAAGTTTCAAAGGAGGATTTTGTATTTGTATGTAGGGTAGTTCGGTTTTGTCATAAATAGAATTGATTTCTATTACGTTTTCTCTATTTGGAAAGGGATTTCCTGAAAATTTTGGTCGGAACTTTCAGAGTCTACAAAAGGAATCTGATCTAACTTGAAATTTTCGGTGTCCTGATTAGATTGTTCATAATAAATTGATTCACCATTTTCTGAAAATAAACTGTCATGATTCTCAGAATTTTCTACGTTGTGTAGTTCTTCCATGATAACATCTGGTCTTTGATTGGGATTGGATTGAAATCGATTTTGGTTTTGATTTTGGAAATTATAAGGTCTAATTTGATTTTGAGAAGTATAAGGGCGATTTGTAACTTTCGTTACCACGCTCATTGGTGTTGGTTTCGGCAAAGTATTTTGAGGAGGATTTTTCCAGACATTTCGATTTCCGAATACTTGTGAATTTGTTGGAAATCTTTGAGGTTGAGTGTTCACTTGAGGCGGTAATTGAATTGGTCCTCGTGGAAACTGGGTTTGAGTTTGATAATTAATTGGTTTTGGTTGAAATGATGTTTGAGAAGAAAAATTTGGTGTCTTATTAGGAGGTTTTGCTGAATTTGATTGGGGATGATTATATTTTTGTAAATACCGAATATTATTATCTTCAATTATATACTTTTGTGCTTTAGCCAAATTAGTTGATTTCATAGCCCTAATCATCGAACTTTGTGGTTCTTTTAGTCCTACTAATAAAGTATGCAATGCATGAGCATCGTATAAAGTTTTCTTAGTAGTTACTATAACTTGATTATTTTCGTGTATATTAATATAATTATGTAATAAATTTAAAGTTGAAAGAACCCTTGCATAAAACTGCAAAGAATTTTCATTTGCATTCTGCCTTAATGCACTCATATCTGCTAACAAACTACTTTTATTTCTTTGGTCGCCAAAGTGAGTAATTAACAACCCTTTAACAACATTCCAATCATTGGATCCGCTAAGATTAAAAACTTCTTCTGCAGAGCCAGTTAGTTTAGAAAATATACTATTAACTAAAAGTCTATTTTGTGTACAACCCGCATTTTTATGATTCCAAAATTCATTTAATAAATCAGTAGCGGTAGAAATATATCAAAAGTGGGTACCGTTTGCAAAAATTTTATATAAAAAACTGGAGGATTTGGCATGGTTCTAGATGAAGATGCCAAAATATTATTTAATTCTATATTTATTTCGTTAATTCTATTTTGTTCTAACGTTAAACGTTCTAAAGATTCTACTAATTGATTTGTACTAAATTATTTTTACTGAAGGAAATATTGGGATAGGAATCTGACATAAAAATATTATAGGAAATTACAATGAGTAACTTACCATTGGAAACTTGTCTTCATGGCACTAGATCGATTCTGGATACCACTTGTTATTTTTAATTATTTCTTTTTTATTTCGTTTTTCTTGTTAGGTTATTCCTGATAAAGAGTAAACTCACGATTTTCTGCGATAGAAACCTTCGAGGAATGATCCTACTGACTGCGCCACTTACGTTTTTCGGGTTAACGAAAACGTTTTAAAAAAATTTTATTTTATTTTAAATACAACTTTATAGTGTAGAATCTAACATCAGACTAACTATTTTCAAAGATATAAAGTTTAAAAGTAAATTTTTCTAATCAGCTAAATATAATATTAAGCATTAATTTATTTTATAGTAAGGTAGAATGGGTCACATAACTCGTGTGTCGTGTCGTGTCGTGTCGTGACATATTTTGGTCTGAATTTTTTTCGGCTAGTCTCTAGCCTCAGTCGTAACTGGTCGTAACACCCGAAAGGGAACTTTGTTCCAATAAAGCAGTTTTTGTTAATGTCAATCTGTAATTCTTACATAACGCTAATATTGGGTCACATCAATAAAGAAAATTTAACATATTGAATAAAAAGTGTTTTTATTCGCAGATAAATACAATAGTTTTATATTCAGTTTTTATTCAGTCTTTCAATAAGCACCTTTTCTTTTCTTAAGTATACTTAAAATAAAATGTACTAATTTTGATATAGTCCATTTCATCGTTTTTGGCCGATTTGATATTAGAAACCACTGAAATAAGATTAAACTGTCATCCAAGTTACCAATGGCGGAGAGTTTTTTTTTTTTCTAAATTAGGTCGTAAGTTTCTGAAACTATCAGTGTGGTTTGACATCTACAAAAATATGACATTAATAATTATTAAATTCAACCCTTCAACAACGAGCCGTACATGACGGTTACTAGGAATGTGATTTAAGTCAAGACTTCCGTATTGAATACTTTTTATCTACCAGTGAAACAAGATGCAGTTACGTAAGTGTGGTATTAAAAAACAAACGTCCTCATTTAAATTTCTAACTTGCCTGTATCTGAGAGAGATGTAACTCTAAATTTACTTCGAGTATGATTTCTGTCATCGGCCAAAATCGGTGAAATGGACTATATACATTATATTGTAACGAAACTACGCCACTGGGTGAATGTTTAGTTCATCCGGAACTCTCTAGAATCGAGAATAATCCGGAGACCCTCTGCAGCGAATATTCTGGTACCAAAAACAATGAAGGACTCTGTTCTCGAATTCTCTGGTCCTCGAACGTGAGATGGCGCCGCTATATAAATAAAGCAGATTCGAATGCGGACAGGAGTATCCAGTGTAGCGCGAATATTTAAGCTTTCGAATAGTGCAAATAAATTGTGAATTTAGTATTTAGCAGTGTTATAGTTTGTGTAGTTATTCGTTAGAAAATAAATCAACTTAAAAATAAATCGAACCTGTGTTTTAATTTGTTAAAAACGTTACAATTGGTGTCAGGTGTGGGGTATTTTAATTTAATTAGTGGACTTTTCGAGCGCAGTTTTTGTAATTTTGTGATAAAACTCTTTCCGGTTTCGGTATTGACTTTTAGACATTTTGGACAGTTCTTTTTCGAAGTGCTAATTAAGATAATTCGAAATGAAATTAACACAGTTAACGGTTAAACAGTTAAAAGAACAACTAGAAGAACGTGATAAAGACACTGCGGGCACCAAAGCCACCCTTGTGCAAAAATTGAGAGAAGCATTAACCCAAGAGGGATGTGACCCAGAAACTTTTGAATTTCCTTCCACCGAAGAATCACTCTTGGCGAAAATGGAGGAAAATGCTAAGAAAGTTGAAGAAAAGATGGAGGAAAATGCTAAGAAAGTTGAAGAAAAGATGGAGGAAAATGCTAAGAAAGTTGAAGAAAAGATGGAAGAAAATGCTAAGAAGGTTGAAGGAAAGCTAGAAGAAGTTGTTAAAACGGTTGACCATAAATTTGAACAAGTCGAAGAAAAGTTTGGACGAGTCGAAGAAAAGTTCAAATGCTTAGAAAACAAAATCAGACAATTAGAAAACATGGTCACCAACACTAACATCGCCGAACAGGACGTAAAAGTTATTAAAACTACAGACAAGAAAGAATTAATATACGAGGAATGTGGCGGCGGTATGAAATTCAAACTGCCGAATTTCGACGGTAAATCGTCCTGGTCCACGTATGTCAAACAGTTCGAAGCAATCGCGATGGCCAATCGATGGACAGAACAACAAAAAGCCATATCATTGACAGCTGCTCTGCGTGGTGACGCCGCAGATATTTTGAGATCAATACCAAAAGATCAAGAGTACTGCTATCAGACGCTTTTCTCCAGATTGGAAAACCGCTACGGAGATAGCCACTTACAGCAAGTTTATAAAGCCCAATTGCGCACCCGAAATCAACGCGCAACCGAGAACTTGCAAGAATTTGAGGCAGACATCGCGCGTATGGTCCGGTTGGCATATCCTATAGCGCCCGATAGCTTTCTGGAAGAAATAGCAGTCGACACTTTTGTAAATGGCTTGAGGGACAACGATTTACAGAAAGCTTTGAAACTGGCTCGACCGAAGCTACTAGACGAAGCTCTTGCTATAGCGCTGGAACATGAAACAGCGAGCCAAACTTCGCGGGGTCACCGTTTAAGAACGATTGGAGAAGAATCGGAGACTGAAAGCCTCGAAGAACTGGTAAGAAGAATTATTCGTAAAGACAAAATGGAGACGAGACGGGAACCAAGGTGCTGGAATTGCGGCGAGTTCGGTCACCTACGCCGCAATTGCAAGAAACAGCCGTCGGAAAACTAAAGCGGGTCGACATGAAGGGGCGAGCGTCGACCCTGGAGAGTAAAGCCCCTGTAGTCACGGTCAACGTAACATCTTCTGGTGGAGTCCCCAGTTTGTACATCGACGGACTTGCAAACGAGAGGAACACTTCTATGTTAATAGACACGGGAGCAACAAAAACCATTACAAGACCAGAGTTGGTGGAAGAGCAATCTCTATTATCGCCGACACCAGTAAGATTGAGAACGGCTACGGGCGAGATAATAAAGACGTATGGAGAAGCCAATATGCTCATAAAGCTAGGAAAGACCAGTGTTAAACATCGAGTATTAGTAGCCGAGATAGCAGACCAGTTCATCCTCGGTATGGATCTTTTAAAAAAACTGGGGGCCATAGTAGATGTCAAAAATGGCTCTCTTAGGGTCGGCGAAGAAGAGCTCCCCTTCCATGACGAACAAGAAGATGTTGTCCGTTTAATAACTACTTGTGACATTACAATACCAGGCCGTAGCGAAAAAATCCTAATGACCAGTCTTGATGGGTATTGCAGGGACGGTAGCCTGAGAATAATTGAAGAAGCCAACAACAAAGACCTATTAATCGCCAAAGCTCTAATAAAGGTCAAAGACACTATTCCAGTGAGAGTAATGAATTTAAAAGAGAATCACATCAAGGTGAATAAAGGTACCGTGGTAGGACAGTGTGTTCCTGTATCAGCGATATGTTCTGCGATCATCACGAAGCCACCAGGAGCAAAGTTTCCTCAACAACTTGTCGATACGGTCATTAGTAACTGCCCAAATTTAGACCCGAAACAAGAACAAGAGGCGAAAGCTATGCTTGTGGAATATCAAGATGTGTTTGCCCTGAATGACAAAGACAAGGGCAAGACAAGCATTGTTTCTCATAAAATAAATACCGGGGATGCTCATCCGATTCGACAACAACCGAGAAGACTTCCTTGGGCCAAACGAGAAGAGGCTGAGGGTATCATCGCAGATATGAAGGAACAGGGGGTGATTGAACCATCAAACAGTCCATGGACCTCACCAGTGGTATTGGTAAAGAAGAAGGATGGTTCCACAAGATTTTGCATTGATTACCGTCAGCTAAACTCACTTACCAAAAAGGACAGCTATCCCCTGCCCAGAATAGACGACACACTAGACACTCTCTCCGGTTCCCGATGGTTCTCTACGCTTGATTTGAAGAGTGGCTATTGGCAAGTAGAAATGGATCCAGCCGATCGAGAAAAGACTGCTTTTTCCATAGGGTCAGGCATCTGGCAATTTACAGTCATGCCTTTTGGGTTATGTAATGCCCCTGCTACATTCGAGAGACTGATGGAGGCAGTCCTGAGAGGATTAACTTGGCAAACTTGCCTGGTTTATTTGGATGATGTCATCGTGATTGGGAGATCGTTCGAGGAACATTCGAGGAATTTGAGAGAGGTACTTCAGCGACTACGTCAAGCCAACTTAAAATTGAGTCCAAAAAAATGCCACCTGTTCCGAAGAGAAGTTAAATATTTGGGTCATATTGTGTCCAATGATGGTGTAACAGCGGACCCTGACAAGATCGCCGCAATAAAGGAATGGCCCATACCAAAAGATAAGCATGAGGTAAGAAGTTTCCTCGGCTTGTGTACTTATTATCGGCGGTTCGTTAAATCATTCGCCCATATCGCCAAACCATTGACCAAACTGACGGAAGAAGGCAAGGAATTTTGCTGGGACGAAGATTGTCAGGAGGCTTTTGAACATCTGCAAGAAGCTCTCATCAGCGCCCCGATTTTGAGTTATCCTAGGCGCGACGGAAAATTTGTGCTGGATACGGATGCTAGTAATACTGCCATTGGAGCTGTGTTATCACAAATCCAAGATGGACAGGAAAAAGTCATCGCTTACTTTAGTAAAGTCTTGTCCAAGCCAGAACGGAATTATTGCGTGACCAGAAGAGAACTCCTAGGGGTGGTTAAGGCTTGCGAGCACTTTCATAAGTATCTCTATGGCAGAAAGTTTTTACTGAGAACCGACCACGCAGCTCTAAAGTGGCTAATGCAATTCCGAAACCTCGAGGGTCAAGTGGCCAGATGGTTGGAGCGAATGCAGGAATATGACTGTGATATCGAGCATAGGGCAGGAAAAACTCATCTCAACGCTGATGCATTGTCAAGAAGACCGTGCAAAGAAAGCTGCACTCATTGTTCGCGATTAGAGGAAAAACTCTGCCCTATACGACGGACCACTGTCGTTAACGAGAGCTGGCAACCCCAGGAGCTCCGGAAATCTCAAGAAGAAGATCCATGCTTGAGAATTGTGTTGGGTTGGAAACGTCACGGTGAAAGACCTCCTAGGCAAGAAGTAAGCGCACAAAGCCCAGAAGTTAAATCATATTGGAGCCAATGGGATAGCCTAGTGATGCGGAGCGAAGTACTGTATCGAACTTTCGAGAATGAAGATGGTACCGAGTCCAGATTGCAGATGGTGGTACCAAGAAGCAAAGTGCCGGAAATTCTACGTCAAATGCACGAGGGCACTTCGGAATAACGAAGACCTTGCAGAAAGTTCGCGAGCGATTTTACTGGGTGAACTGCAAGGATGATGTGAGACGCTGGTGCCGGAAGTGCGAGTTGTGTGCTGCAATTAATGGAACCGTTGGCAAGAAACGAGCTCCCATGAGGCAGTATAACGTGGGAAGTCCAATGGAAAGAGTGGCGATAGATGTCGCAGGACCCTTTCCGGAAACGGACGATGGAAATAAATACATTCTGGTAGCCATGGACTATTTTACGAAGTGGACGGAGGCTTACGCGATCCCTAACCAAGAGGCTGCGACCGTTGCGGAAGTGTTGGTCAAAGAGTTCTTTAGTCGGTTTGGTGTGCCTTTAGAAATTCATTCGGACCAAGGCAGAAACTTCGAGTCGAGCCTCTTTCAAGATGTATGCCGTCTGCTAGGTGCTCATAAAACCAGAACAACGCCTCTGCATCCTCAGTCAGATGGCATGGTCGAAAGGATGAATCGAACGATGGGAAAACATCTATCGAAAGTGGTATCGGAGCACCAGAAAGATTGGGACCAATACCTACCCATGTTCCTGATGGCATACCGATCAGCAGTTAATGAAACCACCGGCCAGACACCTGCCTGTCTCATGCTTGGACGTGAATTACGCCTACCATGCGACCTTGAATTTGGCAGCAAACCTTCAGAAGAGGGCGTCGCTGGTGAAGGCTACGCAGACCAACTTAAGCTGAAAATGCATCAGATCCATGACATCGCCCGGAAGAACATTCAGATTGCTAGCGATCGCATGAAAAATCAATATAACGTCAGGTCAAATAACAGGATATTTGAAACAGGAGACCTTGTATGGCTTCACAACCCACAGCGACGCAAGGGTTTATGTCCCAAGCTGCAGAGACAATGGGAAGGCCCGTATGAGATTAAGAAAAGGATAAACGACGTAATTTATCGAATTCAAAAACTGCCTAGAGGAAAGCCGAAAGTGGTCCACATAAATCGACTTTCACCTTACGAAGGCTCTAATAATATCGAGGAAGCTAGGGCCGTTTCGCAGGAAGCAAGCATCGAAGAGAATCGGCCTGACTTTGACAGATTCATTACCGATTACACCAACCGAAAGAAAATTAGGTTTGGCGTTACTGCAGAAGTTCGGCAAGACATCTTCAAAGTTCCTAAAAACGTGTCGATCGCTCACTGTGTGTCTCAAGATCTTAGTATGGAAAGAGGCATAGCGTCCGTCTTCAAGAAGAAATTTGGACGTTTAGATGAACTGCTAGACCAACAACCACGGGTAGGCAAAGTGTTGCGACTAGAAGATGGCCGCAGGTCCATACTTTATCTGGTGACGAAAAGGGCGTCCAATGAAAAACTGGCCTACAGGGACATTTGGCACGCATTGAGTAACTTGAAGGAAATTATGAGTCATTACGAAATCAAGGAATTGGCGATACCAAAGATCAGCAATGGAACGGAACAAATTGACTGGAAGATCGTAAGGAGCATGATCGAGGTAATTTTCTATGGTTCCGGAGTGTCAATAACAGTTTGCTGTTACCAACCGAAAGAAGTAGATCTACAGAAAAGCGTGGACTGTTATTTCTTTGGTAAAGGAATCTGTCGGGCTGGGTCTAACTGTCGTTTCCGTCATACACCTGGGAAGCACTGGAAAGTATCTGATCGGGACGATCAGAGTTAAGGAGGGGCCAGTATAACGAAACTACGCCACTGGGTGAATGTTTAGTTCATCCGGAACTCTCTAGAATCGAGAATAATCCGGAGACCCTCTGCAGCGAATATTCTGGTACCAAAAACAATGAAGGACTCTGTTCTCGAATTCTCTGGTCCTCGAACGTGAGATGGCGCCGCTATATAAATAAAGCAGATTCGAATGCGGACAGGAGTATCCAGTGTAGCGCGAATATTTAAGCTTTCGAATAGTGCAAATAAATTGTGAATTTAGTATTTAGCAGTGTTATAGTTTGTGTAGTTATTCGTTAGAAAATAAATCAACTTAAAAATAAATCGAACCTGTGTTTTAATTTGTTAAAAACGTTACAATATCATTAATAGAGATTTTGTTAATATTTTGCACAAATATTTTGCTTGTTATCTATAACTTATATAGGCAGGAAATACAAAAATAAAATATTTTCTTTATGCAAAAATTAAGAAGATATTTTTTTGAACAAAAATGAAAGTCTTTGCAAAAGTTTAAAAAACGTATTATATAGTAGTTTGCAATAATTAATTCTATCAAATATTTCAAGAAGATATGGCTATTATAAATAACGTTTTAAAAGTATTTTTTGAACAATTGAAATATTTCACACCTAATTATACTCTATCTAAACTATACAGAATTTAAGATTAGAATTAATCAATCGTGTGCCTAGAGAACAAAAGAATGTTCTTCGTGAACACAGTTAATCAAAATGATGTCACATGAACCAAATGTTTGTCATTTTTTGATCAAAATAATGTCAATTTGACATTATTTTGATTAACTGATTTTGTTTACTGGGTATTTGATTGATTAATCCTAGTACATTATAGAAAAAAAGTATTAATGGCTAAACATCTTTACTTAATATTAATCTTTCTGCTTTTGGTTTTGTAACAAATTTTTGAAACAAAGAGAAATTAACGAATTAGAGATAGAAAAATAATGAAAAGACGAGATCCGTTCCGGATAAATCTAACTCAATCAAAAACGTTGAATAAATAATTAAAAATAACATAAAATACATCTTCAGTAATAGAATTCAAAATGTTATAACAGAATGTAAAATTGTTTACATATGTAAAATTGTAACAAAAATAAAAATCTAATATTTTTTTACTCAAATTTAAATTAAACCTAAATCGATATAACATTGTCGGCTTTATTTATTGCTTTCTATGGATTCTGTTAAATCCTTATCGCTATTTTTTTATGCCGCTATTTATTACTAACCTTTTTTTTGTGTTTGCCTGTTTCTTAATGTGTCCCTGCCTGGAACCGTCTGTTCAACATTCATCAGGCAGGGAAGGCTGGATCGGAAAAAATACTTTATGTACACCTGGCCTTTAGTTGGCCACCTTAACGCACTCCGGGGTTATCCCGTCAGGACCTGGAGCTTTCCCGTTTCTAAGCCTGCTGACCGCTTCGACCAGCTCCCCTCTGGTGAATGGAGGGGGCTCTTCGCACCTTGCTTTCCCTGGCAGTGGCACTTCCCTGGTATCAGGGAAAAGGTCCCTTGCCACCTTCAGTTTTTCTGCCAGGGGCATATCATAAGGTGTCAGGCTATGCTTTAGTTTAAGGGTCGCGATTTGGTATCCGCGACCCCAAGGATCCTCCTCCTCCTCCCTGCAGAGTTCGTTCCAGGCAGCAGTCTTCGTCCTCCTTATGGCATTTCTGATATCCTTCCGAAGGACTTTGTACTCACCCTCGAGTCTCCTGATGAGCTCCTCTTCCTGGTCCGGGCCCGCCCTAGCCCTGATTAGTTGTCTCCTCTTTTGGATACATTTTTTCCTACTTTCAGCGATCGATTCGTTCCACCAGTAGGGTAACCTTTCTCTGCCGGCGCCGACTCTCTGTGCTGCTCTCTGGGCTCGTTGAAGACAACCAACCAATTCCTCCACCGAGCTGCTAGTCCCGACGGTCAGGGATATCCCGTTCGCCAGGGTGGTCTTATCAATGGTTTTGCATCTCCATATCCCCCGCGTTGGCCTAACACCGTCCTCCATTTTGAAGACGATATAACGGTGGAGGCTAAGAAATTCTTTGTCGTCCAGGACCCTCCATCTTTTCATCATTTGGAACGCCTCCTGTGTGGCGACCGTGATGTCAATCAATGACTCCTGGTCGCCTCTACAAAAGGTGGGTTCGGCTACATCGTTGGCTACAATCATGTTAACTGATTGCAGCCATCTGTTAAGATATTCTCCCCTCCTATCCTCTGTAGTACCTCCCCACAGGGGGTATTTTGCATTGTGGTCCCCTAGGACGACAACTTCCCCCGTTTCCCGTCTCACGTCCACCATCACATCGTCTATATACCTTTTGAATACTTCCCAAGCGACGTTGGGGGATATGTAGCAGTTGTCTACCACCCATGCCCAGTGATGGGATTCAAAAATTTTAAGAACCGGTTCGCTAAATGGAAGACCTTTTTTTTAGGTCGCATTTTCCAATTTTCGCCATTTTAGAATATTTTTTTCTCATTTTTTTTGCGCTGTTGTTCTAACATTTTATACTGAAAGGGTTTCAAACGAATATCTTTTGCAATAAAATCAACAATTTTAACTGCAGTTTTACGCGAATGCAAACCTACTCCCATATCTGGTCCGTTTTTCGTTTCCAATTCAATTTCGTCAGCAATGTCGGAAAATGGCTTACATCGCTTTGTTAAACTGTATATGGTGTTAAAGATCCTACAAGTTGTTGTTAAATATTTTTCATTCATTGTATCAATGATTTTTGGCATTAAGTTCTCTTTTAACATTTTACTGTTTTCTGTGCATATGTTATGTGCTTTTGAATTGAAATGCTCGTTCATTTTTTTCCGTAGTGATGCTTGTTGTACTACTTTATTTTTTCCTGATGCTTCAATTTCAATATTTTGCCATTCTTTTGAAACGTGGATGCCTTTTTCTTTTGTGGTACCAGTACCATATTGAGCACAGTATTGACATCCGATTTTTTTTAAACTAGAAGTCCGTCGTATTTTTCTTTAAAATATTTGTATTGTTGAGAGAGCCAGCATTCGGGAAAGTTATTGTCATTATTACATTCTTCAATTTCATGTGATGTTGACTGTGATGTGTCGAAATTGTGTTCCGAAACTATTTGTGCTTGACACGTGGTAGCTTCGGGTTCTAATTTTGTCGTTTAATTGTTGAACTAAAAAGGGCGATGAATACTTAGTTAAAATAAAATTAAATCAAAGGAAATGAAAAACCAGTATAATTAGATAAAAAGTCTTACCGTATTGGACAGGCGAGATTTTTTATGTAAAATTATATTAAAAGTAACATTAGATGAAACAAAGAAAAGAGTCGAACATACTGAAACACTTATGGGGACTTTTACACAATTTATTTACAAAATTGTTAAGATACACTGAACTCTGCTAGATAACGTCTAACTACTTGACAATACAATGAACTCTTGTGAATACTTGAACTTGAACTGACGTTAACTGACCATGCATCCCCTTATATACAACTTTATTTAATCTAGTTAGTGTCTTTAGATCTTTCTAGAATTTTCTAGAAACATTATTTAAAATGGTCAGTTGATTTTTAGAAACTTCTAAAAATCAACTGTCAATAACAATCTTTTAAATTAAGGTCCCTTCCTTTACGGTTATCCCGTTACACTGCCCCCTCCTTAGATTCATTCCTCCTGGAATGTTATTTTCTACATCGGAATCCCGCACACTCCCTGAGCCAGACAAACCATCTTCTTGGAGTTGCTGCGCATCTCCACTGTGGTTTCCCTGGTAAGGCGCCAAACGATCATGATGGACCACGACGGGTTTCCCTCTGGGAATTTTCACGATCCGATAAATGACATCGTTAATCTTCTTCTTGATAGTGTAACGACCTTCCCAGTTCTTTTGTAATTTGGGACAAATACCTCGACGCCGTCGGGGGTTATAGAGCCAGACTAAATCTCCAACTTGGTAACTCTTTTCCGTTGTCCGTGTGTCATAGTACCTCTTCATCCGATCACTAGATAATTGTAGTTTTCCACGCACCAGGTTGTGTATATTCTCCATTCGATTCTGAAGGTCGGCGACATATTGTTCACGGGCCATTTCTTCACCAGGTTTACAACCAAACAGCAAGTCACATGGTAGCCTCATTTCTCTACCGAACAGGACCTTCGCAGGCGTTTGGCCAGTTGATTCGTTGATGGCCGATCGAATTGCCATTAGAAATAGTGGAATATGTCGATCCCAATCCCTCTGACAATCTGACACCACCTTTGACAGATAGTTGGTTATAGTCCGGTTCATTCGTTTCACCATTCCATCAGACTGAGGATGCATCGCTGTGGTTCTCGTTTTGCGGATGCCTAATCTTTGGCAAACTTCTTGAAACAGCTTGCTCTCAAAATTTCTCCCTTGGTCTGAGTGTAATTCTAGTGGTACCCCAAATCGGCTTACGAATTCTTCAACTAATATATCTGCTAAAGTGGTGGCTTCCTGATTGGGAACTGCATAGGCTTCAACCCATTTAGTGAAGTAGTCCATTACAACAAAGATGTACTTGTTTCCTACATCGCTCCGTGGAAGTGGCCCCAATAAATCAACTGTCTAGCAGATAACGTCTAGAAAATTCTAGAAAGATCTAAAGACACTAACTAGATTAAATAAAGTTGTATATAAGGGGATGCATGGGCAGTTAACGTCAGTTCAAGTTCAAGTATTCACAAGAGTTAATTTTATTGTCAAGTAGTTACACGTTATCCAGCAGAGTTCAGTGTATCTTAACAATTTTGTAAATAAATTGTGTAAAAGTCCCCATAAGTGTTTCAAATTGGTGTCAGGTGTGGGGTGAAGATACAAGAATGCCTGGAAAAAAGATAAATGAACTATTGGTAGCTGAGCTCAGAAGAGAGCTCGATGAATTAGGGTTGGAAACTACTGGGAGCAAATTCGTATTGTTAAGAAGACTCCGTGAATACTACGTAAATAATAATTTGGACCCTGATGCCGTGGAGTTCGAAGACCCAGTTCAAAAAGCAAATTCTGAACTAACTCAACAACTTTCCCGGCAACATGAGGAGCTATCCAGTCAGATGAAGAGCCAGCGCGAAGATATGTCCCAGCTGAAAGAGGAGCTATCAGGACGAATGACGAGCCAACAAGAAGAACAAACTCAACAACTTTCCCGGTTACAAGAAGAACAATCTCAACAACTTTCCCAGATATCACAACGAATGACGAGCCAACAAGAAGAACAAACTCAACAACTTTCCCGGCTGCAAGAGGAGCTATCAGGACGAATGACGAACCAACAAGAGGAGCTATCCAGCCAAATAAGAAGCCAGCGTGAAGAGGTGTCCCAGCTATCACAACGGATGTCTACCCTACCAGAAGAGTTATCCAGTTCCTTCTCCCAGCAAATATCACATCTTCGTGACGAGCAAAATCAGCAAGTGGCTAACTTGAATCAGCAAGTGGACAACTTGAATCAGCAAGTGGACGACATGAATCAGCAAGTTGCCAACTTCAGAGACGAAATCAACTGTCAATAACAATCTTTCAAATTAAGGTCCCTTCCTTTACGGTTATCCCGTTACAATACGATGATCATGATAGATTTCAAATGGTTGTGTTATGGAGTACCTAAGCAAAGCTACTGCGCACCAAGTTGATAATATCGGAACAGAATAGACGGTAATGCAGGGACCAACTGTTTTTCTGTAAACACTGCATTTGAGGGCTTCTTGCTAGTACGTACTTTGCATCATGTGTGGAGCTATGTTAAGCGCGAAATTAAAATTACCCGTTGTATGTAAACAATAAAAACGTACCTAAAAGTCTTAAAACTGCGATAATTAATGTTCGTATCTTTAAATCTTCGTAAATCGAATGTTCGCAAACTGAAAACGGTCTATATTTGTTGAAATTTTAGGTAGTTAGTAACCGGTTCTCCGAACTCATAATCATTTTAAGAACCGGTTCTACCGAACCGGTGCGAACCGGTTGAATCCCACCACTGCCCATGCCCCAAAGGAGAGTTTGACCACGCCATTTTCTGCCGTGTGTTTCGTCACCCCACATTTCCTATTTACGCAAAGGGTAGCCACCCTCTCCTCCGGATCCCTTAACCATCTCGCGTCATTTCTTATGAGCGAGAGGTTTGGTTCCTGTATGACTAGCAGATCAGCTCCGAGCTCAGCCGCCGTCACCAGTGCCAAATCGTGCGCAGTTCTCCTTCTGTCTACATTTATCTGCAGAATCTTGAGAGACATGTGGTCCCCCTCATAGACACAGCGCAAAAGGTTGAAAAAAAGTTTTGGACGTCACAGTAATAAAAAATATAAACATAAATGTATAAATAAAACTAAAAATGTATAAATAAAACTATGAATGTATAAATAAAACTACGTAGTGTATAAATAAAACTCTTAACTTTAGATATATATAAAACCCCCAAATCTAAATATAAATAAAACCTTAAATATAAATATAAATAAAACTATAAAACCGTGTATAAATAAAACCTTTAAAAGTTCCATTTGTCCTAGGCCACGGCCTCTTTACCTTCGCTTGGTTTCCCATCAAGACCAGGGTCGACTTCACCGACCTCCATGCCATTAAGACTTTGTTCGGGGTCGCCGTCTCTTTCTTTTTCTTCCGGGGTCCCTTCTGTACCTGGGTTATTCTCTGTAGAGTTGATCGGTCTTTCTTTGCTCCTCCTAGCTCTCTGTAGAGCTTACAGTCTTTTGACCCCGTTCTGTGCTCGCTTTCAAGCTCCTTGTCCTTACAGGTCGGCTTATTTCCACATTCGTGAGCCGTATGTTTGCCCTTCCCGCAAATGTAACGGTTTTGGGACCGATTGGGACCCGTGTAAATTTTAGCACCATGTTCGTAGGACCAGCATTTCCTGCATTGGTCCACCTTTAGTCTCCTTTCAATAAGGCCTTTTGCTAGTCCTACCCTCAGGTGCCTTATCTTTATCAGGGTCTCCGCCGTAACCTCATCGGCCATTAGTGTCACGGCCAGCGTGTCATTTTTCATGGGGCGAGTGTCACCCACCCTATATTCGCCCTTTTCATTTAGGGTCTTTTCTAATGCACCCTCTACCTCCCTTTTCGTGGTACCCTCTGCCATTCCCCTGATGTAGAGGGTTTCCGGGAGATCCTTGCCGACCCTTCTTGCCTTCAGGTCCGGGGCAAATTCGTTAAGAACCTTGCCCAGGCTCGTAAAAGCTTCTTGGTCCCGATCTATGATCATCAGAAGCTTCCCATCTCTGGTGCTTCTCAGAGACCTAATAGAATCCTTGTTTGGATTTGTTTGTACCTCGGCGTACGGCCTGTTCCCCTCACTGATCACCATACTGTAGGTCTGGGGTACCTTTTTCTTATCCTCCTTTGAGGACATACTTCCTTCCTTAAAATTTTCCGTGGTATAGATTGTTATCTTACACCCAGAATCCTTAAAGATCGTCTCCACTATCTTTTGTAATACTGTAAGAGGCTGAGACAGTACATGGTGCATGGCGATTGACTCACCATCGTCTGCCTCACCCTTTTAATTTGCCTCCATATGTTCTCCGTTGTTCCGTCGTGTCTGATCCTAACTACTTTCCGGCAGATATTCTCAGACCTGGACCCCAGCCTGGTGATCTTTTCCAGGATTTCAAAGTCCTCTTCGACCCTGGCCAGATCCGGAAATTTATCCTTATACATTTTCTGTATACTGCTAGTCATCTCCGGATCATGTGGTTCTACCATCACCACCTTGATAGTGGCGTCAGGGGTGTCGATCGGGTTGCCAACCTTTACCGTAGTGGATTTAAACAGACCCTCTCCCAATGTCTTGTTCACTATCTCGAGGAAGTCCTCCACCGAATGGATTCCTTCTGGACTATTGATCACGTTGGTGCACCCGCAAGGAGGCGTCTGCGTTGATGCATCGAGTTTCCCATACCCTTCCGCCAGGCTTTTAGACATCTCAATGACCCTATTAGCGTATTCCTCCAGCAACCCCCTGGCATCATACATGGCTACCACTTTATTTTTAATGTCAGCCTGCGTATTCGGGTGTCTTTGGACCAACCCCATCAACACTTCCATGCTCTTTAAGAGCCTCCCTACTTCTTCTCCCAAGAGTTCAATAGTCTCGAGGTTTGCCGGGTTTTCCTCCAGATTTTCATCGTCCTCCCTCCTTGGTCTTTCATTGTTAGCGTTGACAGGGCTGACCCACGTCGGCGCCGCCTCTTTTATGTCGCCAGATGCCGAGGAGGTCTGACAGGAGACGAAAGTGTCGCTGGCCATCCTCTCTAATTCCACTGCAAGTTTCTTGGTCGGCGGCCTTTTCACAACTGTCCTCCCTTCCGCCCATTGCCTAACTAAGTTCTCTTCTTCCTTTCTGTTATGGTCTTTTACCTGTTCCTGCTCCTTTGTTTCTCCCTCGTGACTTCTAGTATGACTTGCTGTTCCATCTATCAGTGATCTTAAGTGAGTAGCCGGTGACATTTCCCTTATCCTATCAAAAGCTTCATCTTGTTCCATGTTTCCTGGTTCCTTTTCCTTACTCTGTCCGTCATCCGTTGTCCGTTCTGGTTTTGTTTTAGTTTTTAGTTTTTGCGTGTTCATTTTGTTCCCACGAGCTGGGCCGAACTAGAGGTCCAGCGAGGCAGTACGGCCGTACCCCGCTAAGATCTAGATACTACTGGGTTCGACCAGGTGCCCAGTAGGCATCGTTTCCGACCACGTACGTGTGGCCATTAATCCATCGGCACGATAGCTCCCACCTTAGCCCACGGATTTTTGCCGGCAGGTTTACTCCGCCGATTTTTTAGCTTTCTCAGGTTATTTCCTGGGGATTTAGTCATGTCAAAGTCGTGTCGTAGTCGTGTAATAGTCATGTCACAGTTCATGTCACAGGGTTGTCTACCGACGGCTGGGATTACCGTTCAGCAGAGTTTTTTACTTTCTCAGGTATGCTCCTGCGGTCAAGACAAAAGGATAAGGGATAAGGTGGCTGTCTGGTATCTGGGACTGATGTCCAAACGGGTTTTTTACTTTCTCAGGTATGCTCCTGCGGTCAAGAACAAAAAAAGGATGAGGGATAAGGTGACTGCCTAGTATCTGGGACTGATGTCCAGACAGGTTTTTTACTTTCTCAGGTATGCTCCTGCGGTCAAGAACAAAAGGATGAGGGATAAGGTGGCTGCCTGGTATCTGGGACTGCTGTCCAAGCAGGTTTTTTAAATTCTCAGGTATGCTCTTGCGGTCAAGAAAAAACGGTATGGGTGGTAAGGTACTGCCTGGTATCTGGGACTGATGTCCAAGCAGGTTATTTTTTTTTTCGCCCCGCAAGGAAAGCCTTAGGCACGGCGCGGTGAAGCAATCATTGCGATACGCCGCTCATGCTAGACCGTCCGACCCTATAGCGATCCCCACCCCCAGAGTCGCACTCGCTAAACCATATTGTAGTATTAGTTACTCAGGTAGAGCAAACGCCGTCCCAGGGGGTCCTCGGTTGCTATAGGAATTACCCTACGAGGATGCGGTGTGGTGCTTCTTAGCCCGGGAGCGGTGTCCAAGCGAGCAAGAATGCCTGCGAGGGCACCGCGCCCGGGGTTCCCCAACTTCGTCGAAGTCTACCCTACAAGAATGCGTTGTGGTGCTTCTTGGCCCGGGAGCGGCGTCCAAGCGAGCAAAATGCTCAGGAGGGCGCCGCGCCCGAGAGCCCCCCAACTTCGTCAAAGTCTATCACCACCCATGGGGGGTTATTACTAACCTATAATTACCTACATCCCATATGAGCGCAAAGTTCGTTGGAAAGCTGTCATTTCAATGGTCAACAATCGCTAACAAAATATTTATAAGTGATCCCAGTAAGTTTGTACATCTGAAAAAAAAAAAGAAAAATAACTATTAGGTAAAATGTAATGTTTTTCAGCAATAGTCTAATAACATTTTTGAGTAAGACGGATCCAATTCGAATGGGGTGATTTTAAATGTCATACAATTATGTTCAATAAAAAAGCTATTGGACTATAACGGATTCATCTTATTCGAAAATGCTATTGTAAGACAATATTTGCAAATTTTTTGAAAAATTTAACCAACTAAATGAAATATAGTAGGTAATTTCGCCTTTTCGCGTCCATCGCCCAATTCGCGATCATTTTACGGATCTCACTTTAAAAATAAGTATACTAATACACCAATAAAACGAAAAGTAATTTCTGCCAATACCTTAATATATCAGAGACACTTATACATAGAAAGTTTTGTGCGCCTAAACAATAGTTATTCTCCGCTGTTCAACAAGAGAGGGTGTACGCACGGGACCTTGAGAAAAAAACAGTGAATATCGGAGTGTGTAAAGGTAATTCTTTTATTCTTATACTAGCTTTTACCCGCGGCTTTGCCCGCGTGGAATTGGGACATTCACAAATGATTTAATGACTGTCTATTTTACATATAAAAATTTAATTTTAATCATTCTGTAGGTATATCCTTAGTAAAATAAGTCTGGCTTAACTAGTTTTAATTTTTATATTTTTTTTTATTTAAAATTTCATGTTTGTCAGTCAACCACGCGCACGCTGCCGCCGCCCCGGCCGACCAGTACCACCGCAAGCGCTACGTCCCGCAATTTTAAATCTGTAATATCTTAAAAAATATTAATTTAAATTTAAAGGACCATATAGATCTATATTAAATCAACAATGTATTTAAGCTATTTAACTGGATAAGGATTAATGCTGTATTGGTTAAATTCGCTTCGAAAATTAGCCATTATTTGTCGTAAAAAGTAAACGACAAAAAAATTTCATTGTGTACAAATAACACCGGTCTACAGCATTTTTGCGCACGGGTTACACATACGTTGCTTTTATTGCTTATATACCTAGAAACAAGAATAAGAACAAAAAATAGTTCTGATTTTGCTTTTATGTGTGAAAAACGCAAAATTCAAATCAAGTAAAATACATAAAAATTTGCACACAGAGAGGATTTATTAAAACAGACCAAACATAGATTTATGATTCATTTTTACAATAGAAGATTTAAAATAGAGTCCAAATGTTTAAAAATGAACAGTTTTACTTTTCCTGTTATGTTGAGTGGTAGTTTTTCTTATTAACCCCCAAATATAGTCCCCCATCATGCTTTCAGTATACTCGCCTTGGTAACGTTTCTCAAATTCCATTATATCTTGATGGAAGCGTTCCCCTCGTTCTTCTTAATAAGCTCCTATATTATCTTTAAATTTATCTATTTGTAAATGTAACATGTGCATCTTTAGAGACATTCTACATCCGATAATGAAAAAATTCATAAACATGTCAGTGATCAGCTCGTCATAATTTTCAGCTCTATGGTTTCCAAGAAAACCATGAACTACTACCTTAAAACTGTTCCATGCTCTTTTCTCCTTATTGCTAAGTAATTTCGGGAAAATATCACAATCCATAATTTTGTTTTAGTTGAGGGCCTACAAAGATTCCAGCTTTAATTTTCGCCTCTGAAAGTTTCGGGAAAAAATTCTTTAAATAGTTGAAAGCTTCAGACTCATGATTCAGAGCTTTTACAGACTGCTTAATAAGTCCCAATTTTATATGCAATGGCGGCATTAATATAGTTTTAGGATCGACAATTGCTTCCCATTTAATATTGCATTTTTCTACTTCGTAATCAGTACGTACAGGCCAATGTTTTTGGCGGTAATGAACGGCATCATTTCTACTATCCCACAGGCAAAGATAACAGGAGTATTTAGTATATATACTTTTCATTCCAGTAAAAAAACACACCATCTTGAAGTCTCCAATAACTTCCCACTTATATTCCGTATATTTAATTGCATTTAATAACATTTTAATACTGTCATAGTTTTCTTTGAGATGTACGGAGTGTGCCAGTGGAATAGATGGAAATTTGTTCCCATTGTGTAATAAAACAGCTTTTAGGCTTTTTGTTGAACTGTCAATAAAAAGGCGCCATTCAGTTGTATGACATGGAATACCAATTTCTGTGAATAAACCTTTCACTTCATGACAGAAACAGAGTCCATCTTCTTGACTAAACAAACAAGAAAATTCTGCATGGCGTTTTCTTTGATGGGATATTCGAACATCAGACTAAAGTAAATTCCATTGTTTTAACCGCGATGCTAATAACTCTGCTTTACTTTGTGGTAGATTTATGTCTCTTATTAAATCATTGAGATCTTCAGAGTTGTAGTATATTTGGTTCAGATTCAGGAAAAAAATCGGAATGTTTGGATATAGATGAACACTGTGATTGTTCGCTGCCTTGAGAGGGTAGTTTTCTAACACAGGGGGAGCAGGTACAGAATTTTTTTCTGTATGTGGTATTGGAGCGGATGTCGATGGTAGGTCAGGACAATATGTTTTCTTTGAATTTTTACCTTTGAGTGGATTTACAATACGAAAATAACAGTCGGTGTGATGATCAGTGGGTTACCTCCAAATTCTCGGCACTGCAAATTTCATTGCTCTTTTTTCACCTCGGTACCAACCTACAGTAAAACGTAACATATATTGTAGGGTATATGGTAAATAACCTAATTAATGTTATTAAAAAATAATAATTAATGCTATAAAAAAAGAGTAAATTAACTCATCCTCCAGAATGTATCTGCAAGAGTTACATGATACATGTGGAGCCCATTTTTTGTCTTGATTTTTCAGGTAGATGGAAGTAAGCTTGATATGCCTCGCAAATCTTTAAATTTGTACTTAAATCAAACTTTTTTTCTCTTACTTTAATAAATTCGCCGAAAATATAACAAAAGAAGTCAGCGTCTCGTTTACAAGTTCTCGAAGCCATTTTGTTTAGCTGGATCCAATAAAAAAATATGAAATACGTTATTCCGCTGTAATATGCAAACACATACTGTTGTCCGCAATGACTGACTCAAGAAATACTGCTCCCCGCACTCTTACCTGTCATTTGACAGCGATAGCGCGCCAAGACCGACATTGAACTGGGCGCGAAAATCAAAAATGCTGAAATTGCTATTACTTCTTAAAACGCAAATATTTTTTATTTATAATTGCATTTATATATATATATATATATATATATATATATATATATATATATATATATATAGATATATATATATAACTTTAACGTATTGGGGATCGCAGCAAAGGTATAAAGAAAACTCTTTAAATGATGTTCCAAGCTTTCGGAAATTTATTACTTATTTCCATCATCAGGGAAACTACAAAAGTAGGGTGAATATCAGATGGATTATAATATAAAAGCTTAATAGTTATGGAAACTTACATCACTTGTTGAGGTTGAACCTTATGGTATTATAACAAACATCTTTAAACATGAAAAATCTTAATTAAACAGTCAATGATACAACTCGATATTAAAAAACTGGTAGAAACACATTAAAATTAGTTGTAGAAGTTAAAACTTAATAAAATTTAACATGATTGCACAATTGTAACCTAATTGATTTTTTTGAAAATCGATCTTCACATTAACACGTTGTTAGAAATAAAATTTGTGGTTATGTCAAAACTTTCTTCGATGTTGACAGTGGCCTTTACCTTTACGGGCAACACGTTAGAAACAACGAAATTACTAAACAATTTTAAAATTAATTTTGTGGTTTGTGTAGTTATACCAATAATTAACTTGTCTTTTTTGTATTATATAATAAGTTATTATGCGTTTTCTGAAATTATACAGAAATTGTGAGTAATTTTTAGTACGTGTAGTGAATTTACTCATTAATTTTGTCTAAAAATGTCGACTATTTTCAGTTAACAATCACATCAATATTATACGCAGAAATCAATAATTCTTTTTTCTAAAACAAATGTATAAAACCATAGAGTCTTGTGTTTTCACAGAATTTATCATTATCGTCTGAAACATTTTACAGTACTATGTGTGTTCTTTTTTCAATAGGTATGAGTATAATTCACTCAAATGCTCAATGTCAGTTCTTTTATTCATACAGTTTGGTTCTTGATAAATTCTTGTCATTTCCAGGAAAGCTCTTTTCTTTCTGTTTGGTTCTATGTCCAGGATTTTGAAAGTCTCGAAGTCCATTATATGGTTGTTGTTATTAACATGTTCAGCCAGCGCACATCTTTCAGGGTGGAGTCTAGCATCACTTTTGTGGGATGTGATTCTGTTTTTTATTTTTCTGGATGTTTCTCCAATGTAACATTTTTCACAGTCCTTGCAGGGAATCTTGTAAACAACGTTTCGCAAATCATAAGACGGTGTTTTATCTTTAATCTTACTGTAGATGGAGTTTATACTAAGAACAGTCTTACTAGCTATCTTAATGTTTGTAATTGGGCAGAGAATCTTTGACAATTTTGGGGTGAGCTTCTTGATGTAGGGGAGTGTAGCGTAACCAACGTTTACTGTTGCCATCTCATTGTTCGTAGCATTCCTTCTTGGGTAGTTGTCGTTGAAAAGAATCTTGTTTACAAGTGTTAGTGGACATGAGTTAGATAGAAACAATGATTTAAGTATTTTTAGGTTCTTTGTGTGAAATTTGGAATCCGAAATTTTAAGAATTCTGTCTTTCATTTGTTTTAAAAGGTTAACTTTCATCATGTACTTATGGTATGAGTGGAAGTTGATGTATCTTCCTGATTGACAGGGTTTTCTGTACCAATCAATACTGATGGTGTTATCTGGATTTCTAATTACCTTTGTGTCTAAGAAAGGAACAGACTGCATTTCGTCTTCGGTTTCTATAGTGAATTGTATGTGTTGATCATATCCGTTTAACTTAGAGAGAATCTCTTCGGTGCCTTGTGATGGTAATGCAATTATGATGTCGTCAACATATTTCTTTAAAAATAGTGGTTTGAACGACAACGATGGTAAAACTGTATCCAGGATGTAATCTGTTACGTAAACAGCCAGTATTGAAGAGAGGCTGTATCCCATTGGCGTTCCAAATGTTTGTTGAAAAAACTTTTCATTGAAACTGAAATATGTATTTTTGTAGATGAATGTTATGATTTCTGTTAGAGATTCTAGTTTCAATTTACAATGGTTTTTTATTGTTCACCACTTTCTTTTAACGGCTGTTATGGCTATTTCCAAATGTACATTTGTAAACAAAGAGACAACATCTAGACTGGCTATTATGTGATCAGCTGGGAGTTGTAAGTTGTTAAAAAGCTCTTTGACTTGAAATGCATCTTTGATATAGTGTGGATTGTTAAAATCATATGCGTTAGTTAATATTTCAGTGATGAAAGCAGATAGTGGTCCTGTGGGTGAATCAATAGAAGCAACAATAGGTCTGACAGCCAACTGTGGTTTGTGGATCTTAGGTAACGTGTAGAATTTTGGTGTAATACTATTGTATGTGGTTAGTTTTCTCTTTGTATTATCATCGATTTCTTTTGCCCCATGAAGTGTCTTTACCAGTGAGTTGAACTTATTTTGAATGTTGTTAGTGGGGTCTCTGTTAAGTTCCACATATCATGTACTGTCATTGAATAGGTTGTTATTGAGCTGGTTGTATTGTTCCTTTTTCATCAGTACTGTTACATTTCCTTTATCTGATCTTGTCAAGATTAATTCTATATTATCCTTCAGGAATTTTCTGCCAAAGAAATCGATGATAATACAAAGAGAAAACTAACCACATACAATAGTATTACACCAAAATTCTACACGTTACCTAAGATCCACAAACCACAGTTGGCTGTCAGACCTATTGTTGCTTCTATTGATTCACCCACAGGACCACTATCTGCTTTCATCACTGAAATATTAACTAACGCATATGATTTTAACAATCCACACTATATCAAAGATGCATTTCAAGTCAAAGAGCTTTTTAACAACTTACAACTCCCAGCTGATCACTTAATAGCCAGTCTAGATGTTGTCTCTTTGTTTACAAATGTACATTTGGAAATAGCCATAACAGCCGTTAAAAGAAAGTGGGCAACAATAAAAAACCATTGTAAATTGAAACTAGAATCTCTAACAGAAATCATAACATTCATCTACAAAAATACATATTTCAGTTTCAATGAAAACTTTTTTCAACAAACATTTGGAACGCCAATGGGGGCCAGCCTCTGTCCAATACTGGCTGCTTACGTAACAGATTACATCCTGGATACAGTTTTACCATCGTTGTCGTTCAAACCACTATTTTTGAAGAAATATGTTGACGACATCATAATTGCATTACCATCACAAGGCACCGAAGAGATTCTCTCTAAGTTAAACGGATATGATTAACACATACAATTCACTATAGAAACCGAAAACGAAATGCAGTCTGTTCCTTTCTTAGACACAAAGGTAATTAGAAATCCAGATAACACCATCAGTATTGATTGGTACAGAAAACCCTGTCAATCAGGAAGATACATCAACTTCCACTCATACCATAAGTACATGATGAAAGTTAACCTTTTAAGACAAATGAAAGACAGAATTCTTAAAATTTCGGATTCCAAATTCCACACAAAGAACCTAAAAATACTTAAATCATTGTTTCTATCTAACTCATATCCACTAACACTTGTAAACAAGATTCTTTTCAACGACAACTACCCAAGAAGGAATGCTACGAACAATGAGATGGCAACAGTAACCGTTGGTTACGCTACACTCCCCTACATCAAGGAGCTCACCCCAAAATTGTCAAAGATTCTCTGCCCAATTACTAACATTAAGATAGCTAGTAAGACCGTTCTTAGTATAAACTCCATCTACAGTAAGATTAAGGATAAAACACCGTCTTATGATTTGCGAAACGTTGTTTACAAGATTCCCTGCAAGGACTGTGAAAAATGATACATTGGAGAAACATCCAGAAAAATAAAAAACAGAATCACATCCCACAAAAGTGATGCTAGACTCCACCCTGAAAGATGTGCGCTGGCTGAACATGTTAATAACAACAACCATATAATGGACTTCGAGACTTTCAAAATCCTGGACATAGAACCAAACAGAAAGAAGAGAGCTTTCCTGGAAATGACAAGAATTTATCAAGAACCAAACTAATAAATGAATAAAAGAACTGACATTGAGCATTTGAGTAAATTATACTCATACCTATTGAAATAAATATAGTTTAAAAAAACTAAAAAACACGCTTTTATAAAGCATGTTTCTGAAAAACATCGAACTAAAAAGTTAAAAATAATTTTCAAAATAAAATTAAAACAAAAATAAATGAAAAATACTAGTATTATTGTGAAAAAAGCGTGGGCGCTTGACATTCGAAAAATATGGTATGCAGCACCCACGCTTTTTTCACAATAATACTAGTATTTTTCATTTATTTTTGTTTTAATTTTATTTTGAAAATTATTTTTAACTTTTTAGTTCGATGTTTTTCAGAAACATGCTTTATAAAAGCGTGTTTTTTAGTTTTTTTAAACTATATTTATTTTTTACTTTTTAGTCCAATTTATTTTATTTCAATAGATTCGTTAATTTGCTGTGACAATTACAAGACCCTCACTCAATCATTATTCGTTTATTTAGTTGGAAATGCTTTGAAAGCGTGTTTTTTTGATTTCTCAAATTATATTAATTGTATTCATATTGTTGATGATTAAACATATTGTTTCAATCACTTGGAAAAAAAAATATTATTGTGAAATCTAAAGAATTGTTAGATTAATTCTAAGACAATTTCATTCATATTGTTTATAATTAAACGTATTGTTTTCAGAACTTGGAAAAAAAAATTACTATTGTGAAATCTAAAGAATTGTTAGATTAATTCTAAGACAATTTCATTCATATCGTTTATAATTAAACGTATTAAAGGTGACTAAAAAAAAATAACGATACGGGACTCATCCAAGGCAGCAGCCGCGGAGTGGAGAGTTACAAACAAACAAACATACATACATACAGGTGAAGTTAATAAAAGCGTGTTAAAAAAATAATAATCACATCTTTACCAAATTAATTAGAACAAAAAAAAAATGGAGTTGCCAGGCATCGATCCCGGTACCTCTCGCATGCTAAGCGAGCGCTTTACGATCTGAGCTACACACCCAGTTAATAAAATTTGACGATAAGCGGTACATAGATTAAAGATTAAAAATATTGTTTTTTATGTTATTGTATTATTAAATATCTTTTGTAATAATTTCTTGCAACATTTAAAATCATTTTGATAAGAAGCAAACAAGATGAGTACACAGCTGCCTTGAGTCTCTGGCTTCTTGTGCTGTGTCGAGTGTCCGAGCGAAAAATTAGCCCAAACTGCAGACATGCGCAAAGGAGTGGAGAGTTACAAACATACATACATACAGGTGAAGTTAATAAAAGCGTGTTAAAAAGAACACACATAGTACTGTAAAATGTTTCAGACGATAATGATAAATTCTGTGAAAACACAAGACTCTATGGTTTTATACATTTTTTTTAGAAAAAAGAATTATTGATTTCTGCGTATAATATTGATGTGATTGTTAAATGAAAATAGTCGACATTTTTAGACAAAATTAATGAGTAAATTCACTACACGTACTAAAAATTACTCACAATTTCTGTATAATGTCAGAAAACGCATAATAACTTATTATATAATACAAAAAAGACAAGTTAATTATTGGTATAACTACACAAACCACAAAATTAATTTTAAAATTGTTTAGTAATTTCGTTGTTTCTAACGTGTTGCCCGTAAAGGTAAAGGCCACTGTCAACATCGAAGAAAGTTTTGACATAACCACAAATTTTATTTCTAACAACGTGTTAATGTGAAGATCGATTTTCAAAAAAAATCAATTATGTTACAATTGTGCAATCATGTTAAATTTTATTAAGTTTTATCTTCTACAACTAATTTTAATGTGTTTCTACCAGTTTTTTAATATCGAGTTGTATCATTGTCTGTTTAATTAAGTTTTTTCATGTTTAAAGATGTTTGTTATAATACCATAAGGTTCAACCTCAACAAGTGATGTAAGTTTCCATAACTATTAAGCTAGTTAATAAACGTAAGATTCCGAATGGATTTTTAAAAAACTTTATTCGAAAATTACAACTTAAAATAATAAAATGAATTGAATTTTACTTTAACCCTTCATTGGTCGCATGGTGGTCTCCGAGACCGACAAAAATAATTTTTTTAGTTATTATTTGAAGCGTTTCAGATTGAAACTTCCCCCTCCATATACCTTCCTTATTCGGTGGACCGTGCACCTTGCACAGTTCAGATCTTTGTTAGGGTGTATAGGTTGTGTGCAATATTGCTGTTCGGTCTGTCATTCCGGCGCGACCAAATTCGTTTACGGTCTGTGATTCCGACGCGACCTGTTATGAGATTTTTTTAAATAAGTACATAGGTATTTTTCAAATACTATTTTTACTAAAACACAAAAATAACATGTTTAGCAATGGGAAGTTATGAAAAGGAACAAGAATGGTTATTGAGACTACTCCAAGAAGTTGAAAGTGAAGATGAAGGTGAACACTACCACGACGACGAAGAATCAGAAGACATGCAGTCCGATCACGAAGAAATACTATTACATGAAACAGATAGCGAACAAAATATATCTGAATCAGAAGATGAGCAAGTAGCAGAACAACAAAAAACATCCGCATTCGCTACAAGGTTATGTTATGTCGGAAAGGATGGAGTTTCACTGTGGAAAAAGCACCCTCCTCCAGCGAGAAGAGTTCGCACTAGACAAGAGAACATCATAAAACGTTTGCCTTCTCCTACAGCACATACCAAAAATTTAAAAACACCAATTGAAATATGGAATTTTTTTATAAACGAACAAATTATAGACATTATTGTTACCTGCACCAACAAATATATTGAAAAAGTGTCAGAAAGCTACTCACGTTCAAGAGATGCTACTTCTACAGATGCAACAGAAATTAGGGCGTTACTTGGACTTCTTTATTTAGCCGGAATATGTCATGCAAATCACATGAATAGGGAAGATTTATGGAGAAGAGATGGTTACGCTCCAGAACTTTTTCACCTAACAATGTCTGAACAAAGATTCAAATTTTTACTTAGGTGTATTCGTTTTGACGACAAGGAAACACGGCTAGAAAGATTAAAAACTGATAAACTGGCACCAATTCGTAACGTATTTGAACTCTTTGTAAGAAATTGCAAAAATGGATATCATCTATCCGAATTCGTAACAATTGATGAAATTCTAGCTGGTTTCCGAGGTAAATGTAATTTTAGACAATATATTCCGTCTAAACCCAACAGATATGGACTGAAAATATTCGCACTCTGTGATGCAAAAATATTTTATACTAGTAATTTGGAAGTGTACTTAGGAGTACAACCTGAAGGTCCGTATAAAATGTCATACCAACCAACCAACGTAGTACTTCGTCTTTGTAACCACATTTCTAAAACTGGGCGCAACGTAACTATGGACAACTGGTTCACATCAGTACCATTAGTGACAACGTTAGTCAAAGATCACAAATTAACTGCTATTGGAACGTTGAGAAAAAACAAGAGGGAAATACCACAAGAATTCTCTAAACCTGTTTCTAGAAAAGAACATAGCAGCATGTTTGGTTTCTCTGGAGAATCTACGATAGTTTCATATATACCTAAAAAAGGTAAAAACGTCCTTTTAATTTCAAGTTTTCACCATTCAGACACAATAGATACATCAAGTGGAGATCAGAACAAACCTGAAATTATAACAGACTACAATCGCACCAAAGGAGGAGTAGACGTAGTTGACAAATTATGTGCCAGCTATAACTGCGCCCGCTCTACCAGAAGGTGGCCGATGGTAATATTTTATAATATAATAAACATTGCTGGAATAAACTCCCAAATTATCTATAAATTTAATAGCCCCAAAAGTAATACATTGAGAAGAAATTTTTTGAGGCAACTTTCAAACGATCTAATACGACCTCAACTTGAAAAACGCGCAATTATGACCAATATTCCTCGTACTTTAAAAAGCAGGCTAGAAGAAATATGCAAAACTACATCGGAAAAAAGCCAAGAAGAATCTAAACCAGGTCGATGTGACTACAGTGGCTCTAAAAAGAATAGAAAAACCCGTTTTTGTTGTTTCAATTGTGAAAAATAATAATATATGTGTTTGGAACATATCACAGGAATCTGTTTTGAATGCAAAGAAAAAGTCCAAACTATGGAATATTGAAATATTTATAATAAAAATAATGCCTTACTTATTTGACAATGTTTTGAATTAAATACTATGTTTTTTTTGAGTTTGTAGTTATAGAATTTGAGTTAAATTTAGTTTTTTGATTTTTAATGAAAACTTTTTTTTATCATTAATAAGGCTTTGTTGGTTATATAAGTAATTTGTTATTCTCTATAGAACACAATAAAACACGAAAATAAAAGGTAAGTTGTTTTTTTTTATATAAATAAGGGTATGGTCTCAGAGACCGGCGCGACCTAGATTCCACCAAAATTTTGCGCGACCAGTGAAGGGTTAAGACATCTCGTTTAACACTGAATACAAAATTATAAAATAATATCTAGTTTTAGTTGAAACAATAATAAAAGATTTCTTAGAAATTGTCTTTATCTTATTATGGCTTTGCATTTCTGCTTAATTGCCAAATCGCGCTGCACCTGCAGGTTCGTAACTCCTCCGCCCTTAGAGGGAAATTCTGTTGTTAACGGGATTTCCATAGATGTCATCTTCTTGAGCTTGAACTGGTCGAAATTTTCTTTTCCTACATATCTTGTAAATTGTTATTGCAATAATAAAAATAGCACTTATATATAATAAAATTGTCCAGATACTTATACTATAAAATTTTACAGGTTCATCTAAAATTGATTTTAATTTTTCTTGTTGAAGTTCTAATAAATTTTTTAAAGTTTTAACAGTATCTAAATAAACATTGTCTAATTTTAATGGTTTCATTTTAATAATTGAATTGTCGATTGAAACCATTTCACTATTTAAATTTGGTAGTTCTATAATTTTAAAAGTTTCTTTAATATTTTGATAAGTTTGGATTATAAAGTCTTTTATTTTAACAACACAGTAAGAGTTCAATTTTAAAACAAAAGTTCCTTTTAGCAAAATTGTATCTTTTAATTTACCGCACTGAACTATTACACTTTGGGCACTAGGCAGGATGATGATCCACTGGTTATCTTCGATTTTCTGAAATTTTTCTCCTGTGATTTCTACAGTTGTAGTTGGACACATTGTAATATTAGGCATAAATTTAATCATTTGTACTTCACAAGGTATATTTGGTTTTGTGATAGATAACAGTGTTTCTTCCTTGCAGATAAATTCTGTGGGTACTATTTCTTGGCATTTTGTGTCGGATGCAATAAAATTATTTTCGTTCAAGGATAAATATTTGAATTGTGGGATTATAATTTTAAACGATTTTAGTTGTGGGATAGGTAAAGGATATAAATGATAATAATTATAGGTTTCACCCTCAACAATCGGTATTTGAATAATAAATATTATTTGACCAAATTTACTGTAACTTTTAATATTAAAGATTTTTTCAAATTTTAATAAATTATCAATAACTGGTTCGAATGGAAGCTTGTTTTGATCAAGATGTTTTTCTATATATTTTATTTCATCTAATAAACTGTTAGGTTCAATAATTGAGTTATGAAAAACATTTAGTTTTGAAAAAGTAATAGCGATTTCAATTTTTTCCAGCATTTCATAAATTATTTGTAACGCTATAGTGATTTCGGGGATTATGGCTTCAAGATATATATATTTAATATTTTCAACGGTTTTTGTATTAATATCTTGAATTGCATTTTCAATTTCAGTGATTTGAGATTCTATTTTAGCTTGATTTTGTATTAATATTAAAGTATTTTGATTAAATGTTTCAATTGATTCCTTTAAAAGGGTAATTTGATTGTTAACTAAACTTTTAATTTCTCTTTGATTGTTTGAAAGATTTTCTATAGCTTTATCATATTTTTCAGCATCAGCTTGATCTAAATTACCGGTTAAACATCTTATTATACTACCAAATGCATTTATAAGTCCTCGTTTTTGTCTTATAATTTTAGTATTCGAAGGGTGTAGCTGAAATATTTGTTTATAAATTTTTTTTTGCCATGTAATTGCAAGTCTGTAGGAATTTGATAGTTCATTGTTTATTACATTATTAGTTCCATTAGTATTTGTTAGGATATAGTTTTCAATATGTCGTAGTTTAGAAGATAATTTGTTAGTTTCTGAGATAGCGTTTGTAATGTCAAAAATTTGTATAAAGGACCAGTAGTTAACTGTATTTTGGGCAGTTCCTAATTTTAAAGGAAGGAGTCCAGGATTATCCGTAAGGTTATGGAATCTTGGTTGTTCGAGTCCATTTGTATAGATGATGAGCCTGCAATAATATTAGGCTTTTTTAATTCTTTGACGTGTAAAATTTCAGTTTTATTATTATTTTTCTTATTAATTATTTCTAATCTATTTCTGTCTAAAATTCTAAGAACTTGATATGGGCCTAAGAATTTATTAAACTTTTTGTTTCTGCTTTGAGCGGGGTTTTTCTTGTATACAATTTGACCTATTTTAAATTCTTGATTTGTGTCACCTTTAGTATTATTTTTTGATATTATAGCTTGTTTTTGCAAGTCTAAGTTGTTACTAATTTTTTTATAAACATGTTCTAATTTATTTTTATGATTTTCTGCGTATTCTGAAAAAAACATATTTGGTAAAAATATTTCGTTTGGGTTACTTGTTTGAGTGTGACCGAATGTTAATTCAAATGGGGTGTAATTGGTCGTTGAATGAATGGAGTTATTATATCCGATTATTGCATAGTCCATTAAATTATTTTCTTTTGGATATATTTCTTTAAGAATTCTGAGATGTTTAATAATGGTTGAATGGAATCGTTCTATAACACCATTGGATTCGTGGTGTCCAGTAGTTGTAAAGTGAATTTTAATTTTATGCAAATTTAGGATTTCTTTTACTGTTTCATTATTAAATTCTTTACCATGGTCAACTATTAATTTTTCGGGTATTCCGAAAGAAGAGAAATATTTTAAAAGGGCATTACTGATGTGAATAGCTGTTTTACCTGAAATTTCATGAGCTTGGGCGAATTTAGTGAATGAATCTATTAACATTAAATAAATTTTATTGTCATAGAAAAATAGATCTATATGTACTAGTTGAAATGGTTTGGACGCTGTTTCTGTTAGCAAAAGGGGTGAATAGGTTGTTTGTCGGGCATATTTCGTGCGTTGACAAATGTCACAGGAATTTATAAAGTCTCTAACAGATTTCTTTATTCCTATCCAATAATAGTTTTGTTTAAGTTTTTCTAACGTTTCTGTTATTCCTCGGTGATTGGTTTTTGTCTCGTGATAATTTCGTACTAACATGATTTTTTGTTCTTCTTTTTCTTTTACAGTGTTTACACGTTTCGTGCATTTAATTAGTTTTGACCCCTTTTCAGAAAAGTATTTTAAATAAATTTGATTAAATGTTTTATAAAGTTTATCGGAATGAAACCACATGCAATAAGTTTTTTTGAAAATCGTGTATTCTCTTAAAAATTCAAAAATTAGTTTTTCGTTATCTTCGTCTGGAATTTCTACTGTAGTTATGGTATGATGTTCGTATTTGTCAGTTGTCACTTTTAACTTTTTATAAATTTGTGGAAATACTAATATTTGATTAACTTTATTATTTATAATTTCGTCTAAAATTTTAATGCCATCATTTGTTGTTTCCGTAGCAGTTGTGTGTAAGATTCGGAGTTACTATTGGCGTTTTGGTTTTCGTTTGCAATTTGTATTATTGGTTCTGTGTATGATTTAGTACTCGATTTATTTATAAGAGGTGTCGTTTCTTTTGGAATGTTTATATCTAATTCGTATCGTAAATTAGGATTTGAAAGAGTTTAAATATTTTCTGAAACATTGTCTTGGTTATAAGGAGTTTCATATGAATTTGGATTTGAAGTTTCTTGTGAATTTTGGGGTTCTGGTATATACATTGATTCCGCTATTTGTCTTAAATACTCAAGTGATTCTAGATTTATATCTCCGGGGTTATTTATCGTTGATTCGTTTTCTAACGCGTTTAATGTGATTCTTGAAAGTGCGTCAGCTGCGTTATTTAAAGTACCTTTTTTGTTACAATGAGATAATCGAATATTTGCCATATTAGGTTTTAAAATGTTATCTTTGTTTTGGTCTAAGTCAGAGTTAGTTTTCATTTTTTCAATCAGGTTAATTTCGTGAAGATTTAAAGTTTTAATGTCAAAGGGTTTTTTTATGGTAAGTCTAACTGGTTATTCTCGTGAATTTGTAATTGTAGTAGAAGCAAAATAATTCTCAATGTTTACTAAAGCAAATGGGGATTCAACTTGATTACCGAATTTTATATATTCTAAAAATCCTATTCCGTTTTGTTCTTTGACAGGTACTTTTACAATTTGAGATGTTCTAGCAGGGATGACAATATTAAAATTTTCTAACGTTGTATTACTTGTTATTGTCGGTATTTTTTCAGGTTCATAAATTATTGGTATTTGAGTGTTCGGGGTTATTATTAATTTTTTATCTAAATTTAGGTTAGCTTTTAATTGTTTCAATAGGTCAGCTCCTATTAATCCATCAAATTTTTTACTAAAGTCAAACAAATAAAATTTGTGAGAACCGTTAATTTTGAAAATTTTAAAAATGGGAATAGCCATAACTTTGTTATGATAAGAAATGTTATGTGCCGTTTGAATATTGAAATCTTCATTATAAATATATTTTCTATAAAATTTATATGCTAGTTTAGGGTTCATAAGACTTCGAGCACTGCCAGTATCAATTAAAAATTTAGCGTTAAGGGATGGTATATAAATATAAGGTAGATCTGATTTAATTAAATTTAAGTTAATTAGGTTATGTTTGGTTGAAGGCTGTCTATCTGAAAATTTTCTGAATGATCAGAATTTTGAGTTTCGATTTGTTTGAAAACAGAGTTTGATTCACAATTATTAATTGGATTAAATTGGTTTAAATCCATGTTTTGATAAAATTGATCGTAATCTGTAAAGTTATTGTCTTGGTTTTGAGAGTAATAATCTAAATTTGTTTCTTCAAATTGTGGATATTGATTTGAAAAATCGTTATTATAATTCAATTCTTCGAATGGGTTAGCGAACTGTTGTATGTCTTGGTTAAATAGTTCGGTAGTTACATTTCTCTGGGGTTTTATGGTAGATGAAGTGTCCATTGGTTCAGGTTGATTAGATCTTTTCGTTAGATTGGAGTTTCTATCAAAATTATTTGGGATTCTTTGATTATAGAAGTTGGGTCTAGGAAAGTTTTGACGATTATGACTAAATGACATATTTGTATTTTGATTTTGTTGAATTGGTGGTCTAAAACCGTAATTATTTTGAATGGGTGGTCTCATAAATTGATTATTGGAATTTGGATTAAAGAATTTATTTTGAAAATTGGTATTTGGATAATGTGAATATTGATTATTAAAATATTGTTGTGGACGTGGTGTTGGTTTTGGATTTTGTAAATTTTTTGAAGCATTTATTCTCTGTGATGGTCTGAAATTTATCTGTGAATTTAAAGAATTACTTCTTTGTTGACTATATTGAAAGTTTTCTTCTTCGATAACTAAAGACATTGCTTTCTCTAAACTGTCTGGATTTCTAAGTCTAATAGTAGTTTGTAGTGGGTTAGGTAAACCTCGTATAAATGTTTTTAAAGCTAGGTTATCATAACTATTAAGTCTAATAATTTTTTCGGCTTGGGGAATCTGGGGAAGACTGTTTAATTTTGAAATTACTAAACTTCTTGCGTCTTGGCATCTCATACCAAAATTATAAGCATTTTCGTTTTTATGAGGATGTAAAGTTATTAAATCTTGAATAAGACAATCTAAGTCCCGTTGATCACCAAAGCATAGTCTTAATGCTGCTTTTATTTTGTCCCAAGAATTTAGCTCAATTCTAGAACCTATTAATTTTAAAGCTCTACCGGTAAGTTTTCCGATTATAGCTCTTAAAAGAAAAGAGTTTAATTGTGGATTACTAGCATCGTAGAAGTTTTTCATCAAATTATCGCAACTATCAATAAATATTCCTAAGGTATATGAATCACCTTTATAATTAGCAATTATATCAACATTTAATTTTAACAATTGATAATTTACAGACATATTTGTGTCTTCTAAAATAACTATACTGCTAAGATCTTTAATTAGATTTTCTATTTCTGAATCTTTGTTCATAAAGTGAAAAGTTAAATAAAATTATATTATCTTTTATATTCTTTTATAATAATTCTCATATAATTTATATAGATTGGGTAAAACAATATTATTATTATCAATTAAATAAAAAAATGGAAAAAGAAAAAAAATAGGATAACTTACAGGAAAAGTGTAAATCCGTACAAAGTATCCATAGAACATCCGGTATTGGCGATTTTGTCCTGTACCAGTGTTGTGGGTGTCCTGGTTTCGGCGATGTGTGTCCTCTACCAAGTTTTGAGTGTCTTCTGGTTTTGGCAATGTGTGTCCTCTACCAAAATTTGAGTGTCTTCTGGTTTTGGCAATGTGTGTCCTCTACCAGTGATTTAAGTTGTTGTCCTGGTTTTGGCGATGTATGTCCTCTACCAAGTTTTGTTTTTCGAAATTTTGATTTAATTTCCACTTCGGTGTCCGTATAAACGATTAAAATCGACCAAAAAACACGATTTTTGTTGTTTTCCGTTACAAAATATCCTACTGACTGCGCCAGTTAATAAACGTAAGATTCCGAATGGATTTTTAAAAAACTTTGTTCGAAAATTACAACTTAAAATAATAAAATGAATTGAATTTTACTTTAAGACATCTTGTTTAACACTGAATACAAAATTATAAAATAATATCTAGTTTTAGTTGAAACAATAATAAAAGATTTCTTAGAAATTGTCTTTATCTTATTATGGCTTTGCATTTCTGCTTAATTGCCAAATCGCGCTGCACCTGCAGGTTCGTAACTAGCTAGTTAATAAACGTAAGATTCCGAATGGATTTTTAAAAAACTTTATTCGAAAATTACAACTTAAAATAATAAAATGAATTGAATTTTACTTTAAGACATCTCGTTTAACACTGAATACAAAATTATAAAATAATATCTAGTTTTAGTTGAAACAATAATAAAAGATTTCTTAGAAATTGTCTTTATCGTGTTATGGCTTTGCATTTCTGCTTAATTGCCAAATCGCGCTGCACCTGCAGGTTCGTAACTCCTCCGCCCTTAGAGGGAAATTCTGTTGTTAACGGGATTTCCATAGATGTCATCTTCTTGAGCTTGAACTGGTCGAAATTTTCTTTTCCTACATATCTTGTAAATTGTTATTGCAATAATAAAAATAGCACTTATATATAATAAAATTGTCCAGATACTTATACTATAAAATTTTACAGGTTCATCTAAAATTGATTTTAATTTTTCTTGTTGAAGTTCTAATAAATTTTTTAAAGTTTTAACAGTATCTAAATTAACATTGTCTAATTTTAATGGTTTCATTTTAATAATTGAATTGTCGATTGAAACCATTTCACTATTTAAATTTGGTAGTTCTATAATTTTAAAAGTTTCTTTAACATTTTGATAAGTTTGGATTATAAAGTCTTTTATTTTAACAACACAGTAAGAGTTCAATTTTAAAACAAAAGTTCCTTTTAGCAAAATTGTATCTTTTAATTTACCGCACTGAACTATTACACTTTGGGCACTAGGCAGGATGATGATCCACTGGTTATCTTCGAGTTTCTGAAATTTTTCTCCTGTGATTTCTACAGTTGTAGTTGGACACATTGTAATATTAGGCATAAATTTAATCATTTGTACTTCACAAGGTATATTTGGTTTTGTGATAGATAACGGTGTTTCTTCCTTGCAGATAAATTCTGTGGGTACTATTTCTTGGCATTTTGTGTCGGATGCAATAAAATTATTTTCGTTTAAGGATAAATATTTGAATTGTGGGATTATAATTTTAAACGATTTTAGTTGTGGGATAGGTAAAGGATATAAATGATAATAATTATAGGTTTCACCCTAAACAATCGGTATTTGAATAATAAATATTATTTGACCAAATTTACTGTAACGTTTAATATTAAAGATTTTTTCAAATTTTAATAAATTATCAATAACTGGTTCGAATGGAAGCTTGTTTTGATCAAGATGTTTTTCTATATATTTTATTTCATCTAATAAACTGTTAGGTTCAATAATTGAGTTATGAAAAACATTTAGTTTTGAAAAAGTAATAGCGATTTAAATTTTTTCCAGCATTTCATAAATTATTTGTAACGCTATAGTGATTTCGGGGATTATGGCTTCAAGATATATATATATATTTAATATTTTCAACGGTTTTTGTATTAATATCTTGAATTGCATTTTCAATTTCAGTGATTTGAGATTCTATTTTAGCTTGATTTTGTATTAATATTAAAGTACTTTGATTAAATGTTTCAATTGATTCCTTTAAAAGGGTAATTTGGTTGTTAACTAAACTTTTAATTTCTCTTTGATTGTTTGAAAGATTTTCTATAGCTTTATCATATTTTTCAGCATCAGCTTGATCTAAATTACCGGTTAAACATTTTATTATACTACCAAATGCATTTATAAGTCCTCGTTTTTGTCTTATAATTTTAGTATTCGAAGGGTGTAATTGAAATATTTGTTTATAAATTTTATTTTCCCATGTAATTGCAAGTCTGTAGGAATTTGATAGTTCATTGTTTATTACATTATTAGTTCCATTAATATTTGTTAGGATATAGTTTTCAATATGTCGTAGTTTAGAAGATAATTTGTTAGTTTCTGAGATAGCGTTTGTAATGTCAAAAATTTGTATAAAGGACCAGTAGTTAACTGTATTTTGGGCAGTTCCTAATTTTAAAGGAAGGAGTCCAGGATTATCCGTTAGGTTATGGAATCTTGGTTGTTCGAGTCCATTTGTATAGATGATGAGCCTGCAATAATATTAGGCTTTTTTAATTCTTTGACGTGTAAAATTTCAGTTTTATTATTATTTTTCTTATTAATTATTTCTAGTCTATTTCTGTCTAAAATTCTAAGAACTTGATATGGGCCTAAGAATTTATGAGACTTTTTGTTTCTGCTTTGAGCGGGGTTTTTCTTGTATACAATTTGACCTATTTTAAATTCTTGATTTGTGTCACCTTTAGTATTCTTTTTTGATATTATAGCTTGTTTTTGCAAGTCTAAGTTGTTACTAATTTTTTTATAAACATGTTCTAATTTATTTTTATGATTTTCTGCATATTCTGAAAAAAACGTATTTGGTAAAAATATTTCGTTTGGGTTTCTTGTTTGAGTGTGACCGAATGTTAATTCAAATGGGGTGTAATTGGTCGTTGAATATATGGAGTTATTATATCCGATTATTGCATAGTCCATTAAATTATTTTCTTTTGGATATATTTCTTTAAGAATTCTGAGATGTTCAATAATGGTTGAATGGAATCGTTCTATAACACCATTGGATTCGTGGTGTCCAGTAGTTGTAAAGTGAATTTTAATATTATGCAAATTTAGGATTTCTTTTACTGTTTCATTATTAAATTCTTTACCATGGTCAACTACTAATTTTTCGGGTATTCCGAAAGAAGAGAAATATTTTAAAAGGGCATTACTGATGTGAATAGCTGTTTTACCTGAAATTTCATGAGCTTGGGCGAATTTAGTGAATGAATCTATTAACATTAAATAAATTTTATTGTCATAGAAAAATAGATCTATATGAGTAGAGTAGCAAAGACAGTTCTAGCTCACTACTTCCAAATTTCGCCGCTAGATGTCGCCACAGGTGGCGGCGCTGTTGGTTGAAATCTGTGCTAAATGGTTCGGAACTTGGCTAAAGCGCGCCAAATTTGAATTTTTAAATCTTTAGGGGGCGCTAGCAGCCAATTCTTCTTTTTCGAGTGGCCTTTTACGTTTGGCACAAGCAGCCAATTCTTCTTTTCGTATATTTTGAATTTTTCGCGCTTCACTGTAATCGTACCAACTTGACATGCCTCACATTATCTCAACTCACCCTACCACCCCTCATTATCAACCCCAGTGCCCAAATAGAACTTAGAATAATTTTGTATGAGAATAAGTGTAGAAAAAAAATTCTGTGTGATGTCTGTTGTGGTATTCGAACCCACAAAGTCATGTCTAGAATGTTGACGCCTTAACCAACACGGCTATTAACTGACTTGAAAAATACAGTTGAAATGTGTTAGATAAACAGCTCCGTCTACGTCATATACGGTTTGAAGTAAATAGTAAAAGCGGGTGACCTTGGTGCGGGTTCGCGATGGGAAACAATTATTAGTATTATTCTTAGAAATTGTAAATTATGCAAAATGACATCATATTAATGAAGAAACAAGTAGAAATATTTTTTGAATTAAATATTAAAAGCGGGTGACCTTGGTGCATTAGCAGGATTGCGATGTGTGACGTAATCGACTGATGTGTTAGAGTAATAACAGACTTTGCTTTCGCTATTAATAATAAAACATATCATGGAAAATATGCAGTTTTAGAATGGCTTCGAGAGAATACAGTCAAAAACTTGAAGAGTTTTGTAAAAATATAAGAAAATTAAACCAACAGATTTCTGTCTACGAAGACCAAAAAGAAGTGTTAAAAAAAATTGAAAATTTAAGTTTGTGGGACAAAGTTTTTGAAAAATATTTACCAACATCATCAACGCCCACAAGACGAATAAAACCATGGCCTTGCTAAAAGCAAATTTTGTTCTTTTAACAGCAATATTAAATAACATGCTTTATGTTAACGTTCCGCAAAACGTTGCACATATTGGTGTGTGTTTAGACACAAACGGAACAAAACAAGAATGCAATACATGGCACATGATGAGTCTGTCAACAGTCAAGGATGGAAAAATGCCGGTGTTTGCATTGAATTTAACGGAATCGCCTCTTAACTACAAGCTAAAATTAATCTTTAACGATAACTCAGAAGGAGTGGGGGAATGGCGATCTAACCAACAAAGTCCAATACAGGAATTATATTTAGACCTAGAAGACCCAGTAGGAGCAAAAATGTGCCAAATCGTACAAATAGCATGGGCAACGTTAGTAGGAGTTTACTTATTAATTCTTAAAATTATATCAAAAGAGGCAAAAAGAAGAATGAAGCGATGAAATGTATTTTTAAATAATAATAACAATAAATATTTGTAAACTTGTAAAAGGTGTTTTAATAAAAAAACCTTAATTTGTGTTTTATAGCTTTATTTAGGTAATACAGTATAATACAGCCAATTATACAAAGAAAGAATATTATTATATGCACACATAAATTTACCGTTGGCGTGGTGAGGACATCCTGAATATACAGCTTCAAAATTTTTCGTTGCACAGGGTGTCCCATCATAATTTACAACATCATAAATTAATACATGGAGTCCAAGTTCTTCGCATTTTGCTTTTAAAAAGTCAATTTTTTGATTTCCTCTAACATAAATCAAATCAACGTTGCCAAGTAGGTGTTTCTCCAAAATTGCATTGACATCGGAATAATCTACATCTCCAGAATCGTATCGTATTCCATGCAAAATTTTTTCCAAATATCGCGTAGTTTTCTTGTCTTTAGCAGTCAACTCGTAGAATGGTTTAGGAGGTTTAAATAAAAAATTCGATTTTATACCACCAATCTGAATAGCAAATTCTTTTGGATAAAAAACTTCATCGATTATAAATCCTTGGATGTCGACTACTGCAATTCTCATGATGGCGACGACGACGATGAAACTTCTTCGAAAGCTGAGCAAATACTAAATAGGTAGTAGTTTATATTATATTTTTAACTACTTCCGTTAAGGGATAATGCTCCAATAAACAATCGTGAATTATGATACAATATGCTTTAGTATTTTTGAGAAATCCCTCATTAGCATCAATTTCTAGTCGTACATCAACAGTCGATGCTTTCATCGATTCATCTTGCTTAGAACAATCGATAACAAACAAAGCACGATTTCGAAATGCTAGAAAATCCATTAATGGCCGTTTCATTGATACTCTGTTGTAACTGGAATTGAATTCGCTGTAGTTGTAATGAGCTAGCGCAAAGTCGCCTTTGGCAAAATCAAGTTGCATCCTTTCATTGGGAAAATATTCTCCATTCAATGCGAGTCTGAGACCTTGTAGATTTACGTGATCAAATAAAGAAGGATCTGCAATTTTCAGATTTCTCCTATTGATTTGGAAAAATACAATAACATATCGAGGTTTCTCTATTGCAGACGTCGTTTTAACAGCCCAAATTTCTTGTTTTGCTCCTGCGGTCAAAATGGTAGCTCATGTAGTTCCCATTTTCTAAACGGAATTACGATTGCACGATCGCTTTGAATTGATCGCATCAATTGTTCTTTAACAAAATCATTTGGATAAATATGTTTAACTTTTAGTTCCATCGAATGAATCATAATCTGTACGGTTGTAACAGTAGGTACGTTACCGGTACCTGGTTTTTCTGTTACAATAACGCTATCGAGATCATTACGAGCTCGAACGAATCGAATCGTTTGTCGTCCACAAGTTACCATTGGGTAATCATTAAAAATGTTGAAGATGTGTTTAAGTGGCATCAGTAAACTAAATGATTTATCATCAGGATTGAGAATGGGACTTACGGGATAATTCCAACCAGCAATGGCGAGGTGACGAGAATCTTCTACATTGTAACATGTTAAAGCTCTTACAGTGCTAACAATTCCAGGATCTCGAACTGTTTCTATCTCTCTTGCACTTTCGCTATACGTACACGAGTCGAATAGAAATGCTCCAAAGTTTGGTGTCAAACTAACATCGCCATCACCAGTTACATCCAATTTTCCTTTAATAGCCAACAACGTATCATGCATTGCAAAGAATGAGTCTACCTGATTTACACTAAATTCTACAATGTCACTGCAGCTAAACGATTTGATGAATGGTGTGTAAGAGCGGTATTCAGATTTTCTAATCGATTCATCCTGAGTCGGTTCTCGATAGAGATCAAACATTGGATCTTGAATTGTTCGTATACGATTCATTATTATTATTAGTGTTAATAACTTTGAAACCAAGAGCTTTCAAAAATAAAACGTTGTCTCTAGTAAGTTGTCGTCGTCGTTGTCGTCCTACTGAACACTTTAACGACTTGTTCAATACTGCAGGCTTCTGAAAATATGAAGGTGCTATATAGTTGAAGATCAATCCCATTCTTTCAACTCCAAACCCAATATACTTCTTTCACCTTGAAAATTTACAGGTCTTGAATTTTGATCCAATGCCAGTATAGTAATATTTGTAATCTCAGGTATATTAATCACCGGCAAATACGTGATATTTTTCGGAATTTCGTCAATAGCGTAACCAGGATCTACGGATATACCAAACTCGTGGATAGTGTGAGTAGGTCTGTTGTTGTAGAAGGCTCCGGTGGTAATGTTTGTTTCGAAACGAATCGTTCGTACTTTAACAATTTCCACAGGTAGATCGGAACTATGTCTTACGTTCGGTTCCAAAATCCTCTTTGAGAAACCCAACATTTTGCCTATACTGTCTTCACACTCGAAATTTATTGCATGTTGGCTACTGAATATTTCACACTTAAGTGTATTATTGTTGGGCTTCAATGAAAAAACGTCTTCAATCTTTGCATTTGGTGGTATATTTATGAAATTTCGGATCGTCTCTTCAATATCGGAAATTTCATAGCAACCAGTATTTAATGTTATTTTCTGCAATTTAGTTTTATCGTTATTTTCGTAATAGTAAAAAGCATTACTGCCATTCTCTACATTCGGTATACTGTTGTACGAAAAGAAAAACAGAAATGCCAACTTGTATTGTTTCTTTGGATCTAAACTTAACGGAACCGGAGGAGTCCAATCAAATTGATAATCACGACTCTCTAGCGTCAACAACATAACTGTTGGAGGTTAAACAAAGAAATAAAATTGTATATCTTTAACATTTATTTAAATAATTTTTTACAATCTCATTACATTTTTCTAAACCTAGTTTACGTATATGACAATTTCCTTGTGATTGCGCAGGTCCATCAACATGGATTGTCCATTCAGGACGATTATGATGAACAAAGCAGGGCAGGCAGGTTCGCAATTCAAAATCCAATCTATATTCAAGCGGCAACTTGCACCAAACTTGTAATAATTCACAAGGTTTTGCGTACCTTTTCAAATAACATATAGGAAAACAAGCCAATTCCTGTTCAGTAAAGTCAATCAGGTTCTTTTCACGATTAATGTACGCCAAAACAGCCTCCATCGTATAGAAATTTTAAACAAAGATGGCCGCAATTGATTTGATTAAAAGTCTGGTAAGGATCGTGGTTGTAAACAATTTTCGTTGCAGGTCCCAAATACTGTACAAGTTCTTTCGGCGGTTTCAACTTGCCAAATGAATCGAAATATTCGACGTTATTGTTAATCTTTCGATACGCCACCCAATGAGTTCCATGATTTTTGCTTTCATCCAAATTTAGGATTGCGCATTCGCGTTGAATGGGACCGGTTTTAGGTAATGTGTCTCGCATAAATACACCTCTAAAATTTGGGATTCTTAGACGTTTAGCATATCGTTTTAGTTCGTAATCATACAATCCTCGATTGGGTAGCTTGCCTAGTTTTTTTTAAGAAAAAGACCAAAGCCCCCTCTGGCATTTTTTCGTAAATATAGTCCTTTACCGAGAGATTCCATAGCTTTGTTATGTCGATGTTCTTCTTCCAATTTTTTCTGTGCATTTTTCGCATCAATCACAGTTTTAGCGATTCCAGCAGCTCCACCAGACAACGCCCCGAGTGCACTTAGTCCAGCAAATAACGGAATTAACGGTAAAAAGCCTCCGGATTTTGGTTCGATAGGAATAATCCTAGGTACTTTAACCTGTTTTTTTCCACCAGCATTTTGTACAGCAACCCTGGCTGCTTTGAGAGCAATACTGACTGCTCATTTTAATGTAGCCGCAGGACCAGCTTTTTTTATATCTCTCTGTATTTTACTTATAATATTACGTTTAAACGATTTAGGTTTTCTAACACCCATGCCAAGTTTACGTTTAGCTTTCATTGCGGTGGTAGTTAACCACGCTGCAGTCTTTTCGCCAATTGATGCGTCCTTGGACTTTACTCTTTCCCACGCTTTATTCTCTAGAATCTCGTCCGCTTTATGTCTTTCCGCTAACTCTTTATGCTTAGAATATGCAATATCGTGTTCTCTGGCTGCGTCGTCCAGCAGGTTAACCCCCGTATCTCCACGTGCAAGTCTTTTATGTAATTTAGTTCCAGGACCCAAAAAGTTGTAACCAGGATAATGTAGTTCAAACGGCAGATTATTGATTAAACTGTTAAGCACACCTTCACCTTCAAACACCAACATGAGAAATGAAATAATTTAAGAATTACTACTCTATTTATACAGTGAAACATTAAAAAACATGTTAAACAATGAAGATCATTCAACAAGACCAGACGCTACCGATTGTAAATTTAGATGAAGGAAACGGTCAAATCGCTGACAGTAAACATGGACCATTGCTACCAAATTCGTTTCGAGCGCTAATCTGTGGACCCAGTGGGTGTGGCAAAACGAACGTTATGTTATCGTTACTGTTTCATCCACATGGCGCGAAATTTAAAATTGTTTACGTTTATTCAAAGTCATTGTATCAACCCAAGTATAAATTGTTGGAAGAAGTGCTATCAAAAGTTAAAGGAGTGGGATATTTTCCATTTAAAGAAAACGATGAAATTATTAGCCCAAATGAAGCAAAGCCGAATTCAATTTTTATTTTTGATGACGTCATATGTGAGAACCAGCAAAAGATTCGAGAATACTACAGCATGGGTCGACATCGGGATATAGATAGCGCATTTCTTTCGCAGACCTACTCGAAATGCTGTAAACAAATTTGTAGAGATAACAGTAACCTAATTGTACTTTTTAAACAAGATGCTATTAATTTGAAACATGTCTTTGATGAACACGTGTCACCGGATATGAGTTTTGAAGAATTCAAACAGTTGTGTTCGAAATGTTGGCAAGAAAAGTATGGGACAATGGTTATTGCGAAAGACTTTGATTTAAACAACGGTCGATATCGAATCGGTTTCGATAAATACATAAAATTGTAATATTGCGTTTTAGTATTCGACAACATGTCAGACAATCCAGTTGACATTGCCGTTCGTAAAAGAAAAATTGCCGAACTTGCTCGATCGATTCGAAAAAAATATAAAGCGTTACAATTGGGTAGAGTTGAAACGGATGAGACACTAAATAAATTGTTTAAACCTGTCACGGAACCTCTACACAAAATTGTAAAATCTTCTCTAAACCACACAGTGATCTCTCCTCCTCAACCAGTCAACGAGCCAGAGCCTAAAAAAGAACCATCTAAACAAAAAGAAGAACCACCTAAACAAGAAGAAGAGCCGCCCAAACAAAAAGAGGAATCACCTAAACAAAAAGAGCAATTGAGTATACCAGAGTTTATAAAACTCGAAAATGTTGCCGAAACTACTAGTGATGATGGTGATGATGAAGTATTCTATGAAGACGAAGACGAAGAACAGGCTGTTAAAGATCTTAGCAATTCAGCAAATGTTATTAAGGAATACTTGGATCAGTATCCCCCAATGGTTCATCCATATATTATAGATTATTGGGAGAAAAAAGATAATATAGATACGGTTTATGGTCCTACTTACGATGCTGAGACATCTAAATGGTTTTTGGGTAGCAAACAAATCGACTTTGATAACAAGCATGGATTTATTATTACAGAAGGCAAACAGATAAGAGGTACACCGGGTCTATATGAATTAATTTTTAATGATGAACCTACAAATTTCAATGATGATGATTTTAATCGTTATGGAACAATACTAGAATTAACAATTCCTCATAAAAACATTAAAGGACACCTTAAAGGAACAAACCGATTTAAATACACACATATCATAAAACCTCTAGCTATCTCTCACTTGCGAAAAGCTTCGGGCTCTGTGGGCTCTGGGATGCAAATGGTTTACAACGATAATAAAATTGACCTTCAATATTGGGATGATCCAAACGAACTTGTTGACAGGCTTCGGCTTTTAATAGCATCAAAAGAAGCAGGAAATACTTCGAATGATAATGAAATTGTTGCAATTATCGAAGAATTAAAAGAAGCACGCATTATTGCTTAAACATCATTACCACAATGAGTGTCGACAAATTCGGACGTACTAAACATGATGTAGGCAATAAAAAACTATTGCTAATGTCTAAACCAAGTTTAGTCCATACTGCAAACGGTGATATTGATTTTGAAAATTTAAAGCTTTGTAATGTTAAAGATCCTGACTCAGACAGCGATGCCGTCAATAAAAAATATATGGATAATAATGTGCAAAAGTTGACTGAAAACATGAATGCTATGAAACTTACATTCACTAATGACTTGATGGCCATAAACACTTTTATATCAAGAGATCCTCCGTTAGCCAGCAAACATATGGCTAACAAAAAATATGTTGATGACTCAATTGTCACTGCAAAACAGTACCTACGAGAAGACATCAAAAATTCACTTAAAAGTTTATAATCACAAATAGCAACGATTAATGCAAACTCTGCACAGTTAGCTGTTAATCAAACAAATGCAGTAGAAAACGTAAAAGATAAAATTGAGAAAGCGGTAATAAAATTATATAATCAGGATATTCCAGATATACGACAAGATTTGTTCGATGAGATTCTTAAAAGAACTGACTCTGTAACGAAAAATGTTAATGTACTCTCTGGAAAAATTTTGGCTATTGAAAAAAACATTGCTGAGTTGACTAAGACAATAACTATAAATCAAAATAATCTGCGAAATGTTTTAAATATTATTAAATCATTGGAGAAGCAGTTAGTACAAAATCCCTAAACATTAGATATAGTCACAGTCATGTTTTTAAAGGAAAAGGTTCAAGTTGTTAATGAGCTGCACAAACCGGCTCGAAAAAATTATGCTCGACGACGAACAATTATCAAAGGTTTGGACGATTTATGGCAAATTGATTTGGCTGAAATGAGTTCTTACGCAACTCAAAATCGATCGTTTAAAATGATTCTAGTGGTAATTGACTGCTTCTCGAAATTTCTCTGGACTCGACCGTTGAAATCGAAAACTGGCGAAGAAATCACGAAAGCTTTTGCCGATATTATAGGAAAACGCAAACCGAAAAATCTTCAATCTGATCAGGGCAAAGAGTTTTACAACACAAAATTTCAAAATCTAATGCAGAAACATGGCATAAATCATTATAGTACATTTACCAAGATGAACGCAAGTATGGCGGAAAGAGTTATTAGAACGCTAAAAACGAAATTGTACAAGCATTTTAGCTTAAACGGTACGTACAGGTGGATAGATGTGTTACCGAAAATTACAAAAGAGTACAACGAAAGCAAACATAGAACGATTGGTCAAAAGCCATCTCAGGTAAACAGATCCAATGAAAAAGAGATTCTGCAGCAACATTATAATCATTTGAAAATAGCAGGCCCGCGAAAATATAAACTTGGAGATGTGGTGCGCATAAGCAAGGCAAAGCATCTATTTGATAAAGGCTATACACCTAATTGGACTACGGAGCTTTTTAAAATTACCAAAGTGAACATAACTAATCCTGTAACATACATGTTGGAAGATTTACATGGATCACCAATTAAAGGAGCATTTTACGAGGAAGAGCTACAAAAGTCAAAAAATCCTGATGTTTACCTTGTTGAAAAAGTGCTAAGGAAAAAAGGCAATAAAATCTACGTTAAATGGCTGGGGTTCGATAGTTCGCATAATAGCTGGATCGAAAAATCTAATATTTTATAAACTCTATTGTTTCTTACTTTAAACATTTTTTACACGTATTCTTATGACAAACTAGGTACGTTTTCACAGCTTCCGAGGGCCTTTTTGATTCATATCATCTATTGTTTAAACCGTTCAGTCTACGGTCCGACTAAAACTGTCCTTAGAAGCAGAAGCAATTATTTTTACTTAGTTTTAACACAAGTTTTATCAAGTATTAAAAGATGATGACACAAGACAGTGGTTATAGTAGTGAGTCAAATTCTGAGAGTAGTAGTGAAGATTCTATCTATATGGAAGAAGTAAACAGAATTTCAAATTTTTACGAAGACAAAGCAAAACGTGAAAATTATTTGCTGCTACAATCATCTTTCGCAATTGAGGGGTATGTTATACAAGTTGGCTTATCTCCTGCAAGAACATTTTCTCCAGCTATTATTTTATCAGAATACTGTAAGCCAAGTAAATTGTCGTTTGGAAAAATGGAATGGCTTGATCTTATTGATTTTTTGAGCAGAAGCACATTTTTTATTGAACCACTACCAACCTACGCAGATGAGTATGATCCAGTAACATTTTCCTGTGGAGATTTTTGTACAATACGACAGTTGGTATACGATGACATCAAGTTCATAGAAGTTGAAAAACATGGCGTAAGATATCATCTAACGAAGAAGGATGTAGATGAACTTGTTAGAGTACATCATTTTATCGTAGCTTATCAGATTTCACTTCTAGAAAATATTAACTTTAATTGTTATTATAATAATGTTATGGATATTGTAAAAAAAAATTTTGATTATAACTGGTTTAAAGGATTAGATGTATTTTGTGAAATATGTACTGATCCTTTATTATGTAACGCTTTGCGTCAGTATATTTACTTTTATAAACAAAATGTAATAAGAGATTTAGAAAATATGAAATAAACTTTTATAAAAAAATAATGACTTTTATTTCAAAATCGATAAATATAGCGTCAAAAAATGTTATTTTATCAAGGCAAAATTTATGCATGTCACAGTTCTAAAATGTGAAACGTCCAAACGTCAAGATAGCGTTAAAATTTGTCGTTTCAACGTATTAAAAAATTGGTAAAAAGAAATTTTCGATTTACATGTATTTCTTATGGAAAAACATCATTTCAAAGTGACAAAAAAGCGTCAGTTTTTGACGTTTTTTCGTTACTAAATTCATGAACGTCAAAGTGTCAAAAAATAGACGTCTAAACGACGAAGTTGAACGTTATTTTGGTCGTTTCAACGGAACATATTTAAAAGAAAATAATACACCATAGATTCAGATTACAAATTTATTGTAAACATAAAAACATTTTAGATATACAATAAACAATAGAAAACTAAAAACTAACCTAATTAATTTACAACTGTTATTTAATGTTAGATATACAATAAACAATAGAAAACTAAAAACTAACCTAATTAATTTACAACTATTTTTTTTATTTTCCAATTATAAGTAGCATTAATCGAGCATTATATCGCGATGGCCCCATGCTAAAGTGTCAAAAGATCCATTGCATAAAAAGCGTTTATCATCGTGCGGACTTAGACCGATTTTGGTTTGTTCGATTGTATAAACATTATGATTGTACGAACGGAACGTGCATTGGTTCACTGTTTTTAATTTACTATCTCTTAAACATAAAAGGTAATCAGCAAAAGTAATTTTCTTTGCAACGACATTCTTTTTAACTCCTTTTGATTTTTTAACGCATTTATCACCCTCTGTTAAATACGAGTACATTTTTGAACGCAACCCCACAAATTCAGTTAAAAGTTTGCCGTTGCATTCATCTTTCATTAATCCTATGACTTTTTTATTTAAGAGTGAAATACTGTACGCATTGTTTGGTTCATAGTCCGAGGTGTCAAATTTTTCGGGATAGGCTTTAATTAATTCAGTATAAACATCATTGCATTGCAGTTGCAGAAGAAATGCATCGGTATCGGTGTATAAGAGTTTACAGTTGTCTACACCCATCGTAGGAAGTAGAAAACTGTAATAAAAGTCATACATACACGTCTTTGAAATATCAAGAATCGACATGCCAATGAACAATGGTTTATTAAATACAAGTTCGGTTTTATAAAGCTCTATCGCTAAAAGGTTTTCGTCAAAGATTTTTCTCGAACTAAACCTAGGACTGCTAATCAAGTTCTTTGCTCCATATCGACCCTCCCAAGATCTAACGAGTTTAACAATACGGTGTTTCCTTATATTCTCCATGGTTTTTCCGAAGACTGCATTGTTCATTAGTTTATATAAATTCTTCTCAAAATCGTTTTTAGCAGCCGTTCGAAGAGTTGTGTTTGGGTCGATGTAAGACTTTAACCATGGGCTTTGTTTAAATTTCAACACTCTGTGAATCTTTTTCACGTTCAATCCATGTTTTATAGCCTGCTTTAAATTTCGATAGTGTATGATATATTTCTCTTTGTCATATAAAGTGGTCATGAGTTTTTGTATTTTTGATCCTTGGGGTTTTCGATGTTCTGGACAAAACGGTAAATCGTTGTGTAGATCATGTAAATGCTGAGGGTATTCTATATCCACTTCGAGAATATAACCCTCATCAGCATCGTCTGGTATTTGAGTCACATCGATGTTTGTGTCAACCCAATTAAAACCCCCATATGGTAGAGGTTGACTTATTGCCCAACCATATAAATTGTTTACATCGAGATACATTAAATATTTTTCAGATTCAGTTGGATTAAAATTTTGCATGTATCTGTTGTTTGCTTTAGCATATCTATTGCTGCATTGACTGACTCCTCCTCTTATACCTTTCTCTATAAACATGATTTGGTCTATATCTTTTAGTATTTCCAATTTAGATTTGGTATATTTTAACATAGCATCCCACGTATAACCGGGGAGCGTATAATACCAAGCAGGATCGAGACCATACGTTTTTCGACATTTTTCACGAAAACATTCAAACACAGATGCTAAAAGCAAGATATCTGTTTTCATGTACAGCATGCTATATTCTTTTAAATTTTTTATTTCAAATGATTGCCAAACCTTTTGTGCATGCGTGTATAAATCGTCAGTAATATTTTCATCTGTCAGTGTGCTATAAAATTTATCTTTGAATGGCAGTTCCGTATCGTCTAATTTTTCAATTGAATCAACGTATTCATAAGGAAACACCCCTTTTCTACTTAATAGTTCAAATTGTTCAGATGTTAAATCGGGAAACTGTGAACGTAGATAATGTAGATCTGATGGTTCTAGTAAAGCAGACAGTTTATCTAAGGAGGAATCTAAAAATCGCAGCGAGTCTATGAATCTAAACTTAACTTCGCTCTCGTCATTACTTAGTGTACATGAAATGTATTTTTCTTTGTTTATAGGAAGCAAGCTTATATTACCTTTTTTGAAAAAATCTCTAATTAAAAAATGTAAGTCGTATCCCGAAAGGTTATGAAAGACTACGGGTACAACAAACTTTGTTTTATAATTTAAATTGCAGCTTTGGTGTGCAAACCCTCTAAAATCTCCAGAGAAATGACAATGGTCTCGTACGATAATGTCCTTCTCTTTGAAGGGGTGCTCGCATATATGACATGTTGTTGCAGTAAGTAAACTAGGCTTGACAATCATTGGTTCGATATGTTTAATTTTGTCTTCGATAAATTTAGCCATCCTTGTCATTTCAGCAGCGAACCAATCCATGCAGTCTTCTCCAATATATTCATTATAAAATGATAGCGAACTATCATAGGAGCAATTTAGATAATATCCTGCACTATACGCCTCGTGTTTCTGAAACTTTCGTGTATGTTTTCCCAAGTTCTTGTTATGAGGACGTAGCACTGACTCAAAGTCTGCATAAATGACAAAAGGTGTAGTCTGCTTGTATACATGGTTTTTAAACTCTACATGATCAAATGGTGGGTACGATATTTTGCAATTGTTCAGATCTTTGCAGTAATCTTCATGGTTGCTTAATTTTTCCTGACTACTAAAGTAATTTAAACATCGATCACAAATATATTTTTTTCCATCATGTTTACTAACTTGACTTGATATTAGTCGAGATAAATCTTTGATTAAACAATAGTGATATTTAATTACTTCATTTTCCGTATCAATTGATGGAGCTTCATAATCGTTTAATTTTGGAAAGTATTTGTCCTGAATAAGCAATAAATTTACGTGTTTATTTAATTTTTCTTTAGTTAGTCGGGCAGGATAAATTGTGTAAAATGATTTATCTTTCGCGACATTTAACTCGAGTGCATAAATATTAACTGAAATATTATTTAATTTTTCAAATTTTGAAATTTTGTGTACTGACATTGGCATGTCCAATCCGTCGGTTTTCAATACGGTTGTATAGTGAGGATACGAGGATACACGATCTACGTTTTTATTAACTGAATACAATGATGCTGTCACCGACCAGTAAAAGCATGCTTTATCCAAATTTTTAATATTAATGCATGCTTTCTTTTTTTGTATAGGATCAGGTAGCTTAATGTATGATGTAGCACCGTTACCTATCTCATATTTATTGATGTTAATTTCCAGTGAAATAATTTTGTCTAAAGCCCAACCAGAATCTTTAAGTTGAAATTCCGATAATTTACTCATTACTTTATCAACAATTTTTTCATTGAACCACAATGCAAGATCCGTACCTGCATCTATTACCGCGTTTTTTGTGTTAAAATATTTAAACTCTAAAATGTCTTCGATTTCCCTAGATTTTTTAATAAATTCCCCGCAAAATGTTGTATTTACTTTAATCATATTAAATTTTTTCAAACTATTAGCTATTCTACTCTTAACTAGCCTAAACGCATCACCAAAAAAACTATTAAGGCCTTTATGTTTTAAATTAACGACAACAGCAGTCCTAATTCTTGAATGAAAAACCGATTCTAGATCGACCCATTTTACCCCTGATTTTTCAGTTAACCCCGATCCCTGCTTAGACAAATTAAAAATTTTTTCTTTTATCGATTTTAAATGCCCCAAATTTGTTTGTAAATTTCTAAGTGTTCCAATATCTAAATTTCCCCTACGAATATCTTTATGAAAACTGATAACATGCTGTTTAATTTGTTTGATTAATTTGTTTGCTTCCCTATGCGAAAAATTGTTGATTAACGCTTTATATACTCCAGACAACTCTTTCACTATAGCATTAGACCTATCTGCAATGTTACTCATAATTGCAAATAAAAAAAATAAAAAAACAAAACTTACAAAAAATTATTCCTTAACTATTTCAAATGTATCGGTAGGATTAGCTTGACCAATTTGTTTTTTTCCTTTATATTTGATACAATAATATCCGCCAGACAATTCTGCCAAGTGAGGCTTCAGTGTTTTAATGGTTCTCTTGGGTAAAAAGCAGAGCCCGTTTTCTAGCTCAACCAAAATTGTTTCCCCAAATTTGCTCTGGACCAGTTTAGCGTTCAATACTTTTTGCGGAACATCCACTGGAAGTTCTCCTAGTTTAATAATAGTTTTCTCGTTACTTTTTTCTGCAAGACATAACGAATTTATTTTAGTTAAATCCATCTAAAAATAAAAAATTACATACTTGAATTTGAAACCAAAATTAAATCAACTTAAAAATAAAATTAATTCAAAAACAATACAAATCAACTCAAAATAAACATAACTAAAGAAAAATAAAATTAAATCAACTCATAAAATAAAATTACATAAATAAATACTTAAATACACTTAACTGAAGAAAAATAAAATTAAATCAACTCAAAAATAAAATTACATAAACAAATAATTAAATAAACTCAAAAATAAATTTAAATAAAATAAAAATTCTTACCTTTATGAGTATGTAACAGAAGAGCTCTTGCACTGAACTGGATGTAAACAGAGTCAACACAATAATGAAGAACTTACATTCAGAATACTCTTTAAATATGTGTGTGTGTGTCTTAATCAAAACACATGGGCGGCGATAAAAAAAATTAATACCTAATTGCTGCTTTTACAATATATTCTCTATGTTGTTTATTAAGTATTATATTTTACTAATCATATTATGTGACGCTAATGTCTAAAAAAATTCCACACCTTTATGTATCAGGATAACTCATAGCTTCCTGAGAAATTCATTCATATTCATTAATATGATGATGATGTCATTTTATACTCACTGCAGGTGCAGCATAATTTACAATTTCTAAGAAGAATAATACTGCTTTCACATCGCGAAGGCACCAAGGTCACCCGCTTTTAATATTTAATTCAAAAAATATTTCTACTTGTTTCTTTATTAATATGATGTCATTTTGCATAATTTACAATTTTTAAGAATAATACTAATAATTGTTTCCCATCGCGAACCCGCACCAAGGTCACCCGCTTTTACTATTTACTTCAAACCGTATATGACGTAGACGGAGCTGTTTATCTAACACATTTCAACTTTATTTTTCAAGTCAGTTAATAGCCGTGTTGGTTAAGGCGTCAACATTCTAGACATGACTTTGTGGGTTCGAATACCACAACAGACATCACACAGAATTTTTTTTCTACACTTATTCTCATACAAAATTATTCTAAGTTCTATTTGGGCACTGGGGTTGATAATGAGGGGTGGTAGGGTGAGTTAGGGTGAGTTGAGATAATGTGAGGCATGTCAAGTTGGTACGATTACAGTGAAGCGCGAAAAATTCAAAATATACGAAAAGAAGAATTGGCTGCTTGTGCCAAACGTAAAAGGCCACTCGAAAAAGAAGAATTGGCTGCTAGCGCCCCCTAAAGATTTAAAAATTCAAATTTGGCGCGCTTTAGCCAAGTTCCGAACCATTTAGCACAGATTTCAACCAACAGCGCCACCACCTGTGGCGACATCTAGCGGCGAAATTTGGAAGTAGTGAGCTAGAACTGTCTTTGCTACTCTACTTATATGTACTAGTTGAAATGGTTTGGACGCTGTTTCTGTTAGCAAAAGGGGTGAATAGGTTGTTTGTCGGGCATATTTCGTGCGTTGACAAATGTCACAGGAATTTATATAGTCTCTAACAGATTTCTTTATTCCTATCCAATAATAGTTTTGTTTAAGTTTTTCTAACGTTTCTGTTATTCCTCGGTGATTGGTTTTTGTCTCGTGATAATTTCGTACTAACATGATTTGTTCTTCTTTTTCTTTTACAGTGTTTACACGTTTCGTGCATTTAATTAGTTTTGGCCCCTTTTCAGAAAAGTATTTTAAATAAATTTGATTAAATGTTTTATAAAGTTTATCGGAATGAAACCACATGCAATAAGTTTTTTTGAAAATCGTGTAATCTCTTAAAAATTCAAAAATTAGTTTTTCGTTATCTTCGTCTGGAATTTCTACTGTAGTTATGGTATGATGTTCGTATTTGTCAGTTGTCACTTTTAACTTTTTATAAATTTGTGGAAATACTAATATTTGATTAACTTTATTATTTATAATTTCGTCTAAAATTTTAATGCCATCATTTGTTGTTTCCGTAGCAGTTGTGTGTAAGATTCGGAGTTACTATTGTCGTTTTGGTTTTCGTTTGCAATTTGTATTATTGGTTCTGTGTATGATTTAGTACTCGATTTATTTATAAGAGGTGTCGTTTCTTTTGGAATGTTTATATCTAATTCGTATCGTAAATTAGGATTTGAAAGAGTTTGAATATTTTCTGAAACATTGTCTTGGTTATAAGGAGTTTCATATGAATTTGGATTTGAAGTTTCTTGTGAATTTTGGGGTTCTGGTATATACATTGATTCCGCTATTTGTCTTAAATACTCAAGTGATTCTAGATTTATATCTCCGGGGTTATTTATCGTTGATTCGTTTTCTAACGCGTTTAATGTGATTCTTGAAAGTGCGTCAGCTGCGTTATTTAAAGTACCTTTTTTGTTACAATGAGATAATCGAATATTTGCCATATTAGGTTTTAAAATGTTATCTTTGTTTTGGTCTAAGTCAGAGTTAGTTTTCATTTTTTCAATTAGGTTAATTTCGTGAAGATTTAAAGTTTTAATGTCAAAGGGTTTTTTTATGGTAAGTCTAACTGGTTCTTCTCGTGAATTTGTAATTGTAGTAGAAGCAAAATAATTCTCAATGTTTACTAAAGCAGATGGGGATTCAACTTGATTACCGAATTTTATATATTCTAAAAATCCTATTCCGTTTTGTTCTTTGACAGGTATTTTTACAATTTGAGATGTTCTAGCAGGGATGACAATATTAAAATTTTCTAACGTTGTATTACTTGTTATTGTCGGTATTTTTTCAGGTTCATAAATTATTGGTATTTGAGTGTTCGGGGTTATTATTAATTTTTTATCTAAATTTAGGGTAGCTTTTAATTGTTTCAATAGGTCAGCTCCTATTAATCCATCAAATTTTTTACTAAAGTTAAACAAATAAAATTTGTGAAAACCGTTAATTTTGAAAATTTTAAAAATGGGAAAAGCGATAACTTCGTTATGATAAGAAATGTTATGTGCCGTTTGAATATTGAAATCTTCATTATAAATATATTTTCTATAAAATGTATATGCTAGTTTAGGATTCATAAGACTTCGAGCACTGCCAGTATCAATTAAAAATTTAGCGTTAAGGGATGGTATATAAATATAAGGTAGATCTGATTTAATTAAATTTAAGTTAATTAGGTTATGTTTGGTTGAAGGCTGTCTATCTGAAAATTTTCTGAATGGTCAGAATTTTGAGTTTCATTTTGTTTGAAAACAGAGTTTGATTCACAATTATTAATTGGATTAAATTGGTTTAAGTCCATGTTTTGATAAAATTGATCGTAATCTGTAAAGTTTCTGTCTTGGTTTTGAGAGTAATAATCTAAATTTGTTTCTTCAAATTGTGGATATTGATTTGAAAAATCGTTATTATAATTCAATTCTTCGAATGGGTTAGCGAACTGTTGTATGTCTTGGTTAAATAGTTCGGTAGTTACATTTCTCTGGGGTTTTATGGTAGATGAAGTGTCCATTGGTTCAGGTTGATAAGATCTTTTCGTTAAATTGGAGTTTCTATCAAAATTATTTGGGATTCTTTGATTATAAAAGTTGGGTCTAGGAAAGTTTTGACGATTATGACTAAATGACATATTTGTACTTTGATTTTGTTGAATCGGTGGTCTAAAACCGTAATTATTTTGAATGGGTGGTCTCATAAATTGATTATTGGAATTTGGGTTAAAGAATTTATTTTGAAAATTGGTATTTGGATAATGTGAATATTGATTATTAAAATATTGTTGTGGACGTTGTGTTGGTTTTGGATTTTGTAAATTTTTTGAAGCAACTATTCTCTGTGATGGTCTGAAATTTATCTGTGAATTTAAAGAATTACTTCTTTGTTGACTATATTGAAAGTTTTCTTCTTCGATAACTAAAGACATTGCTTTCTCTAAACTGTCTGGATTTCTAAGTCTAATAGTAGTTTGTAGTGGGTTAGGTAAACCTCGTATAAATGTTTTTAAAGCTAGGTTATCATAACTATTAAGTCTAATAATTTTTTCGGCTTGGGGAATCTGGGGAAGACTGTTTAATTTTGAAATTACTAAACTTCTTGCGTCTTGGCATCTCATACCAAAATTATAAGCATTTTCGTTTTTATGAGGATGTAAAGTTATTAAATCTTGAATAAGACAATCTAAGTCCCGTTGATCACCAAAGCATAGTCTTAATGCTGCTTTTATTTTGTCCCAAGAAGTTAGCTCAATTCTAGAACCTATTAATTTTAAAGCTCTACCGGTAAGTTTTCCGATTATAGCTCTTAAAAGAAAAGAGTTTAATTGTGGATTACTCGCATCGTAGAAGTTTTTCATTAAATTATCGCAACTATCAATAAATATTCCTAAGGTATATGAATCACCTTCATAATTAGCAATTATATCAACATTTAATTTTAACAATTGATAATTTACAGACATATTTGTGTTTTCTAAAATAACTATATTACTAAGATCTTTAATAAGATTTTCTATTTCTGAATCTTTGTTCATAAAGCGAAAAGTTAAATAAAATTATATTATCTTTTATATTCTTTTATAATAATTCTCATATAATTATTATAAACTGGGTAAAACAATATTATTATTATCAATTAAAATAAAAAAAGAGAAAAAGAAAAAGAATAGGATAACTTACAGGAAAAGTGTAAATCCGTACAAAGTATCCATAGAACATCCGGTATTGGCGATTTTGTCCTGTACCAGTGTTGTGGGTGTCCTGGTTTCGGCGATGTGTGTCCTCTACCAAGTTTTGAGTGTCTTCTGGTTTTGGCAATGTGTGTCCTCTACCAAAATTTGAGTGTCTTCTGGTTTTGGCAATGTGTGTCCTCTACCAGTGATTTAAGTTGTTGTCCTGGTTTTGGCGATGTATGTCCTCTACCAAGTTTTGTTTTTCGAAATTTTGATTTAATTTCCACTTCGGTGTCCGTATAAACGATTAAAATCGACCGAAAAACACGATTTTTGTTGTTTTCCGTTACAGAATATCCTACTGACTGCGCCAGTTAATAAACGTAAGATTCCGAATGGATTTTTAAAAAACTTTATTCGAAAATTACAACTTAAAATAATAAAATGAATTGAATTTTACTTTAAGACATCTCGTTTAACACTGAATACAAAATTATAAAATAATATCTAGTTTTAGTTGAAACAATAATAAAAGATTTCTTAGAAATTGTCTTTATCGTGTTATGGCTTTGCATTTCTGCTTAATTGCCAAATCGCGCTGCACCTGCAGGTTCGTAACTAGCTTTTATATTATAATCCATCTGATATTCACCCTACTTTTGTAGTTTACCTGATGATGGAAATAAGTAATAAATTTCCGAAAGCTTGGAACATCATTTAAAGAGTTTTCTTTATACCTTTGCTGCGATCCCCAATACGTTAAAGTTTTTGCCTTAACTAGTCAGCAATAGACTACCCGTTTTTTTAATTATATATATATATATATATATATATATATATATATACATATAATCAGAATATAATAAGTAAAATCCATGCGCAAGAATTTTTTTTTTGTTGACCGGTGTAATTAGTACATTATTTTGATAAATCTCGTAGGGTTCAGCCTGCGTTTGCAATGTAAACAAAAAAAAATAATTATTATGGACATCACATCAGAAACCTTAAAAATAACAGTATTTCTCCACTATTTAATGGATGTTTTTGTACATACAAACCTTCCTCTTGAATCTCTCTATCTATTAAAAACAACTGCATCAAAATCTGTTGCGTAGTTTTAAAGATTTAAGCATACAAATGAACTTAGGGACAGAGAAAGCGACTTTGTTTTATACTATGAAGTGTTATTTTGATAAATCTTGTAGGGTTCAGCCTGCGTTTGCAATGTAAGCGGAAAAAAATTGATAATTAACGACATCACATTAGAAACCTCAAAAATAACAGTATTTCTCCACTATTTAATCGATGTTGTTATACATATAAACCTTTCTCTTGAATAACTATATCTATTAAAAAAAACGCATCAAAATCTGTTGCGTAGTTTTAAATATTTAAACATACAAAGAGACATAGGGACAGAGAAAGCGACTTTGTTTTATACCATGTAGTGATATGAATTTTAAAATACATAGCTATTTCTAGAGGATGAAATGAGGATTAATATTAATTATGAATTTGCCTATTTTTTTATACTTAAGAGTTAAAATAAGGTGGACGCAAACTACTACACCTAATTTATAAAACTCGCACTTTGCGTCCGCAATGGACGCAAACTTTGCCTACAGGGGATAAGAATAAAGCAAATTGCGTCCATTCTTTTTTATTGAATACAATTGATCTGTTTGTTAAAATTATCTAATATGTATTGTACATTTTTTTAAGACTACGAGTTTAGATTCTATTTTTGAATACAAATTCTCTAATTCTAAATTTTTTCTGGTTAAGATGAGTTCTTCGGAGACAAGAAAAAAAAGGAAAAGAAAAGATACACAGAAGAAGATTTAATGAAAGCATTAAATGAAATTCGAGAGAAGAAGATATCTATAAGACAAATATGCAAAGAATTTGCTATTCCTAAGACCACAATATTGGACAAAATCAGTGGGCGCAGACCAGATGGAGTAAAAAAACCGAGACCAGAACCAGCGCTAGGAGTAGTTGGTGAAAAAAAGGTAGTTCAATGGCTTCTTAACATTTCCAAATGTGGACTTCCAGTAAAAAAACAGGATCTAATGAATACTGTTCAGAAAATAATTCGACACGGGGAGTTTAAAAACAAATTCAAAGGTGATCGCCCAGGTCAAAAGTGGTGTAAAAATTTTTTGGCTAGAAATAAAGAAATCTTACTTAAAAATGCGAAGGGCATTAATAAAGCTAGAGTCCAAGTCACAGAAGAATCAATCAGATTGTGGTTTAGAGAATTAGAGCAATATTTGGAAAGTATACACCAAAAAGATATTTTGAGTGATCCGAAAAGAATTTTCAATGGTGACGAAAGGGGTTTTGCTCTTTGTCCTAAGACAGGAAAAGTTTTAGGCCCAAGAGGGTTCAAAAACGTATACCAAATAAAGCCAAGTAATGAAAAAGAAAACAACGTTATTATTAACATTTAATGCAAATAGAGATATGTGTCCGCCTTATATCGTGTTTCCATACATTAGACTACCAAAAGCTGTAGTAAATAGTATGCCTCAAGAATGGTGCTTAGGTAGATAGGAAACAGGTTGGATGAGAGGAGAAATATTCTTTGAATACATCACCAACGAGTTTCACAATTGGGTACTGGAAAATAACATAAAAAAAACAATGCTTTTGCTGGTAGATGGACATAAATCAAAAATGTCCTTAATGCTAAGTACGATATGTAAAGAAATGCAAATTATTTTGTATGCCCTTCCGCCGAACACCACTCATATTTTACAGCCAGCTGATGTTAGCGTATTTGCACCTGTAAAAACATATTGGAAATCTACAGTTCGTACATTCTTATCAAAACCAGAAAATTTAAATTCTGCCGTTACAAAAACAAACTTTTGTACATTGTTAAATGAATCATTAAAACATGTCCTACAACATCAGAAATGATTTTAAGCGATGTGGTCTATACTCATTCGATGCAAATAGTCCAGATTACACTAAATGTGTAAGAAATACTTTGAAAAATGTATAGGTGGTTGATCAACAGTCACAAGATGTTACCCACCTGGACATTAAAAATTTTAAAAAAGTTTTTAAAACACCTGATGCCGACCCTAAAAGAAAAAAATATTAACATTTAAACTATTACGAAAGCAGTTAATAGTTTGAAGAAGTCTCTCCCTGTAGAAATATAATTTGCCGAGATTTCTATCGAAACTGAATCTGACAGGTCACATATAGAACTTTCAATAAAAAATAGTATATTATATTATAAGGATTAAAAGTGCATATTTTTTTTACGAGCAATATTTGCAGTTGCAAGGCGGAGCGCAGCGCAGCCGAGCGAATGCAAAATTGCGAGTAAAAATAGGCACTTTTAGTCCGTATGATATATACTATTTTTTCTCCAACCAAGTCAAAATTAAAATAAATTTAGTTTTATTCAAAAATCGTTAATAATTTGGTAATAAATTTGAACACCTATTAATTATAACAGCGATAGCAAGTCGGTAGTCATGGATATCTGGTATTGTTGGTAAATATTGATTGTCAAGTAGACGTCAGTAGACGTACTAATCATATAATTTTTGTAGTAGTTTTTACGCTGCTTTTAAAATGAATCCCGAACACAATGAAAATATACCTGCGGATATATTGGAAAGTGCCGAAGCAGTATATCTAAATTTTTTGCCACCCAAATCTCGCCAAGTTTATGAACTTGCATATCAGCGATTCATGGATTGGTGTAAAGAAAAAAATGTGCAAAACTATGCGGAGAGTGTTCTTATGGTGTAATATAGTTGCCCAATTAGTTTGTTTCACTAAGTTTGTAAGAGACAATGTTTTTTTCTTCAAATTTCAATTAGAGAGCTCAAATGCAATTACTTTTAATCCTAGGATTAAAAGTAGCGTTTTTAATCCTAGGATTAAAAGTGTTGCTAAGCAACGAGCAAATTTTTGTACGGTAAGGGAATTGATGGCTTTTGAACCTGAAAATAGTACAAAAATGTCAACATTTTTTGATGGTTGGAGAAAAAAATAATTATAGTCCCATTGATTGCGAATTGGATGCTACTAAAGAAATCACATCTCTTCATTTCACGAAAAAGCCGAAAATAACAATGATGAAGCTAACTCCAATCATACTGTACAGGTTCAAACAGTATCAGCTGATATACATTCTGATACAAACAAAAACAATTTGTTCCCTGACGTTTCACTTTCGACGTTACATCTTTCTGGGAGTTACCTCGACTTCGGCTCCTTCGTGTCTTTAGACGACATTCTAATTCTACCATAAGAACATATTTCTTCAACTCTTACTAAGGAACAAACGCTAGAACCGCTGACTTCTTCAATTCATACAGCATCAGTTGTATCGCTACCATCCTTTTTACCTACACAGTCTCCTCGAGTACAACCAGTTGTTGGAGAATCAATACAAAAGAAAACTTCTGATCCATTTAAAAACCACTTGATGCTGCCTGAAATTTCTAACAAAGCAAGAAAAGATAATCAAAGAACTCCAGCAGCCATATCTTCTGCTGCATGAAGAAAGTATTATGAAGATAAAGAGCACATTAAGAACGAAAAGCAGGAAGCAATACGAAAAAGAAAGTTAGAACGAATGTAGTAACAGGAACAGAAAAAAACTTTAACACACTCTCAAAAGGTTCGTAAAGGTGCTCCAAAACGAAAAAAGAACATACACTCTCTTCAAGAAGTCACGGAATTTGATAAAGAAAATTTACCAGCAATGGAGCGAGTTAAATGTGCTGAATGTGGCGATACACTTATTTCAGATGTAGAAGACGACAATGAGAAAAAAATTGGCTGTGGCAAGTGCACTAGATGGTATCATCTGAAATGCACCCGATTTGTAGGATTAAGTTATTTAGAGGCTAAAGATAAGTCTTTTGACTGTGACTTGTGTCATTAATTAAAATTCTAAGGCAATACTAAACATACCTTGTCTCATAAGTATGATTCAACATATCGATAGTAGTAGAATTAGACAAAATTGTTGTATTGTTTTGTTTCGTTAATATAGCCAAAAAAGTATTATTAATCAAGGTAATCTTTGGTAACAATAATAACATTCTCTGTGATTTTAAGGTAAAACTAACACAACTGATTTTTAATGACTGTTAAAGGTAAAATTATTAGTTACCTACGAGGTATCTACCTACTTTGTGTTTTAATTTTTATTTTGTTTAAAGTTCTTTTAATAGTGTGGATATTTAAATAACTGTATTCTTAAATAAAGCAAATGTTAAAATTAAATCTTTATTTACATTATCTGAAAAATATCAAATCTCTTATATTCTTTTTTTAATATGGTGGACGCAAAATGGTCCACGGGCGGACGCAATTGGGATTTTTTGGACGCAACGTGGGTAAAACGTCTATTTTTGAAGTTTGTCTATTTAATAAAAAACCCAATATGTTTTGAACAAAACTAAAAGTTAACCTTAAAAAAGATTGTATAATGAACATATTACATAAATTTTTCGTTGAAATTTGTGCTAAGACATTTTTATTTTTTCCTTTAAACCTGACAACTGCACTAAATGGACGCGAACAGGCGAAATGACCGTAATTGGTAAAGCATTAATAATGTAATTAATAAATATATATGATTATATACATACTCTAAATTAATTTTTATTTGCAAGTTTGATGAAGCAGTCTGTCATTTTTTTAAGTAATTTTAATGCACTGTCTAGTCTTTCCATGATTTCCTTGTGTCTCTAATTTTTTAGTTCCTCTCTTTGTATAAAAAATTCTTCTTCTCGATGCAACTTTTTCTCTAAATTGTCTAATTTTCCTTCCATTTGAGTCCATTTTCTTTTTAAGGATTTCTCAGGTAGATCTTTTATATTACAGTTACTGTTATCTGTTGAATCAGATTCTTCGTTTGATTCAACAATTTCCTTATCATTAATTAAATTGTGTTCGCCTCTGAAGAAGAAGCCACGCTAACAGGTACAATGTTTTTATCATCTTTAAATATTTCGTCCATTTTGTGCTCATATTTTATTTTTTTTCAACATATTTTTGTTTCAGATACTTGAATTTATTTTTGCACTGTTTAGTGGTATGGCTTTTTAGGTCACTGCTGATCATGGACCATACTTTGTCATTTTTTATAGTAGTGCTTTTGAACAAATGATTGTAACGTCTATAAAGTGACAAAAGTTGTAAAATTTCGTTTTTTGTCCAAGGGTTACGATTTTCTTTGTCATTTGATGATGCTGAACATGCATTACTTGAATTTTGTAATTCATACGTTAATTTAATCTTTTAAATTAAAAGCTTTAACAGCTAAAAAGTAAACTACATACATCATAGATTTATCTGTAATTGAAAATCACATCACTATATAAAAGTCCAAATAAAAAACTAACCTAATGAAACTTAACAAAATAATATATACCTTTTTTGTTTTGAACTAATACATTTCCTTCTTTATTTTGAATTACAGCGTTATCAACATTTACCACTAATTCATAGTCTGAACCATTAAATAATGCCATGATATTAATATAGTTTATTTTATTTGCTAATAGCTAATTCGGCCACTTCCTACATGTCAGTATACAAACTAAACGCCTAAAGGTAGGTTTCCAGTTGTCCGTCATACGATGATACGATCATCCGAACAATTTCTGATTGGTAGAGTAATTTAAAATTGACAGACCATCAGTAACCGCGAAATTTTTACTTCCAAGTTTAATCTTTTGTCCGACCTCGGGATATAGTTGAAATATTTTTAACTTTTTCCGTCGTCGGAGAAAATCATTTGTCAAAATTTAATGATTTGTGCTTAGTTCCGTCACGTTCCATGGTGTTGTGATTGTTGTTTTTATTTGATTGAATTATTTATATTAGTATATTACATTAAAATGAATGATAAAAGTAAGTTGAATGTCCTGTTATTAGCAATTGTTATTAGAAGGAGGAAAAACAGAAATTCGCCTCGGTTTTGGGTTACAGATATCTTTAAAAATAGACATGAACAAGGAGCTTTCCACAATCTCATAGGAGAAATGAGATTAAGTGATAAAGAAAATATTTAAATTATTTACGAATGGATGCAGAAACGTTTGAAAAATTATTAAGTATGATTGGACCCTTCATTACAAATAACTTTAGAGAACCTATTTCACCGGCTGAAAGGTTGTCTTTGACGTTAAGTTTCGTATGTATATTATGTAATTATATAGTGTGTATTGTAACGTACAAAGCCAATTTTGTACGTTAAATTACCCTTGCTAGCTCCAGGGATCGTGGCTTCTTTCCGGTTTTTTCTCTAACTCCCCCCAAACAAATATATAAGGGCGCCAAAATACAGACAAGCAAATAAAAGAGGTTAAATCAGTTTTAAATTGTTTATTGCAAAAATTAATAATGAAATTAGTAATAAATTAATAGTGAAAAACTAATTTCTTATCTTTTTGTTCTGTTTCCTATCTTCGGAAAACGTCGAGAATGACGGAATTTCGGTCCAAATCAGCACCGGATTAAAGATGCGGATGGCAAGATGTTTTCTTTGAATATAATAAGCTGGTAGATTCTTCCGAGAATAGTCCCTGGTGGCGGAAACAATCGGAAAATGACGGCAAGTAAAAATTCTGCTTAACAAAGCTTCTCTCCAAAAAATTGTTCTTCTAATAACAGCCCTATCTTGGGACCCTTCAAAATTTGGCAATGGCCCTATGAATAAAAATTCAAACCGTCAAAATTCCATCTCACTAAACCTTAATTTCGATTACAATCATCCCAGGTTTCTCCAAGTTCGAGAAAGAAAAAAGTTAATCACTTTATCTGTTTACATATTTTTAACACAATAAAAACTGATTTAAAACAATGATTGTAATCGAAATAATTTAAAAATTAGAACAATATAACTATTATAATCAATAAAATACATTCACCAAGTTTTTGACTATTACTAAAAAATTTTAAACAATTTAATTTTTACTCACCAACGAAGGGAGAAGGTATTAGATAGGTCTGCAGACTTTGAAGCACAAATTGTAAAGGAATTAAAATAGCGACGCTATTTCCGAGTGAACAAAAGTTCCCTTCTTAAACTGAAATCAAGTCTGCGACGACTCTATAGACGCGGAATGATAAAAATCAAACCGTCGTAGGCCAGGCCAAAAATACGTAGCAAAATAGACGAGATATTAAAGAAATTAAATATTATTAGGCCAGGCCAAAGAAATAACGTAGTAAACGTTACAGTATTAATCTTTGATTACTTAACAGATATTTGGCAAGTGAAGACAGCCAAATATCAATATCTTACGCTTTTCGCGTTGGGGCCAACACGGTGTCCAAAATAATAAAAGAAACGTGTGAAATAATATGGGAGACTCTAAATAAAAATGTATTATTAATACCGTCTGAGGAATCATGGTTGAGTATAGCTAACGACTTCTCAGTGCCAACTTCCGAATTGTGTTGGTGCAATCCATTGACGTATAAAAAAAGAGAGACTTCTAATAGACCATATTTCGAAAACTTCTTCCAAATGCAAACAAAAGCCTCGAAAATGAAAACAAAAGTTTAAAAAACAAACTTAATAAAATAAAAGAAATAGTGAGCTTAAAAAGGCCACACGAAGACAGCAGCGATGATACTGATGATGAATTATCATTTTTTTCATCAGATGATGATGATACTGATGATGAATTATCATTTTCATTATCAGATGATGATGATAATGATTTTAAAAAAAGAGAATTACGAGTTTCGGATGCAGGCCCTAGCACTAGTACAGGCCCTACTGCCAAACGGCCTGTGGGACGCCCGAAAGGCTCCAAAGCAGACTGTAAAATATGGATGAAGAAGAGGCAAATAAAATTGATAACTTAATGCGTAACTATGCTAGTGGAATCGCTAAACACACGAAAGGTTTCATGAAAACTCGAAAACATCTTCTAAATGCAAACAAAAGTCTCGAAAATAAAACCAAAAGTTTAAAAAAACAAACCTTATAAAATAAAAGAAATAGTGAGCCTAAAAAGGCCACACGAAGACAGCAGCGATGATACTGATGATGAATTATTATTTTCATTATCAGATGATGATGATAATGATTTAAAAAAAAGAGAATTACGAGTTTCGGATGCAGGCCCTAGCACTAGTACAGGCCCTACTGCCAAACGGCCTGTGGGACGCCCGAAAGGCTCCAAAGCAGACTGTAAAATATGGATGAAGAAGAAGTAAATAAAATTGATAACCTAATACGTAACTATGCTAGTGGAATCGCTAAACACACGAAAGGTTTTATGAAAACTCGAAAACATCTTCTAAATGCAAACAAAAGCCTCGAAAATGAAAACAAAAGTTTAAAAAACAAACTTAATAAAATAAAAGAAATAGTGAGCCTAAAAAGGCCACACGAAGACAGCAGCGATGATGAATTATTATTTTTTGTATCAGATGATGATAATACTGATGATGAATTATCATTTTCATTATCAGATGATGATGATAATGATTTAAAAAAAAGAGAATTACGAGTTTCGGATGCAGGCCCTAGCACTAGCACAGGCCCTACTGCCAAACGACCTGTGGGACGCCCGAAAGGCTCCAAAGCAGACTGTAAAATATGGATGAAGAAGAAGCAAATAAAATTGATAAACTAATGCGTAACTATGCTAGTGGAATCGTTAAACACACGAAAGGTTTTATGAAAACTCGAAAACTTCTTCTAAATGCAAACAAAAGCCTCGAAAATGAAAACAAGAGTTTAAAAAACAAACTTAATATTTAAAAATATGCTACCACCAACTATGAATGTCAATTTGGCAACGCCGGATCGTGTCAGTTGTCGTCATGTCATAATTTTGACTTTGACGTCTTTGACAAAAAGCTCCAGGCTCCCCTAAACCCCTGCCCCATCCCATTTTTTTATATTTAATATGTTTATGTTGTGGTTTGTGTTTGTCCTTGAATTGGATTTTTGATTTTTATTTTACTATTTTTTGAGTTTGAGTTTTAATATCTGTAATAACTCAAACACCTGCCCAAGCATTCACCATAATTATGGAAGTTTTAAAGAAAAGCCAGCGGTTTACCAATCACGACGATTTGGTGTTATTGAGAGAGGTACTCTTTCAAAACCCTTTTAACAATAATTGTTTATGGGATGTTATCCATCAAAATATGCTAAGCAATACAGGAAAAACTTTTTCCACAAGAATTCTAAGAGATCATTTGGAAAGGCTATTAAAACTTTGGTTGGAGCAATATAAAATTTTAAAAGACAAGTAAGTATAAGAACCTACCCACCTATAGACATAGGCACATATCAAATGACCAATTAACTTCTGAAACTTTTCGACTTTGATTTTCATTGAAAGTATATATCTTAAATTATATTTTTAAGAGTATTTTTATTTGATTTAAAATATAAACCTTTCCAACACTATAACCTCAATTCGTTTGCTACGGTATAAACAATAAAGCATTTTCACCTGTGTTTAGTGCTTTTTCCAATGTGTTAGTGAATATTTTTTATTAATATTTGCTTAAAATAGAATTTTTTACATTTTACATTCAATTTATACCATAAACTACAGTAAAGGGACCCCGCACACATCGTATGGAAAAGTGGGCCTTGGTGAAAAAATGTTGACTATATTACCTTTGATGATAAATAGTTGACAACAATGTGGCAGTGAAACAACAGAGTTTGGCTAAACTACGCGTAAGAAATGCTTAAATTTAACCAAAATCATACCCCAAAAAATTAAAATTACAATTTTTTCTGTTTATATTGCAGCAGTCTGTCAATGACGGTGTGTTGGAAAGATCTATTTGATACTCTCAACAAAGCCCATATCTCAAACTCATACATTTGCACTTGAACTAACAAAGTTGACATGTTTACATCAAACAATCAATCCTCAACTATGACAGAATTGCAAGCATAATTAGTTTGAGAATATGAGTTTTGCTTCGAGTATCAAATTTTAATTTGGTACTCGCAGAGTAAACTAGGCTCTTAACTACTTTTTAAACCCTATTTTTTAAGTGAATGTGTAAGTATTTATTTTATATCCTTTAAGGTCAGGCATTGAAATTCAAGTGACGGAAAAGGAAAGTTTGTTACAAAATATATATGATCTAATGAAAGAGTTTAAAACTACTCCTCCCAAGAAAACAAAATTAGGCAACATTGACCATACCTCAAAAATCATTGGAGTGGAGGCTAGAAATAAATGGACTCAATTGCTGCAAAAATCCAGTTCTAGTCTTGATTCCAGTGTAGTCCATGATCATGGTTGTGGGTATTATTACAGTGCCTATATTTTTTTTTAATTCTAGCCGTCTCATAAAATAATGTCTGAGTGGTATAGAACCCGCCATTAAAAATTTATTTTGGTCATCAGCCAAAAACCAGGTTTATACCTTTTAAATAATGCTTGTCTGTTGTTTTGAACGACTGGTGACCAAAATAAATTTTTGATGGTGGCTACTATACATGTAAATAGTAGACATGTCCATTTTCAACTCAACATAAATTGATACTTTCTAAATTGTAATCTATGGTATCATTCATTCCATATAATTAATTAGTACTAGCTTTAAACACATTTACAAAAAAAGAGATATGTATGAGTCCTATCTCAGTGAAGTTGGCTTAATCATATGAAAACTGTGTTTTTTTGAAATTTGTCATGTAAGTGAACCGTATTAATATTTTACCACTACAATAAAAGTTTATTTAAATTTTAAAATAGTCTTAATAAAGATATAAAATAATATAAATTGTTTTAAAAAAAAAAACTACCTTTATTTTATAAACAGACCATTTAACTTAAGTTGTATTCACCATAAATTTTGCCTCTACACAAATAATAATTTTGTAATAAGATAATATTGAAATAAAAACGCCTAAAGTAGGTTTTCTTATTTTTCCATAAACATTTGAAGAGACCAAAAATTATATATTTAAAATAAACTGTTAATTGCTCTTCAAATAAACTTACAAATTTAATATCATTAGTTGGGCCAAATTTACTGAGACGGAGGGCTGTTATATTCAGGGACATTATGGCTTCCCCCCCAACAAATTGTAATGTATGTTATAATTCATATCATATAAATAGTATTAGCTTTAAACAGGTTTTTACAAAAAGAGATAGGTACATCTTAGCAACTTTAAACATTATGGTTTTTCCCCAATTTAACCAAAACAAGAAAATTGAAAACTATTTATTTTTTAGTGTATTCAATGTTCTAAGAAAAGAAGACATAACCAAATGAATTAAAAAACTAAAATAAAAAACTAAAAAAAATAAGGCTAATAAATTTTATTATTACTTAAGGTAATGGTTTTTATTCTAAACAAACCTATATTTTGATAAAAGAGTTTATGTTGTTTTTCTAAATTTGGAAAAATGGATATATCTGCTTTTGCATCAGCTCTTCTTGAGATAGAGTGTACTTTTTAAACGAACCTCAAGGATATTTTGGTGCTTAAATTTTATTTTAATGAAAAATTATATTCACTATTTGCACTTGTGATATTGTTTTAAGGATTTTTTTTTTAGTGTTCTGGCTGCTCCGGTACAGTATACTAAAGTTGTAGTTCATCATCAAAACGACCAAAATTGTAAGTGTTTTTAAATTACTTACCTATTTTTTTCAATATTTCTCGGTTTTTTATATTATTATAATTTTTTTTTAACTATAATCGTAGAATAACCAGACAATTCTCAGGTTTTTCTACACTATAATTATTTATTTATTTTTCTTTAATAAACCTCAACCATATAATTTATATGTTTATGTTTCATTTTTATTTATTATTTTTCACTTAGGTAATATTATTTTATAGTTTTTTTTTCGTTTTATATCCTGCTGTAAAACAAACTGATGATGAGGTATTTGGAGTTCATATACTGGAAAGGGAAAATATCAATATAGGTGAGTTATGGAATAATATTAAATACTAGCAGCCCGCCCCGGCTTTGCACGGGGATTAAAGAAAAATTTTTTTCTACAAACACACTTACTAAAAAGGTTTACAATTCAAATAATATTAAAATATTAACGGGCATGTACGCAAAAAGTATCATAAGGCCACGAGTAGGAATGGTAACCGCAGACATGCATGTTTCTGGCTCGTTATATATATATATATATATATATATATATATATATATATATATATATATATATATATATATATATTATATATATTTGTTTTTAATAATTTACTTTTTCTTAGTATTTTTTTTTCTTAGTACTTTTGTTTGATATTAATAAGGTTTTTTTAATATTTAATTAGTTTATATTTATTTGCACTAATGTTTGTGAAAAGTTTTACATCTACAAACAAACGCCATTAAATTTATTGGGTCAACGCTTCCCTGTAAACGATATTACATGTTGTTTTATTTTCTGGCAGCAAAATAAATTGATTTTTAGATGCTCCGACCCGCGTTAGGCGGTTGGCCATGAGGAAAACATTCTTTTCGTAGGCTGATCCCTACTAAGTGAAAAGTTTGGCCTTGAGACTTATTATTAGTATAAGCGAAAGATGTTTTGATAGGAAATTGAAGCCGTTTAAATAGAATTGGTAGATCAGTTGGGATCATTGGTATCCTCGGTATATGAGCTAGTTGACCAGCTGCTGGGCCAGTTATAATGGTTGCTACAACTTAAATGTCCTTTAATTTCTTTATAAGTAGCCTCGTCCCATTGCACATGCTCGGAGGGCTTAAATTTCTTAAAAGCATTATTGGAATTCTGATTTTTAACGCCAATTCATGTGGTGGCAGACCGGAAGGGCTAAGTGAATTTAAAAATTAAAAAATAGTTATTTTGACGTAACTATAACAGTTCGACATATATTGTCGCGGCATTTTTTGTAGATAATTATATATTCTTCAAAATCGTAGTTCATTATTTTATTCTATAATCAATAGTATTCTCAAAGCACGCGACGTAAGGATTTTAAGGTTATTTTTGGTTACATTAATGGCATTTCAGTAAGGATTCTTATGTTCATCGGCATTACTGTAGTTTTTCAACGGTGAAAGAATTTTTCAAATCTGTTTAGTAGTTTCGGAGCCTATTCACTTCAAACAAACAAAAAATCAAATCTTCCCTCTTTATAATATTAGTATAGATAATGATTTATTTATTTTGATAAGGATCAATACCTAGGTACGAATGAAGAGCCTTTTCTAGCAGTGGTATTTTACTAAAAAAAAATTAATAAAAGGACGCCTATTGTGAATTGGAGAAGATAAAATTAAACTTGGAAAAAGAAAATTGAGAAATGATCATGAAAATCATAGAAAGGCAGGATAAGCTTATAAATTTGATTATTAATAAGTTAACCTGATTTATCTATTTATGTACATAATATATTATCTTAAATAAATAAAGTATTACCATGTAAAATAAGGGAGTTTTTATTATTGTCTAATAGAATTTTTTTAACATTATTATTTAGTGAATCGATTTTATCACTCAGATTAATAATATCAGTCTTCACCTTGGCAAGAGCACTACTAATATCCTTTCAATCTTTTTCAATCTTTTTGAAAAGGCTGCTGTTAGATTCCTTGACAGGTGGTGCATTTAATTGTCCTCTAAGTTCATTTATGCCTTCTTCAAACATTGTATTTATATTATCAATTTTAGAATTTAATGATTTTAAAGCTAAACTTTCGGTAGTTGGCATTGTTAAAAAATTTCGATATACAACACTTTAATTACACTAAAATACACAGTAAAACTATCACTTCTGATAAAAATCTGGTTTCTCACTCGAGAACAGAATGTACGTCAGTAAAGGACCTACAAGAGAATGGGCTTAAAATCGCGTGCTTTTTCGTATGGAGGTCCCAAACGTGAATTTTGATTCCGTTTAAGGTCGTCTGACGTCATAGACACACCCGACCCCACCCACTTAACCCCATCGCTTATTTCTGATTGGCTGACCAACTCCGCCCCTTAATTACTTATTAATGACTTGTTAATTACTAGTGCCCCATTGCTTGGTTCTGATTGGCTGAGTAACTCCGCCCCTTAATTACTTAATAATTACAACTGCCCCATTGCTTGGTTCTGATTGCCTGACTAATTCCACCCCTTAATTACTTATTAATTACTATTAATTAATTACTAGAGCCCTATTATCTGCTTCCTATTGCTAATTATTTAATAAGCCCCACCAATTTTATATTTATTTAATTAGTTTTTGATGTTTGCTACCCCCATTGCTTTGTTCTGATTGATGATTATTTAATTAGCTCCACCCATAATACTATAACCATTATTATAAAATAATTACATTATAATGAAATATATTATTGATAAATATTTAATACAACCCACCCATAAATCGATATTGAGTAGCTATTGTTTGAAATAATTTACTACCCCCATTGCTTCGTTCTGATTGATGATTATTTAATTAGCCCTGTCCATAATACTACAGCCATTATTATGAAATAATTACATTATAATGAAATATATAACTGATAATTATTTAATAAACCTCACCCATAATTTGATATTGAGTAGCCATTGTTTAAAATAATTAATATTAAGAGTAATATATTGATAAGCATTATAAAACTATTAAAAATCATTAGGGTGATGAATAAAAAAAATAATAAGAAGTTTGTTTTATTAAAAAATATATATTTAAAATGGTAATACAACACTTTTTAACCAACTATTTAAACAATTTACATTATGTTGAGTACACATATATTTTCCATAATCGTGGTTGAAACATTGAGTGAATACAGGTTGAAAGACGTCAGTACAACGGAGGGTTCCATCATATTTTGTAACAACGTAAATATTTGTCAAAATTTCACTCGACATTTGGTTTCTAAAAAATTTTGTTTTTGACTACCTCTGACGTATATGCAGTCTGCTGAATTTAATAAATATTTTGCCAGTATCTATGTTATTAATTTCATTATATTCAATATCACCAGAGTCATATTTTATTCCATGAACATATTTTTTAACATAATTCTCTTATCCTTAGAACTCAATGTGTGGAAGGGTACTGGTGGTTTAAACAAAAAATTATTAATATGTTTTCCAATCAGTATATATATATATATTTAAATAGTAATATTTGCTGAAAAGTTAATTATTAGTAAAAGTGGATATTGGGTAAACAGCAATACTTAACGTTAAATAAAACTCTTTAGAGTATTTAATCATTAATGTCATATCTTGTGAGAAACATCAATTTGATAATACTTTTAAAAAAAACATCATTTTAATTTTATAATTTATTATTTACTCATGTTAATTTCTTTTAAAACAACAACGTTATAACCTCACAGAGATCTCCTTGATAATGTAATAAAGTAATTACGAAAGCTTGGATTAAATACTCTAAAGAGTTTTATTTAACGTTAAGTATTGCTGTTTACCCAATATCCACTTTTACTAATTATATATATATATATATATATCTATATATATAAAAGCGAAAGTTCACTCATCACCGTATCTCAGAAATTATAAGACATACAAACTTGAAATTTGGCAGGTAGGTTCCTTATAGATTCTAGACGTCCGCTAAGAAAGGATTTTAGGAAACTCTACCCCTAAGGGGGTAAAACGGGGGTTGGAAGTTTGTATGAAAGTCCTATGTTTTTGAAATAAGGGACTTGAAAATTAAAATGTTTTCTTTAGAGGTTGTGGAGGTGTACAAGTTTCGTTCCAAATTAGTTGGTAATATTTGTTTTTTTCTTCGTTAATTAAAATTATGTTTCTTTCAAAGTTTCATGCCAATTAGGTGCTAGCTTAGATTTGTTTATTATTCATTGATTATACTGACGTTTGTATCAAAGTGTCATATCGATTACTAACTTAAAGAAGTTTGTATTTTTCGTTAAGTAAACTTACATTTGTTTGAAAAATGGATGGAGAAATTGTAACAGTCACAGTTGAAGGATTGGCAATCCGATGTAGTGTGAAAGAGATACCTGGTGATGCAGCGTGTTTATTTTCATCTCTGTCTTATTTGCTTTATGGAAATATTTCAATGGCTGCTCAAGTTAGAGCTAATATAGTAAGCCACGTGTCCAACGATTAGCAAAGATTTAGGTGATTTACTATGGACCGATCCGGGACCCCTTACGATACAAAACGCCTTTATGTAGCCGATATGGGTAGGTTGTATACTTATGGCACAACTTTCGAACTGAAAGCAGCTGGACAAATATTTCCATTTGAATTCCAACTGTTTCAAGGTAGCAGACTTATTGCCAGATTTAGAGAGTCGATACAAGGGATAAAAAGAATGCGTTTTAACGGACATTTTAACGAAGGACATTTTGACGTATTGATTCTTATTAATTATAAAAGCGAAAGGTCACTCATCACCATATCTCAGAAACTATAAGGCCTACAAACTTGAAATTTGGCTGGTAGGTTCCTTATAGGGTCTAGACGTACGTTAAGAAAGGATTTTATGAACCTCTACCCCTAAAGGGGTCAAACGGGGGTTGGAAATTTGTATGAAAGTCCTATTGAAATAAGGGACTGAAATAAAATGTGTGTTCTTTAGAGGTTGAGGAGGTGTACTTACATTGTATTTTTAGAAATCAACCCGCTTCATAAGGGTTGAACGGGGATCGGATACTTTTTATACAACAATCAACACGCCACGTGGACGACGTTGCGGGTACATCGATTTAGAACACAAAAATGTGCTGTCTGGATGTTTGTGCGTGCATCACATGAAAACTACTAATTCGATTTGATTGCGGTTTTCACAGATGTATTTGTCTTCTTTCAACTGAACATCTGGTGTATAAAAATTTCTTCCCCACCTCTTTAACCGGGCAATTGAGGGGGTCAGATTTTGTATGAAAGTTTCTCATTAATACATTTAAAAATACCACGAAAATAATACACAGCATGCATACATAAGTGTTATAATTTAGTTTTAATATTCGAAACTAGATAACGCAAGAGGTTATTAAAACGCGTTGTTTTTTATCGCAAGTACATATACAAATGACACACAAATTACTATATCTTACAGATAATTAGGTCCAATTATGGAGGGACCTCTACCCTCCATAGGTCCAATGTAGAACTGTCACAGATCAATATTATAAGATAGTCATAATCGGTGTTGTATGAATTATTATTATCGAAATCTGTTCAGTGGTTGCAGCGTGATTGATTGACAAACATGAAATTTTTAATAAAAAAAAATAATAATAAAAGTAGTTAGGCCAGACTTATTTTACTAAGGATATACCTACAGAATGATTAAAATTAAAATTTTTATATGTAAAATAGACAGTCATTAAATCATTTGTGAATGTCCCAATTCCACGCGAGCAAAGCCGCGGGTAAAAGCTAGTATATATATATATATATATATATATATATATATACAAAAGGGGAAAATTATTGGGCATGTACGCAAAAAGGATCATAGGATTACGAGTAAGAATGGTAACCGCAGACATGCATGTTTCTGGCTCATTAGCCGTCATCAGTGCGGCATAACCAAGTAGGGTATTGCACTTGGCTAGCAAAAGTGTTGGGTACTTGGGAGCAAAGGATGTTTGGGAAACATGTGTAAAGAAACATAAAAACACAAAAACAACGAAAGCTCACACAGGAGTCCTATCGCCATTTTGTGCTTTCGGCCAGCTGTGCCAATGGGTTTTCGGCTAGCAACCAGCGTCGCAACGTTGGCGAAACGGACTCATTGTGTTTGAGTCGTTCTAAGCCCAGGATATGAAATAAACAAAGCTGGCCGAAAGCACAAAATGGCGATAGGACTCCTGTGTGAGCTTTCGTTGTTTTTGTGTTTTTATGTTTCTTTACACATGTTTCCCAAACATCCTTTGCTCCCAAGTACCCAACACTTTTGCTAGCCAAGTGCAATACCCTACTTGGTTATGCCGCACTGATGACGGCTAATGAGCCAGAAACATGCATGTCTGCGGTTACCATTCTTACTCGTAATCCTATGATCCTTTTTGCGTACATGCCCAATAATTTTCCCCTTTTGTTTATATTAATACGCATTTTCTTGGCACTTTGTTTATATATATATATATATATATATATATATATATATATATATATATGTTATGATGTAGTGTTTCACGGATGGTAGAATGAACAGTAGTGGTGTTCCGGGTTTCAATCCGTTGGTTGTTTGTGTCTTCACGACGTTTCGCCAACATCTCAGCTGGCATTTTCAAGTGATGCTTCCTTTGCGGCTGCTCAACTTGGAATGAGCTGCGTGGTCCTGTGTTGCTGCTTTTATACGCGTCGGCGGCGGCGCAGGTTATATCGCTGTTCTGTGATTGGTGGGCGGTGCGGTTCAGGTGTTGACGTTTCCTCCACCCGAGGTCGTTGACCGCGCCGATTATTTCCTGACTGTATTTGGGCCTGGATGGGTACGGCTGTCCTTGTTGCGTTTGTGTTTCTTATTGGTTCTGCCCGTGTCTGAGTATTCTCCAAGGATTTTTGTTCTTCTTGGGTAATTGGATTGGATTGTCTTTTGAGGAGACTTTTCCAAGTGTTGGAGATGTTTTGTGCATCGTCTCTTTTGTTGAGGCTGTTGGTTCTCTCTATTTCGAGGGCTTCTCTAACTATGCGGGTTCTGTAGTGTTTGATAGGTGCAATCTGTTTTGTTTCTGGGAAGTTTATTGTGTGGCCCGTTTCCTGGTGGTGTTGAAAAAGGGCTGATGTCGTTTGCTTATTTCTGATGTTGTTCTGGTGTTCCTGTACTCTGGCTGAGATTCTTCTATTTGTTTGTCCGATGTATTCTTTGTCGCAGTTACTGCACGGGATGCTGTATACGCCTTGGTTTTCTAAAGGTATTTTGTCTTTTGGATTGCCTATTATTTTGTGTAAGGTAGTCTGCGGCTTGTAGATTGTGGAAATGTCATGCCTTCTTAGAATCCTTCCAATCACGTCTGTTACACCTTTTATATATGGCAGTTTAGTTTTTGGTTTGGACATGTCGTATTCTTCCTTATTTGTTGTTGGTCTCGTGGCTTGTTTTTGTGCTTTTTTGATTGTGTGTTCATGGTATCCGTTTTGTCTTAGGGCGGTTGTGATGTTATGAAGTTCTTCTTGTCGGTTCGTTGTTTTTGTTAGGCGTATAGATCTGGATATCAGTGTACTGGCTACCGATTGCAATTGGGAAGGGTGATGATGAGATCTAGCATTCAGATATCTATTAGTGTGTGTAGGTTTCCTGTATACCGTGTAATCAATTGTGAGGTCATTGTTTCTTGTAATAAGTAGGTCAAGAAAAGGCAATTGGCCATTCTCTTCAACTTCTAACGTGAACTGTATTCGGTGGTGGATGTTGTTTAGTTCATCAAGGAAATTGTCAAGATTGGGTCTTCCATGAGGCCATATGATAAAGATGTCGTCCACGTAGCGTTTCCAAAAAGTCGGCTTCATTTTAGCTTTACTTAGTGCATTGGTTTCGAAATACTTCATGTAGAGATTGGCAATTACTGGTGATAGTGAGGATCCCATGGGGGCGCCTTCTGTTTGTCTATACAAGTTGTTCTCATACGAGAAATACGTATTCTTCAGACAGTGTCTTGCAAGTTCGATAATGTGTCTTGGGAAATCTTCATTTGTAGCTATTTGGTCTAGAGCCTCGTCAATTGGTACGCTTGGGTAAAGTGACTTTATATCTAGGCTAGCTAGGAGGTCATCTTTGTGCAGTTTAAGGTTTTTAATTATATTTGTCAGGTGTTCTGAGTTCTTGACGTAGGAATCTGCTTCTTCGCTGGTTGGCTGCATGATCTCTGCAAGATATTTCTCGAGTTGTTGAGTTGGTGAGTCTATAGCGCTAACGATTGGTCTTAATGGCACTCCCTCCTTGTGAATTTTTGGCAACCCGTATAGTTTAGGGCATCTGCTAGCTTTTTCCCGAGGAATTATGCGAGCCTCGATTTCTGCCCCAAGCTTGGCGGCTTTGATTTTATCTTTTGTTGTCTTCTCAAGGTATGTTGTTGGGTCTCTTGTGACTTTTTTATATGTGTCGTCTTGGAGTATGTCTGCCATTTTTGTTCTATATTCTTCCGTATTCATCACCACTGTGACATTTCCCTTGTCTGCTTTCAATATAGTGATGTCTTTGTTTGCCTTTAGATTGTTGAGGGCTCTCATTTCGGACGGTTTTATGTTTGGTTTTGGTGGTTTGCTGGTCCTGAGAATACGTGCTACGTCTTGACGTATTATTTCAGCCTCATCGTCCGGCTTTTGGTCTAGGGCTGCTTCGATGTTCGCGATTATGTCCTCTGTTGGAATCGTCTTCGGTGTCACTGCAAAGTTAAAACCCTTGCTAAGGATGTGTTTCTCTTCCTCTGAGAGTTGGTAGTCAGAGAGGTTTTTAACCACTTTATTGATATCGAGTGGCTCTACTTTTGGTTCGGTTTTCCTCAGAAGTCGGGCAAATTTATTTTTCTGTTTGTCGGTTCTGTTCTTGAAGTCTGTTTCCGTCCTCCAGGTTGATAACTCATCTACTTTTTGCCAGAGTAACGGGTGAATTTCTTTGCTCAGTTGCAGATGTAGATCGTAGGCTGCTTTTTCTGTTTGGGCAACTTGTCTCCGTTTTTCTCGAATTTGTTCTCTTAGAAGCGATTTGCTCGTGTTTCTTAGGATATTTTCTGCTCTTTTTGTCCTTAAATGGTAAGTCAATTTGGTACACGTAGGCAGAACGTTGTTGTCGCGACATCTTATTAGAAATGTTATGTCGCAACATAATGTTGTGATTTTGGACCTTAGTGTTTCGAAGCGTTTTGTTGTTCTGAAGGTCTCCTCCCCGTAGAGGTGTACTATGTTATGATGTAGTGTTTCACGGATGGTAGAATGAACAGTAGTGGTGTTCCGGGTTTCAATCCGTTGGTTGTTTGTGTCTTCACGACGTTTCGCCAACATCAGAACAACAAAACGCTTCGAAACACTAAGGTCCAAAATCACAACATTATGTTGCGACATAACATTTCTAATAAGATGTCGCGACAACAACGTTCTGCCTACGTGTACCAAATTGACTTACCATTTAAGGACAAAAAGAGCAGAAAATATCCTAAGAAACACGAGCAAATCGCTTCTAAGAGAACAAATTCGAGAAAAACGGAGACAAGTTGCCCAAACAGAAAAAGCAGCCTACGATCTACATCTGCAACTGAGCAAAGAAATTCACCCGTTACTCTGGCAAAAAGTAGATGAGTTATCAACCTGGAGGACGGAAACAGACTTCAAGAACAGAACCGACAAACAGAAAAATAAATTTGCCCGACTTCTGAGGAAAACCGAACCAAAAGTAGAGCCACTCGATATCAATAAAGTGGTTAAAAACCTCTCTGACTACCAACTCTCAGAGGAAGAGAAACACATCCTTAGCAAGGGTTTTAACTTTGCAGTGACACCGAAGACGATTCCAACAGAGGACATAATCGCGAACATCGAAGCAGCCCTAGACCAAAAGCCGGACGATGAGGCTGAAATAATACGTCAAGACGTAGCACGTATTCTCAGGACCAGCAAACCACTTGAAAATGCCAGCTGAGATGTTGGCGAAACGTCGTGAAGACACAAACAACCAACGGATTGAAACCCGGAACACCACTACTGTTCATTCTACCATCCGTGAAACACTACATCATAACATAGTACACCTCTACGGGGAGGAGACCTTCAGAACAACAAAACGCTTCGAAACACTAAGGTCCAAAATCACAACATTATGTTGCGACATAACATTTCTAATAAGATGTCGCGACAACAACGTTCTGCCTACGTGTACCAAATTGACTTACCATTTAAGGACAAAAAGAGCAGAAAATATCCTAAGAAACACGAGCAAATCGCTTCTAAGAGAACAAATTCGAGAAAAACGGAGACAAGTTGCCCAAACAGAAAAAGCAGCCTACGATCTACATCTGCAACTGAGCAAAGAAATTCACCCGTTACTCTGGCAAAAAGTAGATGAGTTATCAACCTGGAGGACGGAAACAGACTTCAAGAACAGAACCGACAAACAGAAAAATAAATTTGCCCGACTTCTGAGGAAAACCGAACCAAAAGTAGAGCCACTCGATATCAATAAAGTGGTTAAAAACCTCTCTGACTACCAACTCTCAGAGGAAGAGAAACACATCCTTAGCAAGGGTTTTAACTTTGCAGTGACACCGAAGACGATTCCAACAGAGGACATAATCGCGAACATCGAAGCAGCCCTAGACCAAAAGCCGGACGATGAGGCTGAAATAATACGTCAAGACGTAGCACGTATTCTCAGGACCAGCAAACCACCAAAACCAAACATAAAACCGTCCGAAATGAGAGCCCTCAACAATCTAAAGGCAAACAAAGACATCACTATATTGAAAGCAGACAAGGGAAATGTCACAGTGGTGATGAATACGGAAGAATATAGAACAAAAATGGCAGACATACTCCAAGACGACACATATAAAAAAGTCACAAGAGACCCAACAACATACCTTGAGAAGACAACAAAAGATAAAATCAAAGCCGCCAAGCTTGGGGCAGAAATCGAGGCTCGCATAATTCCTCGGGAAAAAGCTAGCAGATGCCCTAAACTATACGGGTTGCCAAAAATTCACAAGGAGGGAGTGCCATTAAGACCAATCGTTAGCGCTATAGACTCACCAACTCAACAACTCGAGAAATATCTTGCAGAGATCATGCAGCCAACCAGCGAAGAAGCAGATTCCTACGTCAAGAACTCAGAACACCTGACAAATATAATTAAAAACCTTAAACTGCACAAAGATGACCTCCTAGCTAGCCTAGATATAAAGTCACTTTACCCAAGCGTACCAATTGACGAGGCTCTAGACCAAATAGCTACAAATGAAGATTTCCCAAGACACATTATCGAACTTGCAAGACACTGTCTGAAGAATACGTATTTCTCGTATGAGAACAACTTGTATAGACAAACAGAAGGCGCCCCCATGGGATCCTCACTATCACCAGTAATTGCCAATCTCTACATGAAGTATTTCGAAACCAATGCACTAAGTAAAGCTAAAATGAAGCCGACTTTTTGGAAACGCTACGTGGACGACATCTTTATCATATGGCCTCATGGAAGACCCAATCTTGACAATTTCCTTGATGAACTAAACAACATCCACCACCGAATACAGTTCACGTTAGAAGTTGAAGAGAATGGCCAATTGCCTTTTCTTGACCTACTTATTACAAGAAACAATGACCTCACAATTGATTACACGGTATACAGGAAACCTACACACACTAATAGATATCTGAATGCTAGATCTCATCATCACCCTTCCCAATTGCAATCGGTAGCCAGTACACTGATATCCAGATCTATACGCCTAACAAAAACAACGAACCGACAAGAAGAACTTCATAACATCACAACCGCCCTAAGACAAAACGGATACCATGAACACACAATCAAAAAAGCACAAAAACAAGCCACGAGACCAACAACAAATAAGGAAGAATACGACATGTCCAAACCAAAAACTAAACTGCCATATATAAAAGGTGTAACAGACGTGATTGGAAGGATTCTAAGAAGGCATGACATTTCCACAATCTACAAGCCGCAGACTACCTTACACAAAATAATAGGCAATCCAAAAGACAAAATACCTTTAGAAAACCAAGGCGTATACAGCATCCCGTGCAGTAACTGCGACAAAGAATACATCGGACAAACAAATAGAAGAATCTCAGCCAGAGTACAGGAACACCAGAACAACATCAGAAATAAGCAAACGACATCAGCCCTTTTTCAACACCACCAGGAAACGGGCCACACAATAAACTTCCCAGAAACAAAACAGATTGCACCTATCAAACACTACAGAACCCGCATAGTTAGAGAAGCCCTCGAAATAGAGAGAACCAACAGCCTCAACAAAAGAGACGATGCACAAAACATCTCCAACACTTGGAAAAGTCTCCTCAAAAGACAATCCAATCCAATTACCCAAGAAGAACAAAAATCCTTGGAGAATACTCAGACACGGGCAGAACCAATAAGAAACACAAACGCAACAAGGACAGCCGTACCCATCCAGGCCCAAATACAGTCAGGAAATAATCGGCGCGGTCAACGACCTCGGGTGGAGGAAACGTCAACACCTGAACCGCACCGCCCACCAATCACAGAACAGCGATATAACCTGCGCCGCCGCCGACGCGTATAAAAGCAGCAACACAGGACCACGCAGCTCATTCCAAGTTGAGCAGCCGCAAAGGAAGCATCACTTGAAAATGCCAGCTGAGATGTTGGCGAAACGTCGTGAAGACACAAACAACCAACGGATTGAAACCCGGAACACCACTACTGTTCATATATATATATATATATATATATATATATATATATATATATATATATATATATATATATATATATAAATAGTGAAATGTTAATTTGCTGTCCGGGATCTAGTAACGGAAATTAATTGGGTAGCAGCAAGGGATAAATGATTTAGAACACTCTTTTAATCATCCAAGCTTTCAACCCTTATTGGGTCATCTTCAGGGATCTACAAGATATTTATTTAAAAAAATATATACACAGTGATTGCACATCTAAAACAACTTACACTTATTTGAGATTATATCATTAAGATGTTACAAATATATTCATCAGTGAACGATGCAATTTTGGCAAGTAGGTTTCTATACATATATCTGAGCTCGACAATATAATATTTAAGTAAATATAAAAATTAATTCTTAACGACAAAACAAAACACCAACAAAATTAACCAATTGTCAAAAAACCGAAAGGTATATCAGCATCAAATATACTTGTCGGGCCTTCGAGAGTTCAAGGTGTCTAATTATCTATTTTATGTTTTTAGCTAACTATGGTAGAGGCCACCTGTAGAGAAAGAAAAATTCAGGACTGTTGATTGTTAAAGTCACAGATTAATCTCTGATTGACGTATTGTCTTTTCTTAAAGGTTATGTTGGACAAAACGAACAAATAACAACAATAAAAGGTTATCGAGGTACAAGAAGAAAATAGAAATTAATTTGAAGGCAGGCTGCTACTATCAATAATTAATTGAGTGTCAGTAAGTACGCGTACACGTCACTTAGATTATCTATGTCCGAGCGTTTGTTTATACACTTATCACCCGTTTTAGTTATATAAGCCATTTCCAGGAAAAGACGTTTTGTGATGTTTTGCTCCTTCTCCAAGATAGCTACATTATTGTAGTCCATTTCATGTTTGGTGGTTTTCACATGTAGACCGAGAGCACTTCTATCGGGGTAAAGTCTTGCATCACTTTTATGTGAGACCAACCGATCCTTGAGCCTTCTACCAGTCTGACCGACATATATTCCTTCACAAGAACCACAAGGTATGGAGTAAACTACGTTTGATTCCAATAATGTGTCCGTCTTATCTTTCAGCTTTGTAAATATGTTATTGATGGTGTAGGCTGATCTGTTCGCTATTTTTATATTTGGAATGTGTTTGAAGAGGTCAGTAAGTTTCGGTGTAAGAGAGTGGACGTAAGGGAGGCTGAAATACCGTATATAAATACCGTATATTGGGGCTCTCAAGTTGCGGGTTGTCTGGAATGGAAGTCGATGTACATTTGGAGGACATATTGTAGATGATGTGATGTACTAATTTCCGTGGGTAAGCATGGTCAATAAACAGCTTGGCTAACAATTTTAAATTTTCTAATTGATAAGTGGTGTCACAGATATTAAGTACTCTTTCTCTCATCTCTTTCAGTAGATTAATCTTCATTGATTGTTTGTGGTTGGACCAATAGTTTAACAAGCGACCAGAACTTATTGGTTTTCTATACCAGTTTATTGTGATAACGTCCTGAGATCTAACAAATACTGTGTCCAAAAAGGGTACTGCATTTGTAGCATCCTCTTGTTCGATCGTGAACTGAATGTGTTGATCATAACTGTTAAAAGTATTTGCTATGTTGTTTAGTTCTTTTTTAGGTAACCCAAGGATTATATCATCAACATACTTTTTTATGAAACTGAGTTTATAAGGCAGGTTGGGTATGGTCCATTACATATTTGGCTAAAATTGGGGATATACGACTTCCCATAGGGGTACCAAAGGACTGTTTGTAATGTGTGTTGTTAAAAGTAAAATTGTTGTTATCAAAAATAAATCTGAGTAATTCTAAAAAAGTGTTTTTGTTAATCTTGCAGTGATTCTGTATGTGGTTCCATTTTTTATTAATGGCTTCTTCACATATACCCAAATAAACATTACTAAATAGTGATATGACATCTAAGCTAGCTACCACGTAACCTTTTGGTAGAATATAGTTGTTAAATAACTTTTTGACTTGAAAGGAATCTTGGATGTAATATTGGTTGTCTATATCATACGCCTTACTCAGGATGTCTGTTAGATATTGTGTGATATTTTGAACTGGTGTGTTGATTGAAGAAATGATTGGCCGTAAGGAGAGAGGGGTTTTATATACTTTGGGAAGACCATAAAATCTACCGGGGACTCCTGCATAGTTCATCAGTTGTTTTTTGGTTGATTCATCTATATTATCAGAGTTTTTTAATTTATTAAGGAGTTTGAGCATTTTATTCTGTATGGACAACGTCGGATCCGAGGCCAGTGTGATGTAGGTATCTTCATTTTCTAATAGGTTATTGCATAAGTCCGAGTAATGCTGCCTTTCCATGATGACAGTTATGTTACCTTTGTCCGAGTTGCTAACTAAAAGGTTAGGATGGTCATTTAGGAACTTCCTCGTTCTAACATAGAGGTGTCTAAAGAAACAGTTGTTGTCATTCTTGTGTACCGCATTTGTTAGTATATTCGTTGACTTTGCTATCAGTATTTTCTTTTCTTGTTGGTTTTGTATTGTTGATGTGATTAGGTCAATATCCGATAGCATGTGGTTTATTAATAAATCCTTACCTAGCCTGGGTTCCAAACTAAATTTGGAACCAAGTGCTAAAAATTTTGAAATGTCTGTAGGGATCGTCACCGTGCTCAGGTTCTTTACCCATTTTGGTTGAGTGTTGAGTTTAATTGTTTGTTGTTGGATTAGGAGATTGCGGAATTTGCTTTGATTCGATACCTTGGTATTATGATAAGTTCTGTTGTATAGAACTATTTGGTGGCTCTTGAAGTCCTCAAAAAATGTTGTGTGTGTTTTTTTAATAATTTCGTTTTCGTATGTATACAGTAATTCTTCAATGTGGACAATAAGTTTCTGGTTGGAGATAATCTCTAGATTAAGGATTTTCTTAGTCAATTTGCGTTGTTGGTAGTGAAAGTTGAATATGTTTTGTCTCATCAAGAGGGATCTTAGCGATGTTGTTGAGTCCATGATGTGTGTTGGTGTGATATCTGTTGACCTACATTTCAGTAGAAAGGCTCTTCTATTTAACTCTTTTGCTTTTTTTTGGAGTGTATTTGCCCATTGTTTTAACAAAGTAACCACTGATGTACCATATGTATTCTTAACTGTTTGGAAAAAACTGTTTGGAAAAACACCCACGGAAATTAGTACATCACATCATGTACAATATGTCCTCCAAATGTACATCGACTTCCATTCCAGACAACCCGCAACTTGAGAGCCCCAATATACGGTATTTCAGCCTCCCTTACGTCCACTCTCTTACACCGAAACTTACTGACCTCTTCAAACACATTCCAAATATAAAAATAGCGAACAGATCAGCCTACACCATCAATAACATATTTACAAAGCTGAAAGATAAGACGGACACATTATTGGAATCAAACGTAGTTTACTCCATACCTTGTGGTTCTTGTGAAGGAATATATGTCGGTCAGACTGGTAGAAGGCTCAAGGATCGGTTGGTCTCACATAAAAGTGATGCAAGACTTTACCCCGATAGAAGTGCTCTCGGTCTACATGTGAAAACCACCAAACATGAAATGGACTACAATAATGTAGCTATCTTGGAGAAGGAGCAAAACATCACAAAACGTCTTTTCCTGGAAATGGCTTATATAACTAAAACGGGTGATAAGTGTATAAACAAACGCTCGGACATAGATAATCTAAGTGACGTGTACGCGTACTTACTGACACTCAATTAATTATTGATAGTAGCAGCCTGCCTTCAAATTAATTTCTATTTTCTTCTTGTACCTCGATATTCTTTTATTGTTGTTATTTGTTCGTTTTGTCCAACATAACCTTTAAGAAAAGACAATACGTCAATCAGAGATTAATCTGTGACTTTAACAATCAACAGTCCTGAAGTTTTCTTTCTCTACAGGTGGCCTCTACTATAGTTAGCTAAAAACATAAAATAGATAATTAGACACCTTGAACTCTCGAAGGCCCGACAAGTATATTTGATGCTGATATACCTTTCGGTTTTTTGACAATTGGTTAATTTTGTTGGTGTTTTGTTTTGTCGTTAAGAATTAATTTTTATATTTACTTAAATATTATATTGTCGAGCTCAGATATATGTATAGAAACCTACTTGCCAAAATTGCATCGTTCACTGATGAATATATTTATAACATCTTAATGATATAATCTCAAATAAGTGTAAGTTGTTTTAGATGTGCAATCACTGTGTATATATTTTTTTAAATAAATATCTTGTAGATCCCTGAAGATGACCCAATAAGGGTCGAAAGCTTGGATGAATAAAAGAGTGTTCTAAATCATTTATCCCTTGCTGCTACCCAATTAATTTCCGTTACTATATATATATATATATATATATATATATATATATATATATATAACCAAAAGGGGAAAATTATTGGGCATGTACGCAAAAAGGATCAATAAGGCCACGAGTGGGAATGGTAACCGCAGACATGCATGTTTCTGGCTCATTAGCCGTCATCAGTGCGGCATAACCAAGTAGGGTATTGCACTTGGCTAGCAAAAGTGTTGGGTACTTGGGAGCAAAGGATGTTGGGAAAACATGTGTAAAGAAACATAAAAACACAAAAGCAACGAAAGCTCACACAGGAGTCCTATCGCCATTTTGTGCTTTCGGCCAGCTGTGCCAATGGCGATAGGACTCCTGTGTGAGCTTTCGTTGTTTTTGTGTTTTTATGTTTCTTTACACATGTTTTCCCAACATCCTTTGCTCCCAAGTACCCAACACTTTTGCTAGCCAAGTGCAATACCCTACTTGGTTATGCCGCACTGATGACGGCTAATGAGCCAGAAACATGCATGTCTGCGGTTACCATTCCCACTCGTGGCCTTATTGATCCTTTTTGCGTACATGCCCAATAATTTTCCCCTTTTGTTTATATTAATACGCATTTTCTTGGCACTTTGTTTATATATATATATATATATATATATATATCCTCAAAGATAATTCCTTGAATATATACAATTGCTATTCTCATGATGACTTCTATGAAACTAAAAATTTGTATAAACGCTTCGTTTTATAAAGCTTTAAGGCTGAAAAAGTGGGGTATTCAATCTATATGATATGTTTATATAAAACTTTTGATTGATTCTGTATTGATTAAATATTATTCTCGTCTGTTTGAAATCCACCTAAAATCATATATAAGAAAAAATCATTATTTTAATATAGTTCCGGAGGCCAGAGGGTTTTCGTAGCCGTTAAAGAGACAAGACCCCACCAAAGTTTTTTCTATGTATTTTGACCCCCTGATTACAAATATCAAGGGTGGATTTACGAGAAATGTTTAGGAAATTTGTTACTAATAAACAAATTGTTTTTTCGCAAAACAAAAAATATTACCGTAATCCTTGACTGATTTTAAGCAAAAAAAAGTTTCTATGTATTTTTTCATCAGACGCACTGTTTTCAAATTAAAAATTGTTAAACATTCGAAAAATAGCATTTTTGACATGTTTCAAATTTGCATAACTTTTTATATAATTAATATTCTTCAACTATGCGATTACTATTTGACACTTAAGATCATAAAGTATAAGATGAAACCGGTTGCAATACGAAAATACAATCTTTTTGTACGCTATAAACAATATGCATTTAATCTTCTGTAACGTACGACGTATGAAGGGTATGCATATTGTTTATAGCGTTAAAACGTAATAAAATTATTGCATTTTCGTATTGCAACTGATTTCATCTCATACTTTATGATCTAAAGTGTTGAATAGTCATCTCAGAGTTAAAAAATATTAATTATATACAAAGTTAGTCAAATATGAAAAATTTTAAAAAAGCTATCTTTCGTATGATTAAGGATTTTTAATTTGAAAAATACATAAGAAGGTATTTTGCTTAAAATCTTGTTTCGGTATTGGAGTGTTAGAAATAATTTTATTATATAGCATATTGATTCACTTTTTACACATTTTTTATGCTCTGATATTTTTATGAAATTTTCAAAATATGAGTCAAATATTAGACCTATTCTAGATATATTTTGAAATGCTGCCATCCACTGTATCAAATTTATAAAATTTTTGGCAACATCTTTAAATGTCTGCATTTCTTTCCATGATATTGTACGTGATGATAACATAAGATCAATTATTTATTTAACAAATGAGTTTCATCAGTATTTAAAGTTTCATCTAAATGAGTGGGAACAATTTTTCCCAATTTTCAAGTTAAAAGACTTTTGTTCAATTTATCGGTTAAATCGCCAATACAATCACCTGTAGGAAGATCAGGGTAACGAGGGTGAGATAGATAAATAACGGAATCTGTATCGTAATATAGTACCCTATCTTCTATTTGCTCAAGATAGGAATATAATTTTAAGCGTGCCAGAGCTGTGACGTAGGCTGCTAAGACCACATTAACCGTAGGACTAAGATCGTAAGCTTCCTCCTTATACTCCCACGTTACGATTAACGTCTCCTCATTAACAGGAAGAATGGTGTTATATAGCAGGGTTTGCCACCATAGTGTAAAATTCCTGACTAGTTCGTACAATACTTGTTTTGGGCAAATTTTCACGTTGGGCGAACTTTCCCCTGAATGAATTTAACATTAGTTTAGCGAGACAACGAAGTCAAGGGTTTTCTGTAATCTCGCAAAACTCCAGTAAAACATCTGCTCTTTGCAGAAATTCCTCAATATACTTATTTTTATCCTCCTTACTAACACACTGTCTAGGCCATCCTGACGCTTGTTGTTTTATTTTTATGAATTTATTCATCATATCCGAGAACAGACCCTTTTGATTTTGTGACAACTGAATAGTGTCATATTCCCAAATCTCAAATGTGTCAATCAGAGTATAGCCTTTTTCAACATCTTTGACAACTTCTTCTAGTACCCAGGTTCCTGTTAAGGCCCTCTCCTCCTTAGAATGCGTGCACTCGGTTTTAACAAAGTCTTCTCCACACTTTCGGCATAGTGTAAACATACATTTATTGTTCATTTTACAGGGAAGAACAGGGTGATAAAGGTTTGTAGCCGGCAATATTTTACATTTAATTACCCCGACATTTCTTTTAAATCGACATGTTTGCACTCTTCACCCACGTAAATTCTTTCTGGGTGGCCAATAGGAAATTTTTTCTCGTTTGCAGACCCAGGGATAAAGTGAGCAAACATCTACATACTTGATCTTTTCATCTTCCTTCCACCGATAATACTCCACAGTATTCCCTGTTCTTCCACCATATAAAGAGTCTCGAGGATTTAAGGGTAAAGCCGTCATAAGAGAATGATTGTCAGAATACGCTTTTATTTGGGGTGTCATTATTTTTCGAAAATTACATTCCCACATCTCAATAATCTCATAGCCCTTGCTTTTTAAATGTTTGATTTTATTTACTGTTCTGTCGTATCGATTCTCCATACAATCTGAAGGATCATCTTTAAGAGGTTGATCCCTCTGGTGTTTATAACAAGAAGGGCACCCATGGTAGTAACACCCTTGAAATTCAAATATTTGTCTGGTCTCTTCACAGAACCCGTCAACTTTTACTCCAGATACAATAACTTCAGATGCTCTAGCAGTATGCTGTATCATTATTCCCCTTTGATGTTCTTCCCAAACTAGCCACTGTAGAGCTATTTTAGATTGATTGTCCCGGCATCTGTATCCACCTTTGGGTATCAATCCTATCGTGTTACGTTGTAGAAAATTACGCCTAAATACCTTGTTACAGGCTGAGGCTATAGTGCTAGCTTCTGTGAAAGGGCCAACGTTAGATGTTGCCAGAAGCTGTTGACGGAATTTCAGGCATGCATTTGTAAGAATGTACATCAGATGTACAATATTCTTCAATCTCCTTTTGACGATTAAAAATGTACTCCTCAAGAACCCTTTCTGCATGTCATTTAATTAGTTTTTTACGTGCGTCCTCCTTTAAATTATCAGGGTCGTAAAAAGTCGAAGCAGGCAACGGTCCTACATAATTTTGATTATCCACTCTGTTAAACAGATGTGGAAAATAACCCTTTTTCAATTCGGATAAACCAAAAGCCTTAGGAAGAGAAGAGAGCGGCATGGGAAAATAGTTTAGACTATCAAGAAATATAACATTACCAACAGTCATTGAAATTAATTTTGTACCACGCATAATGAGATCGGGCGTTAAATCGGTCTTTGTGAGAATATAATTAAGGATAAACTGGTGATCGAAACCCCCACCATTGTGGGCTAGCGTTATAATCGTCTTGAACTTTTTTCTTAACGTTAACAAATGGAGTACAAATGGTGAAATAACATCATTTTCCTAGAGAATCTGTAAACAAGCTCCACACTTTTTACAAATGACCGTATTTGGGTCATTCTCAAAAATAAGGTCAATATGTATATATCAAAAATGCACATAACAAAATAATTCAAAAAATGTATTTTATGGCATGTATAAAAAGAACACAAAATAAAAAATTGTTATTAAAAACGGCCAAGAATTAAATCAATTTTTTACAGACATTTTTAAAAAAACCAAAAGTAAATTCCACGGAGTTTACGACTTTTCCATGGAGTTGATGTAACTTGATAAAAAAATTGGTTCTGGTACTAATAGTAAAAAATTAAGTTCCTACAAAACAATTACGGATTATTACAAAGTATATTATGTCTAAAATAAAATAACATTACCTTCTGAAAACAAATGAAAAATATCTTTCAGATAGTTACGTCACCTCCATGGTCTTAATGCAGATAGGTATCCCTAAAAAGTAGACACATTGATAAAAAAACAAAAACATTAAGAATCTTAATAGGCACCTTTTCATTTAATAGTAATTCCAGTAAAAATATAATGATCTTGAAACAAATATCTTCCCCTTCTCAAAATTTGTGGTGGTTTTATAATTTCTAAGACCATCTCACATTCTAGATCTTCTTGATCTTTAGTTTCGGGCCAAACGAAAATCAAATTATTTTTGTTCGACGGAATTCTTTTCATAAAATTAATTGTTAACAAAGACCCTTTAACAGCTTGTATTTGACCGATATAATAAATTTTGGAATTCTTCGGCCATTCAGCTAAAACGTAATCTTCGTTGTTACATTTTTTCACACTAGAAATCTCAGGAGGGCTGCTTATTCTTTCCGGGATATATTTATCAGAATCGGAATCGGAATATACGTCTGAATAATTAAGTTTGTTGCTTTTGTCTTGCCTAAATAAAAGTTCCATATTTCCTAATTGATAATGATGACATGTCTGATTTACAGTGCACTTATCGCAACTAAGTTTACGTAACTCTAACATATTTGGCTTTTCTTGTACCCAGCACACCTGATGGACCTTCATAGTTCCTTTGAAAGGTTGTAAGTTTTTTGGAACCACAGCATCAAATTTTTCAATATCGGCGGCAGTTATTTCTTCCATTTGAATCTTTGGGCAAGCTTCTCTTAAATAAAAAAGAAGTGCATTAATATGTGGAATATCGGTACCACAAGCTACCAATCTATCAGCGGTTCTTTTCAAACAACCTCCTACTCCATCCACAGCTCCTTTACCATGCCCACTTTCAAAATAGTTCCATGAAATTAAATCTGTTTCCAAAATATTTGCTAGCTCTGTACCAATTAACTGGAACATTGTTTTGTTTCTATATTGTGTGCTAGGACCATCACTGCAGAAATGAGCCCCCTTTAAATGTGGCATTTTCAATTTAGTTGTTTCTAATAATGGATATAAATGCGCTAAAATAGCCGGGGGGTCATGTCGCAAACTTTCTGAAAAACTGCAATACGAATTCGCTACAATTTCATTGTTTTCTTTGTAGTACCAAACTACAGTTTGCATAGAAATTTGCGGTTTTGAACCGCCAAAATGTGCGCTTTGAACTTCTCTAAAATATACCGGATTGTCTGATATTGATGCTTCATATTAAGAACATGGATCATATATTTTGGAAAACCTTCTTCCAAAAGCTTAACCATTTCACCTTTTGAACACTTAATTTCGTCTTTTAAAATTCTGCTGCATTTCTTTTCCTTTTCTTTTATTTTCACGATAAAACTTTTTATTTTCCATTTCTTAAAAGATGTGTTTCGTTTGCAACAAATATGTTAAACTTAAATGTTTTATCTTTACAGATTAAACATTTTCTTTCTATACATTCTTGTCTTATTTCACAACAAATAGTTTTTAATAATTCTTCTGGAGTGCTTTCATTAATTATTTGAAGTACTTTCATTTTCGTAACCAGTAAATGCATATTTTCATGAGTAATACATAGGCAAGTGTCTCTCTGATGTACCCTTGGTATTATTACCCAAAAAGGTCTAAGCTTACAAAATGTTGCATAACTAATTTTTATGAATTCCGAATTTTCTAAAGCAAATTTTTTGTGTAAGTTTTTGAGGGATTCTGTAAGATATCGTTTCTGCTTTTTTATTTTTTTTGATGTAACTGTATCCTTTTTACCAGGACACATTCGACTGTTCGATCCCTTTCGTAAAATTGTGTTACGACTTTCCTTAAGTCGAAATGAGTTACATTAGTTTTTGACGTCTTTTGTTGTTTTATTAATTTCTATGACCCGAATTCTTGTGTGACTTGATGCCACAAACGGTATTTTTTAAAGAGTGATCCTGTGGTAAATTGAAAAAATTGTCGCTTCTTTTTATAGATATTACCCAAAGTTTCAAAATTATTATGTAACTGCCTTTTTAATACCTCCCCAAAAAGTAAATGTTGTTTTATTACGTTATCTACTTTACGGCCTCTAATTAGATCTTCCACTTTAGATTTGGGAGAACAAGCAGTTTTCTTCTCTTTTGTGTAACGTTTTTTTATCCTATAATATTTGGTTTTATATCTCAGAGCTTTTTTTTTATATTTAGATAACTCTTGTTCAGTCTTTTTTAACTTCCTTACAGTTTCTGATCGTTTCCTTAATACTCTTTTCCTTCCTGCGATTACCCTACCTGAAACTGCATTATTCGCATTCATGTTGTTTTCATTGTCTGAATTGTCCATATCAAATGTTGGTGTTCCTGGTGGTGTATAATTTATCAAAAATCTGTTTTCTCGGGAAACTGCTTTTAACTTATCTCTGTATTTCTTTGAATTTTTCTTTCACTGTTTTCTTACTTGTCGCCTTTCTCTATTATTTAACTGATTTACCGACTTTATTTTTCCCTCCTCTTTTCTTTTGTGGTATCGGTCTCTTTCTTTTTGTTTAGCTTGCTCATATAGCTCTGGATTATTCCTAATTCTTTCACGTCTTTTTTGTTCTGACTCCCTTTTCTGACGTCTTCGTTTTTCAATTAATTTATCGTTTATTGTTGCCATAGTAGTGTCTAAAAAACAAAGGAAACAATTTCACATCATCTCCATGGATGTCCATCACCTCCGTGGACATCAAATATCATGGAGATGATGTCCATGGAGATGACTTTTCGAAACAAAAAATGCTAAATTCATAAATAATATTAAATTTAGGCTCTATATTAATTTCGCAGTATGAAAGAAAACACATTAAGAAATATTACGCAAAAAAAACATACACATCAAATGATAAATTATGTTGATTTTGAGATCCACGGAGATGATGGTTTATAAAAATACTCACCAGGTATCCAACAATGTACGAAGCTTTTAACTGACACACAATAACAAGGTCACTTTGCGCCTTCTCAAATACGACTGACTGGTGAATTTAAAAGACACTTCTTGGTCACGTGGTGTGTAAAATGACCCCCACTCACAAATTTATTTTATGGTATTTATTTTACGGTCCATGGAGATGACGGCTTAGTTGGTTACACTTATTTAGAGAATATTATTAACTACTTGAATCGTTTCAAACACGAATCTTGATAATAATTGACCTTCATAAACTTAAGGAAATAAAAAGTTGGAGTTTGAGACATTTTTTCCCATAGGGTTACATAGTAGAAACAGTTCGTTTGGTGAATGACATATTGGTTACAGTCCATGGAGGTGACGTTTGTTGTATATAATTTTAAAATTATCAATAAAAAAATTAAATCTTACGATTTTCATGTAGGTACATCCCATTAATAAGCTGCTTTAGTTTTATAACTCAATATTTTATTCAACCATAAATAACCAAGCTTTTAGGTTTTACAAGCGAGTTACTGCATTTTGACCTTCCTTGGAAGAATGACCCATTTGTGTTTAAAAGCGTTTAGCCGTTATATTGACAGCAATAGTGAAGTGGCTCCAAAATATATGGCACAACTACAACTTCAGATGCATTTTTCTAACAAAACTAAGGGTCGTTTTTGTGTTGCTGATAACAATTTTAAATCTTCTAAAAGAGTAACTTTAATAGAGGTGGATTATAGAAAACAACTATGTGAAACAATTATAGAAAAATGCACACTGTTTTGGCATCAAGCCATTTTTCCAAAAATATGTAGGTACATTGTAAAAACTTATAAAAATATGTAACTTTATCTGAAATAAAACAAACGTATTCTTAATTATTTTTTTTATTAAAACATCCTGAATATTTACCAAACCACATGCTAATGTTATTGCATCACTAATGACAGGTATTAAATTATAGTCTACACAAGCATGAGGCAACAACATATGAAACTCTCTTAACCTATTTATTACTCGTTCAACATGAATTCTTAAAGCTGCTATTCGCTTTGACTGCTTTACTTCATCTTTGGTTCTAGGGTTGGATTGTGAAACAGAAGGTGGCCGGACGAAAGTACAGTTTCTAGCGTCCAGTAAATGTTACAAGTCTTTGAACCCTCTGTCAGCCATCACTGCTTTTTTTGGAGGTAAAAAGTCCAAGTAACCACAGTCTTGCACTATCATGACATCTGTAGCTCTTCCACCATATCCATCGGATATAAAATTAATCAATCCGTCCGGTGTAGATGAAATTAAATACTTCAATGTATTACATTTTTTGTACTGTGACCAAGTAAGTGATTGCTGTACTGGATCAGAAGGTTTTTCAATTTGGATTTCAAAGCAATCAATAATAGAAATAACATTTGAATACCTAGCTCTGAATGATATAGGTAAATTTTTATATACCTCAGTTGGTGTCGGCCACACAATCAAGTCTTTCACTTTTGATGCGATAAGAGGTAAACTTTTATTGAATATTCTACTGATAGTGCTCTGTGAGTAGCCAAAATGTAAAGCATGTATGCTGAATGATTCATTTAACTTCAATTTCTTAAGTGTTATTAATAGATACATCTACAGTTTGAAGTGGAATGTTTTCAGTTAAAAGTTTAATTATATGGTATTTTTAAAATGTTTTTTATCATCTCAATCTTCTGATTCATCTTGCACACAATAACTTAGGTCAGATGAGCTACAGGGTTCACAATCATCAGATATCTGTGAAGAAATAGATGTACTATCAGAGTTAGTTGCAAATAATTTTCTTTTTACAACAGTTGTCACAGGTTTTATTGGTGAAGTTCCAATATTTTGTGATGGAAGGGGAATACGAGATAAAGCCACATTTGTATTTGTCTTTTTTGTAGTTAAATTAACTTGAACAGCTTTACTTCTGAAGCTTGATCTCTTATTTATTTGCACACACTTGTCACTAAGTAAGATTTCTGTATTAGTAGAGACATCAACATAGGATGTGCTGGGCTCTATTACAGGGACATCCATAAGAGAGGTACTAGCCCTCACTAGATAATTTTCACAGCCTTCACTATAGAAAGTACTTGTTCCGGCATCACAATAACTTGTTTGTGAAGTTTCATTTTCTAAAACATTTTCACTGTTGACTTCAGGTTCGGAGAGAGCGTTATTTATAAGTGATAATCTTTTTTTCTTAACAGCATACATTCTCTCCTGTGGTGATAAAACTTTTCGTTTTTGGCATTGAAATTTATGAGACATAACTCCTTTATTTAACAGTAATTTAATTTTGCGCCTTGTACCTTCATGAGCTTGTATTTAATATAATTTACTGTATCTTCCTTGATCTGAAATAAACACAACACTTAGTGAAGTATCTTGGGATACCTAAGTAGAAATAATAAATAACTTTACATATAGGTACATAGAAAATAGTTTTTTTAAGTCTATGCAGAGCTTAGATGAAGAATCTCCTAAGATGTTATGACATACGTAAATAAGGTTATGAACTTATACAAAGTTCTGTAACCTAGGGATTTCTACAAAACTACACGATGTTATTTGTCCAAATATAATATACTTACATTAAAATTATCTTCAAAACAATGTTGACGCGAGATTGGAGATACATTATCCCTTCGCATAACCTTACACCATTGTTTACGTATGTTTGGCTCTCTTGGAACAGCAAATAAACTATATCTGGTGTACTTTTTATAGTGTTCGGACACATTCGTACCATGCAATATCTATAAATGGCTTTTTTCCTTCTTCCATGATGATTACGCGATATTAAAACTAAAACACTTTGTTAACTATTAAACTAACTCTCAATGCAAACAATAAACTGACAGGAGGTGCCCTATGACGTCACGCCTCAAGCGCGCGAGAAATACGAGCGTTTAAACAAATTAAACCAATATTTTTAAGATTTTATGAAAAAATAATTACTACTCTTACAGCTAAATAGAAAAAATTAAAAAATTGCCTGCGTATTCACTATTGCATCAAAAGCAAGGCTAGCAAATCTCGTTATGTTAATAATCTTGTCACTTAAGTGACACAATCCTCTAAATCCGAATTAATTGATAGACAATCTCAAATCGTTCAAAAATTCTGGGAATGTGAGGAAGTTATTTCTCCTATTTCTGATTCTACAGAAAAACACCCATCAGAAATGTTGTTTTTGAAAACTGTAACAATTTTGCCTTCAGGTCGATACCAAGTAAATTTGAATGTAAAATACTCCGTTAATGAATTAAACATGGGAAATTCTTTTATTACTGCTAAAAACCGTTTCCTTCATTTGTAGAAAAAATTACATTCTGACTCTTTCCTGTTACAAAATTATTCTAAAGTCATTCAAGATTACTACATAAAAGGTTTGATATCAAACATACCTCTTCAAATGAAAAATTCCGATGGAAATTTCAATTATTCTTTACCTCACTTTCCTATAATTAAAACTAATTCCACCACTCCGGTAAGAATAGTATTCGACCCTAACAACAAATCCACAACAGGTACTTCCTTGAATCAAGTTCAAGATAAAGATTTTATGGTTCAACCTGAACTATTCGACAAACTTATCACATTTTGACACTATCTTTATATATTTATTGCAGATATTAAATATATGTTTTTACAAGTTGCAATTAATCAGGAACAAACTTTTCTCCTCAATTTTCTATTGAGAGAATGACAGGATGACCAGTTACAATGTTTTCGATTTAACAGGTTACCTTTTGGTCTATCCTCTTCTCCATTTTTACTTACCCGTGTATTAAAACACACAGCTGATACTTATGTAGATTCTTATCCTTATGCTGCAAAAGCTCTTCTTAATTCTACATACATGGATGATATTTTGTCAGGGGGTAATAATGTCAAAGAAATTAATATACTCTATTCTCAATTAAGTTCTATATTTGGAAAACACGGGTTTCAACTCCATAAGTTAAACTCAAACCATCCTTAATTTATGCAAAACCACTACTTATTGTCTACTCCTGAAATTAAGTTAAATCTTTCTAATGCTTCTGATAAGATTTTGGGTGTCTTCTGGTTAACTGATCAAGATACATTCTTTTTTAAACCTCCACAATGTGATATCCCTGTTTCGATCACTAAAAGAAAGATTCTTATGCCCGTTTGCACCACGTTAACTTTTGGGCCTTCCTCAAATAAGTGTTTCTTAAATCAAAGCCTTTCTTAATTTTTGAATACTTTGTACCGGTCAGAGCTTAGTTAAAAAGGGTTTAGATTAATTTTAATTTCCTATAGTTGGCAAAGGTGTACATTTTATGGCGGGAATTTTAAAAATAACACTTTTCAACCAATCATGACACTCGAAAAACACCGCTTGTTTTACCTGTCAATTGAAGTGATAAGGTGACAAGTGTAAAGTGTAAACAAATAGGTGTAAAGGTGGTGTAAAGTAAAAATGTCAGATAAAAGAAGCCGCTCGGTTAATGTTTTTTCAGACGAAAAAGAGCTACTTCTGAATTTGGTTAAAGAATACAAACACATAGAAAATAAAAAAACTGATGCGGTAACCAATTCAAAAAAAAAAAAGGTTTGGGTCAAAATTCAGAGAGAATTTAACACAAGATGTGTGTCGGGAGTACAAAGGAGCGTGGAAAATTTAAAAAAATTCTACTCCAACAAAAAAAAACGGACGTTCGAAAAATTGCTGGCAAAGAAAGGCAGGAGATATTGAGGACAGGAGGAGGACCTGCTGTTAGTTTAGCCACTTTAGCCTATGACTATACTTACTCTAACAAGAGAAATTTTAAATAAAAAAACAGTTGAGGGCTTATCGAATAAATTCGATGATGACAGTGTATTAGAAGAGGAAATTGTTGCTGTAATTGATGAAAATGCAGTAAGTTATAAAAATATACAGTTCCTTTTTATTTATATATGTTTATTTTTTTTATGATTTTTTTAACTGAAGTTTAAACATTTTTGCCTACTAGGATGATAAAGCTAAGGTACATTGGTACATTTGAAAAAAATTGTTTTTTTTTTAAATAACGAAGAGGCAATTGATTGGGGTGATTTAAAAGCAGACAATTTAAAAACTCCAGTATCATTGCCATTAGTAAGTGATAATTTAAAAAATAGAACAACAAATAGTAGAAGACGACCGCAATTAACTGGTACCTATGTTAAACAATAGCAATACCATAACATAAAATATAGGTTCTTTATATCGAAATATATTTTTGTAGCAACATCAACACTAACCAGAAAGTATGAAGATGTGCCTGATATTAAAAGTGAACTAGGAAGAGCAGAATTAGAATTAATAAAATTAAAAAAAGAAATGATCCTTAACAACATGAAGCGAAAAGAGGAAGAATTTTTAGAAAAAAAGCGTTTAAATTCGGAAAGGGAAAAGAGGGAAATCGAAGAATTAGCTTTAAAAAAAGAAATACTGATTTTAGATAAAAAAATTAAAAAAGAGCAATTGAAACATTAACAACACTGTGATTTATTTTCCAAGAGTGATATTTGATTTAATTTTAAGAATTATATTTTTTTATAAGGTTCCTTTTTTTATTTTCAGAATTATATTTTTTGGTTTTGACTAGTCGTGTATAGAATTAATGTTTTGTTTATTATTTTTTTAATATATATGTTTTAAATCGAAATAAAATGTCTTTTTTTATTAATCTTTTATTATTTTTCTAATATATTAAATTTACAAATTGGCAAAATAATTATTTATAAATTGGGCTCTTAAATTGAATACCCCATTAGCGCCTTCATTTAAAACTTCTGGTATAAGTATTGCCTTCTTCTATTAAACGATCCATTTCATGTATATCCAATTCATTCGGTGGTGGATGTGGCATTCTATCTCCCATATTTAAACATAAATTATGCAATACTGCAGTTGCAATAATTATTATTGTCAAAACTGTATTTAATTTTAACCTACATCCATATGCTAGTATAGGAAACCTAAAATTGAAATTTTTCGTCAAAAAATCAGAATCGTAAAAAAGAGAAACGTAATAATTATAAATACCTGCGTTTTAGTACTCCAAATAATCTTTCAATAACATTCCTCGTCCGAATGTGAGCTTCGTTATAAAGCTGCTCTGCTCTATTTTGAGGATTAGATTGGATTAGATGTTTATTGGGTTGGCTGTTAGCCTGTATTACTGCGACCTTTGCAGATCTATTGTGACCACCCATTATCTCAAGAATAGGATTACAGAACCTTGTCCAGCTCTGCCCTCTTAATGAGACTTAATAGCCTTGACAGTGACCACTCCGCATAACTTGGAGCAGCCGGTTTCTCCTCGCCCAGTACTAGATACCGCGTCCTTGCAATGCCTTCACATTGGCATAGGATATGAAATGCGGTTTCCTCCTCCTCTTGGAAGTATCGACAAATGTCTTCATCTGTTAAGTTCAGCTGACTCATGTGTTTTCTGAGCCTACAATGTCCTGTCAAGAGACTGACAATCATTCTAACATCGTTTCGCCTTTGTGATAGCAGCTTTTAGTAAACTTCGCCGAGTGCCCCTTTATAAAGACTTTGGCTTGTCGCTTGCCTGGTGATTTTTCCCACCACTCCTGGGCCTTCTCTAGCCTCCATTTCTCAATGGCTGCCTTTCTGAATGTATTAGCAACTCCGCCGAATAGTTCCGGGCCAATCATTGGGGTATTAGCTCCCGCACGGGCCAATTTAGCAGCCTTCTCATTGCCCCGAAACCCTGAGTGTCCTGGTATCCATGCCAGTGTCAGAGAATTTTGACTTGCAGCATGTGTCAGGGCCCCAACGCAGTCCCACACCAGCTGTGAGCTTATTTGTGCCGAGACTATCGCCTTTAGAGCTGCTTGGCTGTACGAGTATATGACTACGGTTTTACCCGTTATACCCTGACTTACGATCTCCGTTGCACAGTGTTGTATGGCCATTACATCAGCCTGAAACACTGTGGCATACGCACTTAGACTTAGTTGGAATTTTATCCTGTGTCCTCTACTGTATATACCTGACCCTGTGCCTTTCTCAGTCTTTGAGCCATCGGTATACCAGATTGACCCCCATGGATTGGGAGGCCATTGTTCCATAAGTCTCTTTCCAGTATTTCTACTCGAAAGTTTCTCACAAAGTTATACCTGGGGACTATCCTGTCCTGAGGCATGCTCATTATTTCATCCGCCTTAAACCCATTGTATAACTCTGCTTGCTTTTTTCCTTTTAATAAGGTAATGGGGGCCTGGCCTTGTAACAGCCTGTGAGCAGTTGCCATAGCCTCGCCCTGAATGTAAATGTACAATGGTGGTAGGTTGAGTAGAACCTGTAGTGCGTCCGTTGGGGCGGTCCCCATGGCACCTGTAACATTCAGACATGCCTGCCTTAGAATGCTTTCCAGCTGCCTGATCACCCCGGACTGCTGTGTTTTACACCACCACACCACCGAACCGTAGGTTAACATTGGTCTAATGACTTGTGTATACCACCATAGTTTCATTTTCGGGTTCAAGCCCCAGTTCTTGCCACACAATTGTCTACACCTACCAAGGGCTATTGTAGCTTTGTGTGTGACCTTTTGAATGTGTTGCTTCCATGATAGCCGCTGGTCAAACACCACACCCAGTTATCTGTGGCCATTGGAACCAGCACGTTATTGAGCGTTAATGTTTTTAAGCCTTTTGACGCTCTTTTATTAGTGAAAGGGACAACTGATGCTTTTTTATTGGATTGACTGTTAGGCCTTCATCCTTGCACCACTTGTACAACATATTCATTGCGGACTGCATCCGTTTTGAGAGTGTGCCCAGAATATTCCCCTGAATGATTATGGCCATATCATCTGCGAAACCTAGGCAGTGAAAGCCTACATTGAGGAGTTTCTTAAGGAGGTCATCCACAAGTGCTGACCACAGCAGAGGCGACAGTACCCCTCCCTGCGGACAGCCCCTTCCCACTGTTGCCTTAATGGACGCCTCACCTAACTTGGACACTACGATTCTATGCGTTAGGTTGGCATACACTCATTGGCATATTAGTGGTGGGTCTCCCCTCCTTAAAAGTGCGTCGGTCACTGACTCGGGTCCCACATTACTGAAGGCTCCTTCGATGTCAATAAACGCCGCCAGGGCTACTTCTTTGTCTTCAATTGACTTTGATAATAGCCTGTTCAAGTCATCCAACGCTAGGTCTGTGGATTTTCCCCGCTGGTATGCATATTGACGATCAGTTAATGGGTTCTCCGTTAAGATTTCGTCCCGTATATATCTATCGATCAGTTTCTCCAGCGTTTTTGCTACGAATGACCATAGACTTATTGGTCTGTATGACTGGGTTGTTTGGTCCGTCATCCTCCCCACTTTAGGGAAATATAAGTCTTCCACCTTCTGCCACACAGATGGTATAAATCTATAGGCCAAACAAGCCTTAAAGATTTTACACAGATGTGTTATAATTACTTCCTGCCCTTTCTGGAGTAGGGCTGGGTATATTTCATCCGTTCCCGGTGTTTTGAATTGACGGAATGTGCTGATAGCCCATCTGATTTTTGCGGGTCTGGTTATTTCGGTAGCTAGCTTCCAGTCATCCCTTGAGGGCCTTACCAGCCTTTGACCGTGGCCTGCGCTATCCGATCCCGCTTCCATAAACCGTGGGCCGGGAAAGTGTGCCAATGTTAGCATTCTTAAACTTTCCTCCAACGTTTTGGTGTATGATCCGTCCTCCTTTTTGAGGAGGCCGACCTCTTTCGCTGTACCATCCTTAGCCAGGACCTTGTGGATTCTTAAACATGTGGGGGCCGTTTGGACTTCCTCGCAGAACCTCCTCCAGGAGTCTCTTTTGGCTTTTAGGATTTCTTTATTGTACAGCGTTAACTTTTGTCTGTACTCTTCCCAGTTATGAACGGCTTTGGCCGTATTAAACAGCCTTCTCACCTGAGCCCTAAGCTTCTGTAGGTGTTCGTTCCAAAAGGGAGTGTTTCTTGTGTTAGTAGAAGATCCGACCATAGAATGACCTTCATCCATCTGGTTACGGGTTGAAACCTATTGTTTTATATCATTTGATATATCGCAAAATATATTTCGCAAAGGTTGTCTGAAAATTCCTGTGCAAAGTATAATTAATTAACAATTAAAAAATTTTTGTTTTTCAACTTTGCACTTATTCGGTTACGTATTAAATTGTATACAAATCGTAAGTACGTAACTTGTGCAACATGCATCCACTGGGTTGGCTTATTTTTTTTGTGCAGGTATTAGGTAGCCAGGTGTATACAGGTAAGTCGCGGTAGTTAAATGCAACTATCGAGTTACGCAATAAAAGTTATATCAAATTAAAGTTAATTTTATTGCAAACATTATGGTATAGGGTTGACTGCGGATAACTTGTGCAAAGTTCCGGTTGTCGATTTTTAAAAATCTAAATTTTTGTGCGACTGAATACGTGCAACAGAGATGTCCAAGAAATATATCTAATGCACAGGAATTTTCAGACAACCTTTGCGAAATAGATTTTGCGATATATCAAATGATATAAAAAAATAGGTTTCAACCCGTAACCAGATGGGTGAAGGTCATTCTATGGTCGGATCTTAGACTATGTACTTTCTTGTCTGTTCCGGGCAGCTTTCACGATAAGCCGTCTCAATAGACTCGCTTACCCTGTCCACCTCCCGGTCCAAACTGTACACATCTCTTATTGACACCGTTCTGTCCTGGAGATTTTCATTGAGGGAATTTACATAGTCCTCCCAATTCATTCTCCGTGGATTTCTGAACGTGGTCTCAATAATTTTAGGGGTGACAATATTGAACCTTACATGCCTGTGATCCGACCCAGACGGCTCGTCCGAGACATGCCAGTTTTCAATCTTGTCGTAGATGTTGTTTGTGCAGAGGGTCATATCAAGGACCTCCCTGCGCGTAACTGTTACAAACGTTGGGTTTTTGCCTCTGTTTAATATCTGTAAGCTATTACTAAGTATAAATTGTAATAGATACTCACCTCTAGGGTTGACGTCCGTACTACCCCACGCTATGTGATGAGCATTGGCGTCGGCCCCCACGATCAACGGTAGGTTTTCCCTCCGGCTGTAGAATATGATGTCCATTAGGTGGCCTGGAGGACAAACCTTGTCCTCTCCAGGAAAGTACGCTGAACAGATATCTTCCGTGGATATTGACAGTATGACTGCAACAAAATCCGCAGTGCATAGCAGCGGAATCAGCTTACATCCAACGGTCTTAGAAAACAATATACATGCACGGGGCTTTATAGCCTTTGTGTCATATATTAACTCGCCATGGTGCGGTTTTAAGCCTGCAACCCTACCTCTGTATAGCCATGACTCCTGCAGAAAGGCTACCTCCACGCCTTCTCTCTGAAATCTCCGACACACTATGGTCGATGCAGCCTTTGCATGTTGGACCCTGACTGTACCTACATCTTTATACGATGGATCCATACGAGTCCCACGAGAAGCTAGGGAAGGGATGATCCACCTGGTCAGAGCCCCGCATAACCAGGTAAGGCTAATTGCAAGGGGGTTTCGCCCGGTGCCCCCAGGGGACCGTTCGCGACCAACTTAACACGTTGGCCATTCAGTTCATCGGCACGGTACCTCACACCTTCACTTGGAGTTGTTGTAATTGTAATTATTAGCCGTAACATGAGGGAGGGACATCAGGCCCTCTCCCAGCTTGCCGTTGCCTGGGGTGTGCCTCTGGGAGGCTATTACACCAGGGTCATACCGATTCGGGGGGTGGATCTAGAAGCCTAGTAGCGGTTAGCCACTCAAGCTTATGCATCCACCCACCCCTCACTGCACCACCCCACCGCCCCTTTGAGGATTAAGAAGTGGCTTTAGTAAATTATTTGAATTCATATAACCACTATCTCCTATAATACATATTTTTTTATTACTTGTTTTTTATATATTAATAATTTATATTAACTTACCAATAAGCAGACATTGTCTGTATAAATCGTTTGTAAGATTAGCTTTTATTCTACTATTATTGTAAATTGTAGAATCATGACTGGAACCAGGCCACCTTGCTACAATATTTAAAATATTTAATTCTGCGTCGCAAATGCATTGGACGTTTATAGAAATATAAGATTTTCTATTTCTAAAAATTTCCGCATCATTCCACCTGTAAAATAAAATAAAACTGGAAAAATTAAAATAATATATAACTTAACAACCTAAAATTCAAGTTAAATCATTTCACCAACCTGGTGAACTAATTTTTATGTGCGTACAATCGATTGCCCCTATCACCCTGGGGAATGATGAAACATCATAAAATTTCCTTTGAATTTCAATTATTTCCTGTGCGTTCTCGGAAATTTTTATATAACGAAGACCAAGTGATGCAATTGCTTCGGATACTCTCACCATGATACGCTGCATTTTTATAATAAAAGATAAAATTTCACTATTTTGGATTTTAGATTATGAATCATTGTGTGCTATTGTTTATTTCACTACCATACTTTATCTACTATAAATTAAAAAATATAGATAATCAAACAGCGATAGTTGATGCATTTGCAAACACAATAGTGACAATCAGGATAGTCATGTAGGAGATAGGAATAAGACATGCGATAGCCCAAGGGTAGAAATGATTTAATATTAAAGAAAATGAGTGAATCAATAAATGATTTAATAAGAGAAGAAATAAATAAAAATAATAAAGGTATAAGTGTTTTAAGAAAAGTAGTAAATAAAAATGAAGGTGAATAAAAATATGAGATGAGAAAGTATATGGAAATGACAACGAAATCTCTTGAAAAAAATAGTTAAAGAAGAATATACAAAGTATAAATCTGAATATGAAGACAATTTTTTTATCTCAAAAATATGAAAATACATCCCTCCGTAATCCGCAATAGCTTGAAGGTGCCCCCCTGTAGAATACATTCTAAAACACATTAATAACTGGTTAATGGGTGAAACTGAGTTATTGCTGAAACAAAACAAAATAATTGTTTTAATTTTTGTTTTCTAAATAGTAAGTCTGCTTTTGTATACATTTATATGAGAAAAATGATCTGTAGGCAATTTTACTTACCAATCTAATGGAAATTCTAGTCGGTCCTCTATGTGCTCTAACAAGTAAAAGCAGCACTCTCTCGTTAAACGAAATCGTTTCTTAAATGCAACAGCATCATGCGAATTAAAATAATCATTTCGGATATATATTTGTTGAGGATATCCTCGATTAATAAAATCGACTACATCTAAATCATGCTCTTCTAACAGTTCGTTTTCCTCGAGTATTATAATAATTATACTCCAGTAAAATAAGCATTCAACATCGGAATGAAAGATAATAAGCTAAAAATTTGCATACGCCTTTATTTTGATGGTATAAAACTTACCTCAAAAGTCTCATATAATCACGTGTCCGCGTCTTAAGATATTTAAGGTCAAAGGTCACGAATATCAGTTTTTTGCAAATGTCTCGTTTCCCTTATACTTTATGACATTTAAGGTGGTTAGAAAAATTGTAGAACAGAAAATTCTCTTCAACTTTTGCCGCAAGTACATTTATGTACCTTCAACCCTTCTTGAGATAGAGCGCAAAGAGTGGGGACCGCTTACCTGTGTATACGATAAAGTGAGGTCAGCCAGTAGAATACAATAAATTCCATTGTCAATTTGACGGATGATATCGTCTGTGACGTCTGCAAGTGCTGTGGTGCAACTATGTCCTGACCTAAACCCTGACTGATGTTGTGGTAATATGTTATGTTGCTCTAGATGTTCTCGGATTTGTTTATCCATAATTTTTTCAAGGATCTTTGATAGACAGGGAAGTATACTGATTTGTCTGAGGTCATTAAGCTCTTCTGAGTTGCATTTTTTAGGTATTGGCTTTACCTTTGCAATTTTCCATTGTGTAGGGAACTTATTTTCTAGGATACAGGAGTTAATAATGTTCGTGATAAATGGTAGAATCTTAGGACAACAAAGAAGTAACATTTGTAGATTAATCAAATATGGACCAACCGCTGAAGATTTAATGCTAAACAAATGTTGTTTAACTTGTTCCTCATTTACCGTTTTAAATGAAAAAGTAATACTAAAATTGGTGATTAGGTTTTGACTATAAAATGTTAATAGTTCTGTATCAATTGAGGCATTCTTACCTGAAAATTGTAAAAAAAAGTCATTGATGTTTTTTGGGTCGTTAAGTTTTTGTGGTAACATTTTGTTTTGCATTTTATTGTTAGTAATGTCGAGCTGGTTAAGCCTTTTCCATAAGAGTTTTTCATCACGGGATCGCATGGCATACAGTAATCAAGGTAACTCCTTTTTTCGTTTTGAATTGCGACATTTGTGAGATTACGTAGTTGTTTATAATAAGTCCAGTGTGCCTCGTTTCTGGTGCGTTTAAACTTTTTATAGGCATCTTCTTTTAGCTTAATCATATGTTGTATATTGTCAGTAAGCCAAGGTGGTTTTTGTTTTTTTATTGTTATAGTTTTGAGTAGAGCATGTGTGTCAAAGATAGTTATTAATATTTGGTTTAGAATGTTTACTTTTTAATTAATATCATGGCATTGTATTATATTAAAAAATGCTGCTATCAATATCTAGATAGTTGGTGTTGACATCTCCACCACAAATCACCCCATCCGAGATGATCGAAAATTGAGATAATGTATCTTCTAAAGTCTCAAGAAAGCAGCTATATTCACCACCATGTAATCTATACAGGGAACCTATGCTATACGGATGTTTATTCAACTTATTTTTTAACCAAATTTGTTCGATGCTTTTATTGGAAATGGAATTTAAAGTTTCATACTCTATTCAGCTCGCAACATAAATTCCAACACCCCTACCTTGATATTTTCTAGTATCCGTTGTTGTCCTATCTCTTCTTATCAAATTGTAGCCCGCTATTTTTAGTAAGTTGCTGTCTATTTTGTCACTTAAAAGGGTTTCTGACATTATGTCTCCGAAATGAGCCAATAAAGAGCTGACGTTAAAATATGCGATGTTTAAATTTCTCATTTTAATATTTATTTTTATTATTGTTTTTCTTGTATCAGACAGAAAATTACTAAGTCGAATAAATAAATTCACACCAAAAATACAATTAAAAAAAAAGAAATTACAATAAAATTCTAAATCTAAATCAATAATGATACTATTAAAGACATATACTCATATACACGCATATACACACACATATATATATATATATATATATATATATATATATATACACATATATGCACACACACACATATATATTCACGTTCACTACAGTGTCTAAGGGTTCTTGATTTGTCAACTTGGATCTTTTCATTCACTTGTTTCGCCTCTTTTTCCTTTTTTTTTTTTTTATCAACATTCACTAGGGAGATCTTCGGTGTGTTTGTAGCATTTTCTATTAAAACTTCATTATCGCCATCAACATTGTCTTTTTTTCGAGGTTTATCCTGAACAGTAGGTGTATTTGGAGCGCTGCTTGCTTTTTGTTGCTCTTCATAACTTGCTTCAAGCTCTTCTGCTACATAGGCATTTCCGTCAATATAAAGTTTATTTCCTTTAATGTAGCTTTTTATGTTTTTATTAGTTCTAGCTTGTCTTAGGTGGTACTTAAGTATCTTCTGTTCCTCTCTTTGTTTTTGGGGAAAGTCGAGTGTAATATTGATATTTGTTCCTTTTAAACGGTGGCACTTACTTAGTATTTCCCTTTTTTTGATATTTGAAATTAAATCTAACTCTACAGGATTATTAAGAGAATTTTTAAACCAGTCAAATTTATTTATGTCTGATGGAGTTACTTGAACATTTAGTAACTGATATAATTTTTCGCAAACGTAATTTATAGAAATTCCTTTATTACCAGGTTGAAGTCCATATAGGTATATACCATTTTCTTTAGATTGTTCTTCCAACTCATCTACTTTTTCTTTTAAATCCAAATTCTCAGTTTCCAGACTTTTGATTTTTGTTTTTAAATTTTCAATTTTTAGAAGAAGATTACTTTCGTTAGCTTCAATAATTATTTTTAGATCCTTGACTTCATTTGTAAGTGTCTGTTTTAAGTCTCCCACATCCTGACGAGTTAGTTTTATTTCATTTAATATTCTAGATGTCATTCTCCTTCATATTTTCAACAAAAAGTTTATTACTTTATTTTTACAGTGTATGATCACCTTTTGTATTAATAATAAACACATCAAAAAACCATCAGCTTAATATAAATATGTGTGGGATAGGTCAGCCACCAACAAAAGCGTTTAAAAAAGTTCACTGTTGTAGATAAGAAGTTCTGAATTATTTCTGTTATCTCTTTCACCTTTTTTGTTAAGATAAGAATTAAAAGTAAATTGTATTAGCCGTAAATTATTAATGGCAATAGTTTATTAATTATTTACAAAGTTCTACTTCACCAATTTAGTTCAAAATAGCAGGATAGTTGCACAACACACTTATAGTCACTTCACCAAAATCTCAGTATTTTTGATCAACTTTTTCACGTAAAAAAACAGAATTAAATAAAGAGCAATTAACTTGTGTGTGTTCACTTATTCACGTTTTCTATACTTATTATTAAATTTTTATTATTCTTTATTTAATATACTATATTTATACATATTGCCACGTACTTTGAATATAAATAAAATAAAATCAAATTTTGAAAAATTATTCAAATGGTTTGAATTGAAACCCCAGCTGAGATCGGTAAGTGGTCTTCTCTACTGGCAAATTATGCCCAGTTCAGCCGTAGAGAGAAGTACAAAAAAAAGTGAGTCGCGCCACCGATTTAGACGGTACAAATCGGAAATCCCTGTTGTTCCAGGCACTGACCTACCTCGGTGGAGATAAATAAATAAAGAAAGAATCTCAATCAAAATTATTAATTGAATAGGTGAGGTGAGTGGGTCATTGACTGAGTAAGACACCAAAATAGATCTATCGCGTATATTCACTATGATAAAAATCAACAATAAACCCAACAATATATATAGTGGTACATAAATATAAAAAAAAAATAATGCCACCAACTAATGGCACACAAAGCGAGAGTGATCACCCAGCGCATAAATAAAGAGTCGGAATTAATAACACAACTTGGCTTATCTGTAACTACGCTTCCCTAGCGCAGATGCATTTGATGTGAGGCTTCCTGTAATAGCCTCGCTGCTCGGGTAAAGGTGTCAGGCTGCGTTGTTCCAGATTAATACACCAGGACCAAGAATGATGAACCAGTCCAAGGTTATTGTTCCAAAATAATAACCCAAGCCAGAGGAAATGATAGCCAGGACCAAGAAAGTTCAGCCAGGACCAAAAAAATGTTCGCCAGGTCCAAGAATGTTCAGCCAGGACCAAAAAAAAAGGTTCGCCAGGTCCAAGAAAAAGTTCGCCAGGTCCAAGAACCCTAGTCGAAAAATCGCATTAGCCGAAAATTCCAACATTAAGTTATTTACGAAAGAAATGTTAAATTTACAATTGTTGACTCTACTTAATACAAAAATTTAAAAGATTAATTTCCACACTAAATTATTTTAGAAAGAAATATTAAATTTACAAGTACCGACTCTGCTTAATAAAAAGAGAAAAACAATTTAAAGATTAAATTACTGATTAAACAATTTAAAGGTGTACAAAATATAATAATAAATAATAATCAGAATTTAGCGATTTTATGATTAAGAAAATAAATCAAATATACCAGATGTAAGTGCATTATTCTACAATTTAACATTTAGAGATTAAATTATTAATGAAACAAATTAAACGTATACAAAGTAATATTCACTACACGTGGATTCAAAATTATTTACACCCGTTTAACTATAAATTTATAATAACCAAGAAATATCTTAAAATTAGTAATATAGCTGGGTTTATTTACGTCTGATAATTTCAGTTAAACAAAATAAAATAAATCGCCAAAACCCGATAGATCTGATATTTACTGAACACTTAGAATTTAACACAATTCGAGGTATGTACATATTGTTTATAAAAGGAATGATAAATCGTGGAGTTTAACGAATCTAACACATGTGAAACACTTACCCTTTACGTAATTAGGGGTTAAAGCAGTCAGTCTGACGATGTTTATTCCAACAACACCCTGTATCGTATTTCGTAATCCTATTTCGGCAGTCCACGAATCCACGTATCGAAATCTTCGCAAATCATTCTATAATCGAATGTCGGTATCAGAGAAAAGTATTATATAATTTAATAAGTTAAGAACTTACCACGTGAATTAACCAAATAAATATCCCACAAAATGAAAGGAAAAATCTAAGCTTATCAAAAAAAAAATATATATCACCAAAGGAATATTCACCAAATGAGGCTTAGATTATTGATAGTGTTAGCATTCAAAATCCTATTAAAGCAACCACGATGGGGTCAGAATAAAATCCACACACTGTATGGCGTTTCCCTGAATAAATTTACTAACGATTATCAGCTATTGATTCGTAGACGAACAAATTGTAAAAGAAGGAACTTTATGCGTGTTAAAACCGAAAAATTCACTACCGAAACTTCCTGGGAGGGGAAAGGTGCGTTTTGTTGCAAATCGATTTATTATTTCAATGACAAATTGAATATTAAATTTTTAAACATAATCATGCCAAAATTAATTTAAACTTAATAAATTATATATACTAATTATTAGATAAATCACGAAGAATCACTATTTGCTAAATTGGTTATTATATTAGCTGATTAACACATAAACTAAGGTCACGGAAATTTCTTCAGACGTCAACTAGAGGTCGCTCGCTGGATCTATAGTAAATAAGCGATACGCGTTTACACAGGAGTCATAGGACTTAGACGATGATTATGTGTTTCGATTTTTAATACAAATTTAAGTTTCCCTTTTGGTAAATAATCAAATTTGGCACGTGACAACATCCCCCTCCCTTAGAAAGGAGAAAAGCTTACTAAAAAGGTTTTTAACGATAACTCAAGGGTAAAAAAAATCTCTGAGAATAGTCATACGTTTAAGATCGAGGTACATACCTACCTAACGAATACACACAAAGAAAAACTGGGACACGCAACAAACAAAAAAAAAACACAAATTTCGAGCCATGCTCGGGAACGAAAGCACTCAGTACAATGAAGTATGCACCAAACTAAAACAACTTCGGTTATCCGCTTCAGAGGACCATGAACGATGCCACCCGAGGCGAGCAGAGGCAATGCACTCTTCCAGGGGCGACCTCGCGAAAAGATGTTCAATCGCGTCGTGGTTACACACATTATTACCGTCAAGACTATTGACATTTATATCTGCATTATCCCCAACATATTGTACAAGAGAGCAGGCTCGGATGCTAAAATACGAGGCTGCGGATGATAAACTGCAGAAATTTAATACAGTACAGTATTATTATATGAAGCACAAAACCCCAAGCTAGACAAAACATCCAATAGTCTTTTAGATCCGTATCTCCTATGAAGAAATACAGACAGACCTAATAGTAGCTGTGATGAAAATGATCGTTCTCGTAGCGAAGCCATTATAGCATGACTTATTGATGTGCATTTTGTCTTCAAATGATCAATTTTTCCTCTCCTATTTTTCATAATAACTTCTTGCAAAAAATATAATAAACTGTTCGGTATTTCTTTATTTACATCATCTAGCATTTGATTTGGAGGTGGATAATATTTAGTTTCAGCTACAGCTGATCGAATATCTTCTCTAATAATCGCCGCAGCAGCTTCTACTATTCGTAATCGTTCTTCTTCAGATGAGCTTTTTTTATTCTCGTACCAGGCCTTCGATAAAGCAACCACGATGGGGTCAGAATAAAATGCACACACTGTATGGCGTTTCACTGAATAAATTTACTAACGATTATCAGCTGTTGATTCGTAGACGAACAAATTGTAAAAGAAGGAACTTTATGCGTGTTAAAACCGAAAAATTCACTACCGAAACTTCCTGGGAGGGGAAAGGTGCGTTTTGTTGCCAATCGAGAATAGTCATACGTTTAAGATCGAGGTACATACCTACCTAACGAATACACACAAAAAAAAACTTTGACACGCAACAAACAAAAAAAAAACACAAATTTCGAGCCATGCTCGGGAACGAAAGCACCCAGTACAATGAAGTTTGCACCAAACTAAAACAACTTCGGTTATCCGCTTCAGAGGACCATAAACGATGCCACCCGAGGCAAGCAGAGGCAATGCACTCTTCCAGGGGCGACCTCGCGAAAAGATGTTTAATCGCGTCGTGGTTACACACCCCTGGACCTCACACCTTACAGAGTACAAGGTCCACTCACCCGGTAAACAACGCCCACAAACCTCCTCCGCTTCTAAACCTTCGTCGGTATAACTCAAAACAAAAGAGACAAGTTAAAAGGTAAAGAAGTTTACTTACATCGATATTATCTCTTTTCACTCGCGAATCTCTAGTATCAACGTGTTGTTCTGAAGAATCCAAAGAAACGTTACAAAATTTTTCAATTTCCTCGCAGATTGTACATAAAACACTTTCTTGAGTGCTCCGACCCCGAGATATTCCTCCTTCTGTCTTCATAGATTTCATAAGACTTTGCTCTATTACCATGTCTGTCCATGTACCAGAATTAAATTTTTCTGTTCGTTTAACCGTAAAGAATCCGTTCTTAAAATTCTCAAAAGTCTGTTCATCCATTGTTTCTTCTAATTTTATTATATCTTGGAGATAAAAATGGGATGATTTTGCATATATAAAACGACCACTTGCGTGAAAATATGGAAGCATATTTCGCACTGCATCAAGATGTTCTTTAAAATTTCCCAGCCTTTCAGCACGATCAAAGTCCAGAGCTATTGAAACCATTTCAAAATACTGCACCCATAACGGAGCTGTGGGACCTTAAGCTTTTAATTCCATTAATTATTATGAAATTAAGCAATTATCGAATTTGAATTATGAACACACCCTTCAACATTTTCATAGGTAACATCGTGCATAGTTATCGGTTCAACTAACTCATCTAAAATACATATTTCAATCTTTATGTCTTCAAAAATGATTGTTAATAATGCAAGTCGTAACAGTGTATGACCTCTGATACTTCTTGAATAAGCGTGACCACTTAACATTTTGGAGCATATATTTTACTGATTATTTTTTGACGTTTCTTAAAACCAATGAAATGCTTCTTTATTTGTCACAAGGGTAAGTTTCAACCAATTATGTCATTATTATAGTGGGAATAAATCTCTTGTGATTATTGTCGGGAATAATCACTGTAGCTTTTATTTGCCTAGCAACTGTCAGATACTTGTCAAAATAATTACTTAATAATTTTATGACAGTTTTATTGATCTTTTTTATTGTAAAAATTTGTGAATCAACAAATAATCTTGTCAAATATAACTCGAGAGTTCCATAAATTAGAAAATAATTTGACAGATTTTGTTCAAACTTGTTGCCATTTGGCAATAGCCACTCGAGCCCTGCGGGCTCTCGTGACTATTGCCTGGCAACAAGTTTTCAAATCTGTCAAATTATTTTCAGTTTATTCTCACTCTCTTGTTATATTATTGCTGAAAACTTCTTTGAGTCCACTTCCGTCCATTATGTAGACACAAGCATATGAAAGCCTCCTAATTTCACAACTATTCTGGATAAATTTGAGCTTGTATCTGCCGCAGCAACCATTTCACGTGCTTTGGAGTACAGGGGTTGATCGAACGTAATTACACACGTTTTTTGTCTATCCGTCTTGGCAATATTTAAAGTGGACTGCAATGTAGTAAAAATTGTAGTTAATTTACTTGGAGGATGATCTATAAATGGAAGAAACAAAATCCGAGAAGTTGAAAAATTCTTTTCATTTTTTGTTGTTGTTCAAGGTATCCATTCCATCCTGGTAATGGTAAGATATGTTTCCTTTTTCCATACAACCATAAAAAACCTATTGCATTTAACTGTTGTTGAGTTTGTACGAGTTCATCATGTAGATTTTGAAGTTGAATCTTGCTGAATCCAGATACAACTGGCTTTTCATATGTTAAAAGAGGTACATCTGATACTTTTGCCAAATCTTTGGCAGTTGGTTTAGTTTTACACTTTTTTATACGTTCATCGTAAATAATAGCATTTTTTGGAGTAACTATTTTTATCATTCCCATTACATGAAGCGTATTATTACCGTCAAGACTATTGACATTTATATCTGCATTATCCCCAACATATTGTACAAGAGAGCAGGCTCCGATGCTAAAATACGAGGCTGCGGATGATAAACTGCAGAAATTTAATACAGTACAGTATTATTATATGAAGCACAAAACCCCAAGCTAGACAAAACATTCAATAGTCTTTTAGATCCGTATCTCCTATGAAGAAATACAGACAGACCTAATAGTAGCTGTGATGAAAATGATCGTTCTCGTAGCGAAGCCATTATAGCATGACTTATTGATGTGCATTTAGTCTTCAAATGATCAATTTTTCCTCTCCTATTTTTCATAATAACTTCTTGCAAAAAATATAATAAACTGTTCGGTATTTCTTTATTCACATCATCTAGCATTTGATTTGGAGGTGGATAATATTTAGTTTTAGCTACAGCTGATCGAATATCTTCCCTAATAATCGCCGCAGCAGGCTTCTACTATTCGTAATCGTTCTTCTTCAGATGAGCTTTTTGATGTGAAACATCTATAGCGGCACGTAAATCAGATTTCTTGCGTGGTGACGGTGACGTCATGACGTAAAAAACCTAACGCATCGATAATAATCGATAAGAGATGTACTGATATCTTATATAAAATTGGTGTCATGTTTTGAGCGACGCGACGGTGGCGCGCCAACAATAGGGGGAAGAAGCTCATCGATTCAAAAATTTGGCGGGACAGGGTATGAATTGTTTCATAAAAACCTAACTCGATTCCGCCTACTATCTATTCTATATATATAAAAATGATTGTTTGTATAGGCAACATAATATACCTACATATTTTGCTGACCTGTAAAATTGACAGCTAGTCAATCAAAATAGATTGTTGGTGAATAGTTGTCATATAGTTGTCCGCGTAAAATTTGTGTATTTAGTTTTAAATATGAATAAACAAAGTGTTAATAAAGAAAGTGATAAAAAAATATGAATAAAAATGAGTGAGTACCTACCTACTCTATATACATTGGGGTGTCCCTTATTTCCCAGATTTGGTTTTGTTCTCCAAACACCCATCAAATTTTTAGATTATGACCTAACAAAAATTATCAGACCTTAACCAGCCCTTAATATTCACATTAACCCGTGCCTAAATCATAATACATTTCCCATTTAAATACCGTTTAAAAGTTATTCAACGATAAAGTTGTATTCATAGTTAAATTCATCATTTTCCTATTTTTTATTTAGTATCGCTTTTTGTTTGTACTAAAATTATGAAGTAACTACAATTATATTAATATAGTAACGTACTTCTATATAAATTTGTGTTTTAATAATTTCCTTTTTTAAGATTATTGAATTTAAGGCAATTAAATAAAAAGCTAAACGAAATCACTTTTTAAATTTATTCAATAAATAGTCATCGTTATCTGGAAAAAATCGTAATATTTTATTTTATCATTATGACATATTTAGTTCCTATCACAATCTGTTCTTTTCTGCATATTACTTTTACACAATAATGTCGATGTTTCACATCTGCCAGGCGTCACGTGACGGCTCACATTTTTTTTATTCTCGTACCAGGCCTTTGACAAAATATTCGCATGTGTGTCACGAAAAGATATAATAGTGAATGATCCAACCTTTGTCGTAATTATTACATCAGTCAAAAACTTCTCCCTCAATTTAGAAATTATTGTCTTGGCATCCGGTACGTACTCGGTACGAATATCTTTCAGCTCTTTCAATGTGAATTGTGAATCGTTATTATTTTCTATATAAAAAATCTCTGTCACGGCCTGTGTGATGTTATCATCTTTGTGATGCTTTTTATCTGAAGGAATTTGATTTAAAAAATTAGAGTAGCAAACAGCATGATATTTAGCCTCAGCAGCTATCAAGTCAGAACAAATATGGTCTGCTTAATAAGGTCCCAGAGTCAATCCCAAGTACTAGCCATGCCGCTTCTAATCCCGTAGTTAATAAAGAGAAACCTCAGTGGATTTCTCCCATAATCATTAAAGACAAGGTAACAAATTATGCACAACTCATTAACCAAATAAAATCCATCATGGGACATGATAGATTTCAAGTTAAATTTTTAAGAAGCAACATTAAAATTATAGTTACTGACAACAAAGATAGACAAAAATTAATAAACAACTTTGAACAAGACAACATAAATGGCTACAGTTACCTTCCTAAGGAAGAAAAAGAGAAAAAAATTGTAATGAAAGCTGCCCCAGGCATGGACATTGATGAAATTAAGGAAAAATTTAAAAAAATCAACTTTGAAACGAAATCTATCATGCCTCTACGTGGGAAAGGAGAACATTCATACTCATACTTAATAAACCTACCCCAAACTGCCGACATCGGCTCGATAAAAAGCCAAATTACTAATATTTCTCATTTGAAAGTTAATTTTGAAAAATATGCAAAGAAAACGAATTATACACAATGCCACAGATATCAGCAGTTTGGGCATGGTGAAAGATATTGTTTTTTCCATCCCTAAATGCGTAAAATGCGCTCAAAGTCACCACACTTCTGAGTGTAAAATAATAGGTTTGTTTCTGCAGTGATTTTCTGATGGTTTGAAAACTACGTACACTGCGCAGGTGTCACTTTAGACCGATTTGAAATCAGTTAGAATTTTTTTTAGGTTTCTTTGCTCGAACAGTTCTATGATCGTTATCAGCAGAACTACTATCGGTGTTCGGTAGAGGCCATGTAGTGTAAAGATATAGAAGAAAAAGCAATAATAAGTTAAGTTCGTGATATCGTAATTGTTTTATTTTGCTAAATAAGTGACTAATTATACACGTTCAAAAAATCAATTATAATGCTTATAAATTAAATATTAAAATGGAAGGTAAGTAAACGTTTTTAGTATTTAGACAGATTGTTTTACGTTTCACTCGATTTATTTTTAAACTTACACATTAAAATCACAATTATGCATTATTAGATACTGTCTATTGTTTCAGACTATGAATTAAAAGAAGGGCCATCAACAAGCAGCTGTATAAGTTCTGTCTCCTGGAACCGTAATCAAACCCTATCGTTAATAGATAACTTTAAGCTATACAGAAATAAGGTTGGGACGATGGACATTAGGTCCATGAAATCTATGTGGATGCTAATAGCAAAAAATATCAATGAAATTCATACTACAAATTTTGGCGCAAACAACTGTGAAAATAGAGAGACAACAAAAAAGAGTTTTACTCTCAATTTATCCGTCTCCAAAATGAAAAAGTAGAACTCCTAAAAGAAAAAACAATGCAAATGTTTTGTTTCATACTGAAAAGATTAAAGAACTGCAGAAACAAACACAAGTATTAGTAGAAATGAACAATTCCGTCAAGAAGTATTTGCAGTTAAAGACAGGTGTAACATCTTAATACCAAAAGTTTAGTTATATCTAAAATAGTTTTTAATGATAAAATAATGAAGGTTTTTATTTTGTTTCTTATTTTTTGCTTAAATGTTCTAAGTTTTCTCATAAGTGTTATGTTTCAATTTTTTATTTTCGTTTACATGTATGTACGTATTACATATTAGATTTGTTTAAAAAATACTGTTCCTTTTTTCAAATTTTTATTTTATTTTCTAAAATATACTTTTTTATAAAAAACTGTGTTTTCTATCTAATTGACTTGCAAGTATATTTTCATTTACAACAATTTCTGTTTAAGTAATGCATGAAATAAAACAAAAAAATATTTTATACTGTTACTAAATGATTTTTTCAGAAAACAAGTCATATTTACATCCTTAATACACGCGCAATTGCATTTCGTCTTTCTGTGCCATTTCGATCATCTACATTTTCTAGATTATCATTCAATTCAAAGTTTAAATTAATGTTATCGTTAAAATTTTCTTGTTCATCATTGTCTTCATGGCCATATTATGTATAACGCAGCATGCTCTTATAAAATGAACAATGTCTGGAATACTTCTTATTTTTAAGTGGTATAACTGCCGAAATTTCTGTTTTAGAATTCCAAAGCAATGCTCGACAATGTATCTATTACTACTTAGTTTTAAATTATAATTTTGTTGCCTTCTTGTAAGATTGCCTCTGTCTCTAAAAGGCGTTAAAAGATTTCGCAAACATGGATAACCACTGTCCCCTAAAATAAAATAATCTCCACATTTTTCTATTAAAGTGTCAGCTAAAGGAGATGTTCGAAAAACTCTGCTATCGTGGACTGATCCTGGAAAACCGACAAATAAATCTCTGATTTTTTTTCTATGGTCACACACCACCTGCAACTAAAGGTAATAAAAATTTGATAAATGCTGGATTCATTTATTAATTGTTTTCCTGAATAGAAAAGAAATGTTTTCTATTTAAATATGAGTCTGAATTATTTGTTGGTTTATCTATTTTAATGTGTGTACCATCAATCACACCTATTACACCTGGGAAATTATTTTGTCTAAAATACCTTTCGATCTCAATTTTCTCTTCTTCATTTGGCCACTGAATAATATGAGGAGCTGTGTTACTTAAGAAGTAGGTGAATTTCCTTATTACTGTAAAAAGTGTACTAATCGCTATGTTGAATCTATCGCTAACATCTCTAAATGAAGCTGTCTGATGACCTATAAACCATAAATAAAAATGCTACGCCGCAAGGCGTTTGTTATTTTATATTATTTATACAAAGCATGCATAAAACTCCAGTACTTTCCGGAGTGTTGGAAAAAGGCTATAATTCTTCCCTTCAGAAAAAACGGTAAAAATGGGGAAAATCCTGAAAACTATTGACCTATAAGCCTTTTGCCAGCACTTGGGAAGGTTCTGGAGAAAATCATCAAGAGAGAGCTAGTTTCACATCTGCAAACGAGTGATATAATAATAAAGGAACAGTTTGGGTTTAGAGCCAAACATTCTACCCTACTCCAGCTTAGTAGAATCACAGATAAAATCATTAAGAACTACAATATTAGACATAATACATCACTGGTTTCTCTAGACCTAGAGAAAGCCTTTAATGTAGTATGGCATAATGGTCCACTTTACAAACTCATAAAAATAAATACACCACTGTGGTTAACTAAAATCCTGCAATCCTATTTTGAAAATAGACAACATAACGTTAGAGTGAACAACGAACAATCTAACAACATTAAGAGCACAGCTGGAGTACCCCAGGGGGCAGCTCTAAGCCCAATACTGTTCCAAATTTATATTAATGACATTCCAACACATGCAAAAACAGATATAGCTTTTTTTGCAGATGATACTGCTATAATGGCTAGTTCGAAAGTTATAAAACTAGCACACAAGAAAATTCAAAAACATATAGACCTAATAGAAAAGTATTTCCAGAAATGGAAAATACGTATTAATGACAACAAAAGCCACTTGATCGACTTCAACAAAAAACTACGACTTGAAACAAACACAACAATCAAAATAAACGACAGACAATTACCGACAGATAACGAAATAACATACCTAGGAGTTATACTTGACAGAAAATTACTATTTACTAAACAGAGAGACAATACATTACGAAAAGAACTTAACGCAATAAACCTAATATCTCCATACATAAAAAAATACTCAAGACTGACAGAAAACAAAAAACTACAACTATACAAGAGCTACGTTAGACCAATACTGACATACTGCGCTCCTATATGGATAAATACAGCTAATTACAATATCGACAAAATAATAAGACTTGAAAATAACATACTTAGGAAAATCATCAACTTAAAAACAATACAAATCAGCAACAATAACTTACGAGACTACTTTAGAGACAATCATCAACTGACACCTGATCTGGATCTGGAAATTTGGGAGGGGCGAGCTAGTGCTCAGCCAGCACTGAGGCCACATATGACCCATTGTGCATCCTCCCGTGTGTAGGGATATCCTCACCTCAGGCTGTCACCAGGCCTATTGATTTAAAATAGGTGATGAGGCTCCCGAGGGGATCTCCCTGACATCGGCTGGTGTAAGCCAATACTCGCCCAACACAGATCTTCTGATTTCAGAAAAAGCAGAGCAGTCATACATAATGTGTTCTACTGTTTCCTCTTCTTGTTCGCAGCCTCTGCATAGCGGCGATTCTGTTAATTTCATCCTAAATAGATGTTGTCGCAATTGGCAGTGACCTGACAGAAAACAAAAAACTACAACTATACAAGAGCTACGTTAGACCAATACTGACATACTGCGCGCCTATATGGATAAATACAGCTAACTACAATATCGACAAAATAATAAGACAAACTTTCATCTTCCATTTTATCCCCTTAGGGGTGAAATTTATCAAAATCCTTTATTAGGGGATGCCTTCGTCATAGTAACTATATGCATGCAAAGTTTCAGCCCGAACGGTTTAAAATTGACAAAGTTTCATACAAACTTTCATCCCCTATTTTATGCCCTTGGGGGTGGAATTAATCAAAATCCTTTCTTAGCGGATGCCTACGTCATAACATCTACCTGCATGCCAAATTTCAGCCCCATCCGTCCAGCGGTTTGAGCTGTGCGTTGATAGATCATACAAACTTTCATCCCCTATTTTATCCCGTTGGGAGTGGAATTAATCAAAATCCTTTCTTAGCGGATGCCTACGTTATAACATCTACCTGCATGCCAAATTTCAGCTCTATCCGTTCAGCGGTTTGAGCTCTGCGTGGTTAGATCAGTATATCAGTCAGTCAGTCAGTCAGTCACCTTTGAGTTTTATATATATACTAGTGGCCGCCCGCGACTTCATCCGCGTGGACTTTAGATTTTTGCCACCGAGTTTGATACAAATTTGCAACCCCTTTTTTAAATCCTTATGGATAAAATTTAAAAAAGTAATTTCTTAGGACACCACTACGTAATAAAACAAATTTATTCTTGAATTTTCAAGACTATACGCGTCTATCGACAGTGCCATGTCGGCCAGCAGCAGCGTGCTACCGTCTCACCGCTCCACACACCCCGCTCAGTAAAGCGCGAGTGGTATTAGACTATTATTATTTGAAAACTTTAAAAACTTGCATGCTATATGCATGCAAAATCTCAGCCCGATCGGTATGAAATTGACAAAGTTTCATACAAACTTTCATCCCTATTTTATCCCTTAGGGGTGGAGTTTATCAAAATCCTTTGTTGGGGGATGCCTATGTCATAGTAGCTATATGCATGCAAAATCTCAGCCCGATCGGTTTAAAACTGACACAGTTTCATAACAACTTTCATCCCCTATTTTATCCCCTTGTGGGTGGAATTTATCAAAATCCTTTCTTAAGGGATGCCTACGTCATAGTAGCTACATTCATGCAAAATCTCAGCCCGATCGGTTAAAAATTGACAAAGTTTCATACAAACTTTCATTCCCTTGTTTATCCCCTTAGGGGTAGAAATTATCAAAATTCTTTCTTAAGGGATGCCTACGTCATAGTAGCTATATGAATGCAAGATCTTAGCCTGATCGGTTTAAAATTGACAAAGTTTCATACAAACTTTCATCTCCTATTTTATCCCCTTAGGGGTGGAATTTATCAAAATATTTTTTTAGGGGATGCCTACGTTATAGTAGCTATATGCATGCAAAATCTTAGCCCGATCGGTTTAAAATTGACAGAGTTTTATAAAAACTTTAATCCCCTATTTTATCCTCTTAGGGGTAGAATTAATTAAAATCCTTTCTTAGGGGATGCCTTCGTCATAGTAACTATATGCATGCAAAGTTTCAGCCCGAACGGTTTAAAATTGACAAAGTTTTATACAAACTTTTATCCCCTATTTTATATCCTTGGGGGTGGAATTAATCAAAATCCTTTCTTAACGGATGCCTACGTCATAACATCTACCTCCATGCCAAATTGCAGCCCCATATGTCCAGCGATTTGAGCTGTGCGTTAATAGATCATACAAACTTTCATCCCCTATTTTATCCCGTTGGGGGTGGAATTAATCAAAATCCTTTCTTAGCGGATGCCTACGTTATAACATCTACCTGCATGCTAAATTTCAGCCCCATCCGTCCAACGGTTTGGGCTCTGCGTTGATAGATCACTATATCAGTCACTCTTAATTTTGTAGCTCCTTGATAATGTAATAAAGTAATTACGAAAGCTTGGATTAAAAATACTCTAAAGAGTTTTATTTAACGTTAAGTATTGCTGTTTACCCAATAACCACTTTTACTAATAATTAATTTTTCAGCAAATATTACTATTTAATTATAATATTATATATATATATATATATATATATATATATATATATATATATATATATATATATATATATATAATAAACAAAGTGCCAAGAAAATGCGTATTAATATCGGCTAATGAGCCAGAAACATGCATGTCTGCGGTTACCATTCCTACTCGTGGCCTTATTGATCCTTTTTGCGTACATGCCCAATAATTTTCCCCTTTTATATATATATATATATATATATATATATATATATATATATATATATATATATATATATATATATATATATATATATATATATATATAAAATATTAAAATGCAGAAGACATGATGTATCACCTAAACATGTCAAAAACAGCATAATTAATGTAAATAACTTGTGACATCACAGAGGAGGCAAAACAGGTAATAAAATACTAAATCTAAACACAAAACTTCAAAAACAAATAATAAATCTAGAAATCAGTTGCACTCTATCTGATAAAAAATTTCTTGAAAACAAATTAGAGAACATAAAATCTAAATTATATCAAGTAATTCCTAGTCAAATCCTAAAAGAATACAAACGAAGACAAGATATTAATTATAACACCATTTTTCATAAAATTAAAATAAATAACATACAAAAATTCAACAACTTAAAAATAGAACACTTTTCAAAAATTAAATTTAATGCAAAATGGTTCAAAAACTTAACCAACATTCAGTTCCCTTTTAACATTAAAAAACTCTTAGCATTAGGACCTAAATTTTGCCTCATTCCAAATGTTAGGGATTTTAAACTGTCATCATTATTGGCTGATTTTGAACAGTTAATACAGAACATGAATGATAACAATAAAGATTTGCTCAGATCAAAATCCACCAACATCATTACAAATTTCTTACATAAAACTGGCAAAAACAATCATTTCCTAAACGATATTTTTGAGGAAGCTAGAACATTTATCAGAACAAACCCTAAAGTGTATATTCTTCGTAGTGACAAAGGCAACGTCACTGTAGCAATGTACAAGGAGGAATACTTCGAAAAAAGTCAATTGTTACTCAATGACGAAAGGTATTACCAACAATTACAAAATGATCCTACTTGTACATTTCAACAGAAAGCCAATAAATTAATAAGTGACTTGGAAAAACAATCACAACTTTCCTCAATAGAAGCAAAATCATTAAGAATATACAATTCAGTAGCTCCTAGATTTTATGCACTCCCAAAAATACATAAACCCATTTTGTCAATGCGCCCCATTGTGTCATCTATAGATTCTCCCAACAGTAAATTGGCTAGTCTTTTAACATCTATTTTATCTAAAACCTATAATTTTAATAATAATTTTATAATAAGAGACTCTTTCCATTTTAGTGATTTCATTAACAACATTAGAATTCCTGACACATATATTCTAGTGAGTTTCGACGTTGTCTCCATGTACACGAATATGCCAACTGAACTAATAATAAATTGCATTGAAAAACAGTGGATTAACATTGAACCTAATTGCAAATTAAGCTTAACTAATTTTAAAAAAATTTTAACGTTCATTTTTGACACCAATATCTGTAAATTTAATAACAAATTTTTCAAACAAATATTAGGCACACCAATGGGTAGTACTTTGTCCCCGATTCTTTGTAACTTTGTACTGGATGACTTGGTAGAGAGAAGTATTAATCAAATACCATTCAAAATTCCTTTTGTCAAACGTTTTGTTGATGATTTAATACTTGCGATACCATTTAATAAAGTTGATCTTGTCCTAAAATTTTTTAATAACCAATGTAAACAACTGCAATTCACAGTGGAAAAAGAAATTAATAACAGGTTACCTTTCCTAGATTTAATCGTCCATCGCACACAAAACAACATCCTACAAACTGAATGGTACCGTAAACCAATATGCAGCAACAGGTTTATTAATTTTTATTCTGAACACCCTCCAAGAACTAAGATTAACCTAATTCTGGGATTAAAAGACAGGGTTTTAAAACTATCACACCCAAAATTTAAAAACCAAGGTTTACTTAAATTAAAAGGAATACTGTTAAATAATTCATACCCTTTGGGATTATTAAATAAATTAATTTTTAGTACCACGTGCATTGCAAGAATAAGTGACAACAATAATTTCAATCAACAACAAACATTTGACATTGAGAGATGTGTCTTGTCTAATGAAATTTCACAGCCAATTTTTGGTTCTTTACCTTATATCCCACAACTCACTCCTAAACTTTTAAAACTATTCAAAAATTATGAAAATTTTAAAATAGGCACGAAAAATATCAAAACCATTTCTAGATTATACACCCGAACCAAAGATCCGCTTAGTAATTTAGAAAGTTCAAATGTAGTATATGAAATCACTTGCTCGGATTGTGAAAGGGTGTATATTGGGGAAACATGCCGAACTGTACACAGCAGGAACATCTCGCATAAAAGTGACATTAAAAATAATAAATATAAAGCATGCGCACTAACTGAACATGCAATTAAAAATGGTCATAGTTTTAAATTTGAAGAAACAAAAATTTTAGAATGGGAAAGGAACCTTAAGAAACGATTATTCTTAGAAATGACACACATTGACAGAAGGGAAACATGTATTAATAGAAAATCGGATATAGAAGGGCTGAGTAATATTTATTGTTACATTCTGTCGTTTCAAAAATAAATATAAATAAAAAAATTTAATATATAAATATAAAGATAAATAAACAGTAATAATAAATTAAAACATGATTACAAACATAAAGATTAATATAACACTAAAATAAATAAAAATAAAAACACAACAACGTTCATAAAATTTAACAAATACATTTTTAAAATTAAAATCCCGCATTTCATGACTACAGAATTTTACTTGATATAATAATTAAATTTAAATAAATAAATCATCCAAATGTTTTGCTCTCCTACTGTGTTAAAATAAAAACCATAAGTATATAAAAAACACACAGATAAAAAAAAGGAAATTGAAGACACATTAAAATTCAATCATTTACAGACAAACCTCCATGCTAAAAATAACAAAATTATAAGTTTTATGGTGTAAATGTATATATTTTTATGTATTTTAATAGTGATGTACCTGTTTTTTAAAATGTTTTATTAGTGTAATGTTGTCAAACGGAATTCGTCGCTTCTCTTATAACCTCACGATTAGTAAGTCATCACATTTGTAACAATATTTCTTTATTATATAAAAATTGTTCTTCACCACAGATGTCCTGAAGAAGAATTACTTACCTTGGCCAAACGTTGACTGCAACTCCACGATTGACGTTATATATATATATATATATATATATATATATATATATATATATATATATATAGGAATAACCTCACATTTTAAGTTAAGCTCCCAAAACCGGAGGCTGAAAATTTTGACGTTTCAACTCATAAGGTTGGCTTTGTCACCGGTGCAACTATTTTATGAAGATAAGCTTTACTTAAATTTTAAGCCTGAGCGGTGCAAACGGGCATAAGTTACGTATCACGTTTTTTTGACCCTCTAGGCCAGGGTAGGCGAACCTTGATGCATCAACGTGCCATTTTTTTTAAAGAATGTTTCATGAGATCATAGACGTGCCATCAAATAATTTTGACTTTCTGATTATTCGGAAAATAATAACAAATATTATCAAAACTCTTTATTTACTACAAGAAAGGTACATTTTACAATGTTTTTACATTTGAATGTTATTACAAGTGTAATAAAAAATAATATAAAATTAGTGTGACTTCTGTTGTTGCAGGTTAGATGACAAAGACTGTTACGGTTGTAAGATGTCACTTTTAGCAGAATGCATGCAGAACTGGATGCATTTATATGTCAAACGTTTTCTTACGGAGTTTTTAATGTTATTCATCTCTGAAAATAATGACTCGCATTCCATGTTTCCAGAATTTTGTTATTAGCATTTTTATTTAAATTACTTGTCAATCTTTCACTTTCATTTAATTCCAACTCTTTTCTTGTTTCAATGAATTTTTCTATCCATATTGTACTAGATTGGAAATCAATCAGCTGCATTTTAAATTCTTCAATTTCCAATCAATCGAATTGACAGAGGTTCAGTTTATGGAATGACGTCACATCAGGGTACATTATAAACTTGATTGTTTCCGACAATTCTTTGCACTAAGAAAATCTCGCTGAAAATTCCTTGATCGAAGAGTCAATCACAGAAATAAATTCCTCAGTAATTTTTTCTTTGTCTGGTATCTCGTGAATATCAAAATCGTGAATATAAATTTTCAAGTTTGAAAAATACTTGTAGTTTCTCGTGATAATATCGTTCCTGAAAACTTGCAGTTTAGCCTCAAAAGCGCGAATGAGATTTATCATGACAATAATTATTGTTTTGTTTGTCCCTTGAAGCTTTACGTTTAATGTATTTAAATGTTGGCATATGTCTGTAAAAAACATCAATTTTGAAAGCCACATAAAGTCCAACAACTGTGGGTATTGTTCAATTTTTCCCTTATTTTGCAGAAACAGTCTGATTTCATCCAAGCAATCAACAAATCTTTCAAGTACGTTCCCCCGACTCAACCAGCGAACCTTATTATACATCAGTAAACCATTATACACCGAGTTGACTTCGTCCCACAAAGCATCGAACTTTCGCTTGTTTAAAGCCTGTGACGAGATGAGGTTGACTATTTTTGTAACTACCGCCATTACATTATCAAGGGATATTAAACAACTCTTAGCACACAAAGCTTGTTGATGAATGATACAGTGGAATTCAAAAATGTCCTACGTCTGTTTGAAATAAACTTATGAAACCATTATTTTTACCCACCATACTTGGAGCACCATCAGTTGTTACAGAACCAGTTTTTTTAAATCAATTTTATTTTCAGCAAGCGAACTTTTAACTGCAGTACAAATATCTTTATCCTTTGTAGTTGTTAGCAACGATTTTATCGCAATCAATTCTTCCTTAATGACGTTTCCCACGCAATTTCAGGCAATAACAGCTAAAAGTGCAGATTTAGTATTGTCAGTGCTTTCGTCAAGACATAGCGATATAAAAGAAGCATCTTTTATGTCAATTTTTTGTTGATCTGTTATATTTTCGGCCAGTTTTAAGATTCTTTCTTTTATTGTGTTTCTTGATCGAGGAGTATCTTTGATGCGCTGAATTATTTTATCTTTATTATCGAAATCATCAAAAAGAGACGGCGCGCATGCTAACCAGGCTTCCTTCAAAAACTCGCCCTCTTGAAAAGGTTTACTATGTCAAGCAATGACATTTGCGGCCGTGTGACTTGCCGCGCTCGTATGACATTGTTTGCCAACAAATTTAATCATAGATGTGGACTGTTTATTACTGTCTTTCAATTCACTTGCAATTAATTCTTTTTGCTCTGCTTCACTTTTTTGACTAAGAGATTTGTGATATGTTTCAAACTGCTGTTTAACAGACGATGTTCTAAATACGACTGTTCCAGGACATAAAACACACACCGCTTTGTCACCTTTACTAATCATGCCGTATTTCTCAGTCCACCAAGTTTGAAATTCTCTGTTACTCTTACTATCTTGCACTTTTTGTTTTTTGCTGCACTAGCCATATTAAATATTAGTTTGAAACCATAAATATAACTCAAATGAACTTTAAAATATAATTATATTTTAATTATATTCTATTACTACTTGTACTCGCAACGTCGTTCGCGTGGCGTGTGAATGTTGTATACAAATTTCTTACCCCACCCCATTTAAGGAATGGAAGAGAAATTTTTATACACCAGATGTTAAGTTGAAAGAAGACAAATACATCTGTGAAAACCGCATTCGAATCGGATCAGTAGTTTTCATGTGATGCGTGCATAAACATACAGACAGAAAGACAAAAAAATCTAACCACATTTTTGGGCTCTATTTCGATGTACCCGCGTTGTCGTTCGCGTGGCGTGTTGATTTGTGTATAAAAATTTCTTTCCTTACCCGTTAAAGGGGTGGGGGGAGAAAGTTTTATACACCAGATGTTAAGTTGAAATAAGACAAAAACGTCTTTGAAAACCACATTCGAATAGGATCAGTAGTTTTCATGTGATGCGCGCACAAACATATACATTTTTACAGTTTTATTTTATATATAAATAAATAAATAAATAAATAAATAAGTAAATAAATAAATAAATAAATAAGTAATGACTTTATTCAATTAAATCAGATTACAAAAGACAGTAAAAATAAAGTTGAGTGTTGCAGTCTGGCGCAGTCTAGCTTAAAGCTACTCTACTGAACCAGCCAGTACACATAAAAATCACTTACTAAAAAAAAATTGATGACTTGTAAAAAGCAGTAACATAAAATATAAACTCTTAAACATAATACTTGCTGAACTGTAATAAAGATTAATTAATCTCCTTAGAATTGTAACACAGTAACTGATTTGCAAAGTATAAATTAAAACTAAGAAATTAAAACAATCTTAACATAAAATTTAATTGTATCAAAATACTTGTAATTATAAATTTGTATATACCTTAATTTAAGGGAAGTGCCCTCCGGACTGCTAAACATTGAGTAAAAAGATTTTCAACCTTTTTTTAAATGTGGCTAAACTAAGAGTGAAAAATTGGACTGGAAGAGAATTATAGTATCGAGCGGCGTTATAGGTAATAGAACGCTGAAACATAGCACTCTGATGGACTGGGATTAATAATTTATTTCCAAACCTAATCGGAGCATTATGAACATCGTGTCGAAAAGTTACACGTTCTCTAAGTGAACTTGCTGAATCTGTAATTTTAATAATTTTAAACAAAAATGTATAAAAGTGGAGACTGACCCGAAAGTCCATTCTTAACCACTGCATTTCATTGTAAAAGTGAGACACATGATCGTATTTTCTTAATCCATGAACAAACCGTACACAAAAGTTTTGGATTTTCTGAATTCTAGTTTTGCTCTCTAAATCAAGACAAAAGCCATAAAAAAAAAAATCAGCACAGTTAAAATGAGACAAGACTTGGGTTTAACATAAAGTTTTCCTCAGCTTAGAATTTAATATATGTCGATTGCTATATAAAATCTTTAAAGAGATAAACAAGTTTTTTAGGTAGTTTTTAAATCTAAGATTATTATCAAATACAACACCTAGGTTTCTTGCGTCTTCCACGTAGCCGATCTTAGTGGTATTAATAGTGATTTCTATGTTATTTTTAAGAAAGTCGATTTTGTTTTTATTTCCAAATATCATATAGTGCGATTTATTAGGATTAAGTTTAAGACTGTGTTGCGTAGAGAGGTCGCTTAGGATTTTTAGATCCTCATTAATTAGTCTACCAGCCTCCTCATAATCTTCAGCATCGAAACAGAAATATAATTGTGTGTCGTCAGCAAATGCTTGTATTCTACAATGTCGCAATGATTTTAGAATGTCAGACGTATAGATAAGGAAAAGCAGCGGGCCTAATATGGACCCTTGAGGCACACCTGATTTAATATTCACTTGATTAGAAAGTAAGCCGTTGCACTTAATCGATTGAAATCTATGATCTAAATAAGATTCTAACAAAAGGGAGGAAGAATTATCAAACCCATAATATTTTAACTTAGAAACTAAAAGTGAATGATTAATAGTGTCGAAAGCTTTTGAGTAATCTAGTAAGATAAGTAAAGCTACGGTTTCTAAGAACAATGCGCGGCGTACGGCCGACAGTAAGTTGAGCAGAGCTCACGTGCGCTTTAATTTAACATCAGGTGTCTTATGCATGCGGTTTGTAAGAGTCTGTCTAGTTGAACGGATGAGTTTAACAAAGCAGTGTGAGTTTGAGTTGTGCGCTGAGATCAATTTGGTTGGGTTTGGACGCAGACGTCGACATAAGCTGAAGCAAATTATAACGAAGTGGTGGCTAGTGAATTACACTAAAACACAAAAATTAAGTTGTTAAAGACATATTACTACATATTTTTGATGCACAGCTTTTCTTCTGGTGTGATTGGATGACTATATCTGTTACAAGGTTTTTTAACAATATCTTCTTTTATGAAGTTTAGAACAATCTCAAACAATTCCCTAGAAAGTCTAAAATATTCTCGAAATTTTATTTCATTCCCAAAAAGTCGTCTTTCTACTGTAACTGCATACGTTCCTTTGGACTTGCGATAGGAAAATAAATCATCAACTTTTCTATTGGGCTCTTTTATTGTCAGCAATAATAAGTCTTCTTCATCGTTCTTAATTTCTTCGATCAAAAACACAACTATAGCATTATTCATTCTGCACTATCCGTTTACTTCAACAGAATATTAAAAACTGAGAATTCATAAAAACCGACCCGCGCGAAGCGGACTGTGAGTCCAGCTGAGCTTATTCTGCTTTAAGCCGTAAGACGCGCGACGCGCACACTTCTTAAAAACCGTAGCTTAAAGTGTTCATTTTTTTGTCAGTAGCACGAAAAATATTATCAGACACATTTAATAATGCAACCGAAGCACCATAATTTTTTCTAAAACCACATTGTGTTTTTGGTATAATGGTATTGTTAATAACGTAAGAATACATTTGGTTGTATAAAATTTTTTTAAAAATTTTTGATAGGGCAGGTAGGATGCTAATTATGCGAAGGTCGTTAAAGAAGGAAGGGTTCGGGACCTTAGGTAAAGGTTTTCCGATTGATATTTTCCACTGGTTAGGAAAATAGTTTGTCTCTAAACAACAGTTAATTATGTGAGTTATGTACTTATCCATGTGTGGGCTGCAATATTTCAGCATTAAAGGAGATATATCATCAACGCCCTTGGCATTTGTTTTAATGCTGTGTAAAATTTCATGAATATCTGAGACCTGCGCAAGAGAGAAAGAAAACTTAATTGTATTAGAAAAATAATTATTTTTAGAAAAATTAGCACGTTCCTCACAGTCAGTCACATTCTGTAGAATCGAAGAAAAGAAGTTATTGATTTGGTTAGGGTCTGATAAAGGATTAGGAATCCCGTTATTCTTTTTTGAACAAATGTTAAGGCTTTTAAAAGTAGAATACAGTTTTCTTGGATTATTTTCTGAAGAAATTAAATTGACATATTTTTTTTGTTCCCTTCTTAATTCAGACAATGTAAAATTGCGTAAACGTTTGTAATTGTTCCAGTCATTTAAGTTTTTAGATGCCCTAAATTTTTGCAAAACATTGTCCCTCTGTCTCATAAAAACTTTTAAACTTTCAGTAAGCCATGGGGCCTTAGGTTTAGTTATACGCGATTCCTTAACTGGTGCATGTTTATCAAATAAAGTTAATATAAAAGTATTAAATAAACTAATTTTGTTATCAATATTGTTTTCATAAACTATGTTGTTTCATGGTATTTGCAACATGTCATTAGTAAACAACTCCAAGTTAAAATTTTTGAAACAGCGGTATTTAATGAAAGTAGGAACAATTGAGGGTTTTTTAAGATTAAGTTCACAATAAATTAATTTATAATCAGATATATTGTCAGCAGATATTACGCCATGCTTTTGTACCAAAGACAAGTTGGTAACAAATATCACATCTATCAGAGTACTAACGTTAGCAGATATTCTCGTAGGCTCCTCTATAATTTGAGCAAGGTTGTAATTTTCAAAAAGAGTGGTAAGTGGATTCATAGGATTAAGCAGGTTAATATTTAAGTCACCTAAAAAAAAAAAATATCATCAACTGTGGGAAATAAAAAAGAAAAGATATTATCAAAATCCGGTTTTAAATTATTAAAGTTTACACAGGGCGGCTTGTAAAAAACGCAAAAAGCATAGGTTTTATTTTTAATTTTGCTTTTAAATATTAAATTGTCACGGGTTTAAATTCACAATAGTTATAACTAATTGCTTACCTTATGAATTCTCCGTTATTAAGGAGTAAATCGTGACAAGTTCCAGTTGATTTAGATCGATTATAGTTAATCATCAATTTATAAATATATTCTGGCCATAACTAATGTTGCTAATATTGTTTTGAACGTAAATTTATTTAATTCAGGTTATGAATTCTTGTAGTGTTTATTTTTGAAATTACTGTCATTTTCGCTTTCATCTGACTGAAGTACTACCTCTTTCTTTTTGTCGATAACTATTAGTATTGGGTTCTACGGCCAGTTGTTTCGTGGAATTGTTGTTTTACGTAACAAGATCGAAAATAAACGAGGGAATTAAGTAATGTTGAGATTTTGGTGTTACCTTGTTAAGTAATAAGATCAGTTGTTATTAAACGATTACTGTTTGTTCGTAAGTTGGTAGCTGTTGATCCTACGTTTATTGTCCTTACAGTGGTAGAGGCCATTTTCGTGTCTGACAGATTTTATCGAAAGTAAATGATTTCTCTGTCTTTCCGTTATCTGCTTTTGAATAAGAAGGTTGTCGAATACAATCCAGAAGATTTTTGGTTTAAGTTTTAAATCGCGGTGAATCCGTAACAATTAATTTTGGATTTTTGAAACTAAACCTCATTTTCCATTTGAATCGTTGTTGGAGTTAGATTCTGTTGTTATTTTTGGACAGATTCATTGGAAAAAGCCGCGTGTCGGATTTTTGTGTAATCTTCTGTGGTAAGTAAAACGCCTTTTATTCATGTGGTTTGTTCAATCCTTATGGTTTTCTCTTTTCTTGTTTTATTTCGGACGAAACGTAGATAGATCAAGAAACAGACAGTAGGTAGATTTGGAGATTTAAAACCGTTCAGACGGTGAGCTGTGGTAGAATTCCCGCAATTAGCAACGAGGAGATTGATTTACCCGTCTACCAGCTAGGGTGTCACTAGTTTAATGAAAGAAACCCTATCTTAATAGGTGAGTTACGAAATTTTATTTTTATAAGATTAATAACGCCATATGGTCACAATCTTGGTTGTAATATCTTTATTTTGCATATGTATTCCTTTGTGTCTTGTATGTAGGTTATTAATGTGAAACTAGACTCCTTTTTGCTTATTCTTTTACTATTATTAATTAATTTTATGTTAAATTTTGATTTAATTTATTGTTATAATTTTGTTGTGACTAGCAAGTCAAATTTAGGTTTGTTGAGTACATTTAAATCATTAGTTTTGCTCATTAATTGTAAATTCAGAGAAGTCAACTTCTAAATGTTGTATTATTCATTTAAATTCATTTTTATCCTTTCATTGTAGTACAAATTTAAGTTAATGTGTTCAAATTGTATTAAATTTATTAAATCAAACTAATTCAAGGAGTCATTAAAATCTGTTTAAGCTAATGTTAATACTAAATTACGATTTTACGGTCCTAGATACAGGCATAAGTCCTAGATACAGGCATAAGTCATAGATACAAGCATAGATTCTAGTTATAGGCTGAAATCCTAGACCTGATACTTAGTTCGAGTTATTGTGGTTGGTGCGAGCCTATTGGTTTTGGAACAGGCTTGGGTTTTGGAACCGACCTAAGTATTAGAAAGCCAAGGACTAACAGATAAGCCTAATTAGATTAAGTCACACATATCGATAAATTTAACTTTTAAAATCATTCATTAATTCTTTGTTTTTATATAAATATCAATAGCGTTGTCAAGCACGAGGCTTGACAGTTGTGTAAATTCTCAATTTTTATTAAAGAAGGGTCTAGTTGATATTTTGTTTTATTTGGCTCACTTTATCGTTTTTTTTTATTGTGCAATTCAAATAGTACTGGTTAAAATTTTGAATTCATTTAATTATCTCCAGTGGGTGAAGTGGTGCCTGGAACATCAGGGGTTTCCGATTTTAACCGTACAAAATCGGTGGCGCACTCACTTTATTTTGGCACTTACCCTCTACGGCTGAGCTGGGCATAATTTGCCAGTAGAGAAACCACCACCGAACTCAGCTGGAGTTGAATTTCAATTAGTTAATTTATTTGTTTTTCTAAATTTGATTTTGTTTTTAAATTCATTAAAATACGTGGCAAAATGTTCCAACTGAGGGTTAATTCGAAAATTCAAACTTAAAATTTCAACACTATAACATGATTTTACGTAAACCCCCACTCCCCCGCCTCGACCAACTCGCCCTTTTGTGTACAATTGGTAATTAGGTATCTCAAATCTGTCCAAATTATTTTTATCAGAGAGCCAAGTCTCAGACATAAAAAACATATCAAATTCATTGTGCACCAGCAGTTCCCTTAACTCAGTAAATCCACTAAATAGAGACCGAACATTCAAATGACTAATTTTAATTTTATCAAGAACCATTTTTAAGTTTTATGCAAAAAAGATATGTATATTAATCAAAACAAAATATATTGAAACACTTATGGGGACTTTTACACAATTTATTTACAAAATTGTTAAGATACACTGAACTCTGCCGGATAACGTCTAACTACTTGACAATACAATGAACTCTTGTGAACATTTGACTTGAACTGACGTTAACTGCCCATACATCCCCTTATATACAACTTTATTTAATCTAGTCAGTTTGTTTAGATCTTTCTAGAATTTTCTAGAAACATTATTTAATCTAGTCAGTGTTTTTAGACGTTTCTAAAAATCAATTATCAATAACAATCTTTCAAATTAAGGTCCCTTCACGGTTATCCCGTTACACTGCCCCCTCCTTAGATTCATTTCTCCTGGAATGTTATTTCCTACATCGGCATCCCGCACACTCCCTGAGCCAGCCAAACCATCTTCTTGGAGTTGCTGCGCATCTCCACTGTGGTTTCCCTGGTAAGGCGCCAAACGATCATGATGGACCACGACGGGTTTCCCTCTGGGAATTTTCACGATCCGATAAATGACATCGTTAATCTTCTTCTTGATGGTGTAAGGACCTTCCCAATTCTTCTGTAATTTGGGACAAATACCTCGACGCCGTCGGGGGTTATAGAGCCAGACTAAATCTCCAACTTGGTAACTCTTTTCCATTGTCCGTGTGTCATAGTACCTCTTCATCCGATCACTAGATAATTGTAGTTTTCCACGCACCAGGTTGTGTATATTCTCCATTCGATTCTGAAGGTCGGCGACATATTGTTCACGGGCCATTTCTTCACCAGGTTTACAACCAAACACCAAGTCACATGGTAGCCTCATTTCTCTACCGAACAGGACCTTCGCAGGCGTTTGGCCAGTTGATTCGTTGATGGCTGATCGAATTGCCATTAGAAATAGTGGAATATGTCGATCCCAATCCCTCTGACAATCTGACACCACTTTTGACAGATAGTTGGTTATAGTCCGGTTCATTCGTTCCACCGTTCCATCAGACTAAGGGTGCATCGCTGTGGTTCTCGTTTTGTGGATGCCTAATCTTTGGCAAACTTCTTGAAACAGCTTGCTCTCAAAATCTCTCCCTTGGTCTGAGTGTAATTCTAGTGGTACCCCAAATCGGCTTACGAATTCTTCAACTAATATACCTGCTAAAGTGGTGGCTTCCTGATTGGGAACTGCATAGGCTTCAACCCATTTAGTGAAGTAGTCCATGACAACAAAGATGTACTTGTTTCCTACATCGGTCTGTGGAAGTAGCCCCAATACATCTACTGCGATTCTTTCAAAAGGACTTCCAACCAGGTGTTGCTGCATTTCCGCTTAACTAAGGCAAGTTTTTCCTCGTTCTGTTCCATACGGGTACAATGGGGGCAATCAGGTCGACATGGTCTTCTGGAAAGTGCATCAGCATTACGATGTCTTGTTCCAGGTCTGTGCTCGATTTCAACATTATTATTCAATACAGGTTTTAATCTTAACAATTAATGTGTTTATATGCTTTATGGTTGTTTCATTTTTCAGATGCAGGTTGTCTTTGACCACGAAAGAAGAATGTTAGATATTTTTATAGGATATCCAGGATGTGTTCACGACAGTAGGGTGTTTAGAAATTCCAACTTGTCGCGAACACTGGAGGCAAAATGTGGGAAATACTATCTTCTAGGCGATAGGATATCCTCTGAAACCTAATTTAATAACTCCCTTCAAAGATAGGGGTAATCTGACCCCAAGGCAGGTAAATTACAATAATAAGCTAGCTCGTAATCGTTAATGTTAACATTGCTTTTTCATCCTGAAGCAAAATTTTCGTCAACTTTATAAAATAAATTTACGATCAATTGAATCAATTGTGTTCTGCACAACATAGCATAAGACGATGAATTCGAATATGATGAAAATATTGAAAACAATATTCAAATAAACTTGAATGAAGATAATTTCGAAGAGGAAGAAGAAGCTGAAGGTGATATCGATGCAAGACACATACGAACAAATATTGCAAATCATTTAGAAATGTAATGCTGTACTTAAATATTATGTAGGTAGTAAATAAATCATTTAATCATACAAACACAAACTAATTATTTATAACAAACATGTAACAAAATTAACAATAAATCCTGAAACTAAAAAATATAAACTTGCCAGAAATAAAAATATTTTTTTAAGTAACACAAAATTTCAATCTAACAAATAGCTTTAAAACGAACTTTTTTATATGACATTTTTATTCTTTAATATTTCATTTCTCTCGCTAATTAAAATATTTTTTTCTTTTAGTATCTCTATTTTTGTTCATCTAATTTGATTTTTTTTCATAATAATTTTTTCTATAATTTCTCATCAATTCCAGTATCCCGCATCTTTTTGTTCTATTTACTTTACGTTTCCCTTTTATTTCTTGAGACGATTTAGGTTGTTCATTTTCAATATTGACATATGCATTGTTATTTTCTTTATGTTCATGGGCTACTCTTATTTCGACTGTTTCCAACAAAATGATTGGTTCAATATTTTTTTTATCCGAGAGCAATGAAGCCATTCTTCGGCATATTCGAAGAATTTTCGACCCCTACCAGTGGAATTCTGGTTTTCAATATATTTTTTGTAATTCCGGTCGAGTACCTACTCGCCACCTATTTTTACATTGGGGAGGTGTAACCAGAATTCCGATTGCGTTTGTGATTTTTTCTGCAATAAGATTCCACATTGCTTTTATGGATCTTACTTCCAACCATCCCACTTTTTTATATTTACCGTACAAATCTATTAGTAATTTTGTGTTATTTGTTGTCCATTTTTCCCTAGTTATATACGGTGTAGAGGTACCTGGTATTTCTTAATTTAACCCTACGTTGGTCGCGTGGTAATTTGTAACAAGTTTAGTCGCGCGGTCTACATACGTAGACCATTATTTTTTTGTTATTGTGACACCTTATGTAAAAAATGGTAACCAGTAGCTAAATATATATTTTCTAGGTATATATTTAAATGTTAATTTAATTTTATATCAACATATTTGCATATTTTCTTTATATAATATAAAAAGAAAAAATTATGTTTTTTTTTGAGTATCAAGTGACTAAAGTCAGATTGCAACTACAGGAAATAAACTTATTAGAGTAAAAAAATATATATATATTTCCTTCAAATAAACACATAAACAGCTTTTCTAAAAAAAATATAAATGCAAGATAACACATTACCAGTTCTTTGAAAAATAAGTATAAATATAGTGAAATTTTTAGTCCATCAAACAAGAAGAGCACGTATCTGTCATGTGTTATTTGCAAGCAAACCGTCTGCATTTCACACAAGACTTTCTTGTGGATTTGTTACGACTTCGAGGACAAATATGGCATCGTCCGACATAATTTTCTTGCCTTGGTAGAAGAGGAGGAGGGGATATTGTTTCAGTTATAAGAAGAGTACACGCACGAATTCTTAGTTGCTTCGGCAATTGCGCAATAGTTGATCTCGCCTCTATCTGTGGTTTAATCAGTTCCCAAGCATTTGTTTCAATAAAATTACTTCTACAGATTTTCTCTAGGGGATGATTTGCCTTGTAAACGCAAAGGGCGTTTATACCAGATATATTCAAAAGGTCGTAGAAAATAACCATTGGCCATTGACGCGTGTTCCTGGCAACGTTGTAATTTCTACATAACTGATCTACGAGGTCTACGCCAATTTTAGTTTGATTGTAACTGGTCACTATTACTGTTTTTTTTGCATCATCTGTTTCAGGATCAATTGCATCATCATGATGCATTGAAGACACCAAAATAACAGCTTTATTTTTTTTAGGACAATACGAAACCATTGTCATATCTTCCTGAAAACCAAAAAGTGAAGTTTTCTCTTCCCTTTTTTTATTAGGTAAGAACTCCAAGGGGATCTCTCGTTTATTCTTACGCAATGTACTAATATATGTTAACTTTTTCTCTAGTAACTTTCTTATCAATGGAATACTTGTGAACCAATTATCTCCTGTAATGTTGCGATTAGTCCCCTCTAAGGGCTGAATCATTCGTAGTACAATGTCTTCAGCAGAATTACTTGATTTATAAGGGCCATCCGGTTGACTTCCTACGTATGTCCTATGTATAGGAAATCTTAGCATCAACTAAAGCAAACATTTTTATACCATATTTTGCTGGTTTGCTTGGTATATACTGCTTAAATGAGCAACGTCCTCGGAAAGCCAGTAATTGCTCGTCAATAGTAACGTACTCACTAACAGTAAAGCAATTCTGGAAATTAGCTACGAAAATTTCGAAAACTTCTCTAATGGGTGCTAATTTATCTAGTTCTCTTCTTTCATTTCTGGTAGTGACATCGTCAAATCTCAGACAACGGATAAGAAACCGAAATCGATGTTCACTCATTGCGAGATAGCAGGATTCAACTCCATTGCCCTTAGAATTATCCCACATTTTATGAGCATTTTTTCTTCCACATCTCATTGTTCCAATCAAAAACAAAATTCCTATCAAAGCTTTCATTTCCCTTTCGTCAGTTAGTCTTGCATCTCGGTCCCTTAGAAATTTGGTCTTTATTTTCGCAATATAAATATTTGTTGAAGTAACTAAAATTTGAAGAACGGCATCGCTCAAAAAAAGTTTTATACAGTCAAATTCGGATACGGCATTGCGAGCATCACGTTTCGATCCGGGCAAATGTTTTATAATATTATGCGCACGCAGTCGCACTCGTGTATTAGGACAATCTTTTTTCCACTTAGATATTTTGTCCTTTCCTATGTAAATTTTGCCACTATCAATTTGTTCACTATCACTTTCTGAAATGTGTTCGTCCTCGCCTGATGTTATCTCTTATTCTGAATTGCATTCATTATCACTCCTTGACATTATAACTTTATTTTCTGCTTCCTCTTCTTCACTTTCTCCTTCCTCTTCATTTTCATCTATTGGACTTTCCTCTCCTTTTGATATCTCGTCAAACCATCTTAGCCATACATCTGGATCCTTGCTTTGCTCTACACGTCTTTTTTTTTGCTCGGCCATATTTACCTCTGAAACAAACAAATAAGAAAATTATAGAATTATGCAGTAAAATATTAACCATTTTTTTGTAATTTGTAAATGGCTAGTCAACTTAACTAATATTAACATTCCGGAAGAAGTCAAAGGATGCCTGGCATTGGGTGACAAATTTAGCCTACCCACTTCACTAAAAGAAATCAAAACAACTAGATATCTTTCACAAATTGAGTCAATAATTTTAACACTAGACAAAGATTCAAGAGATGCTAAGAGGGCGCAATGTGTCAATATTATTACCAATTATCTAAAGGGAGACTACCGAACCCAGTCCTATAAATTTTTTAACAATTTACTTACCTCCTGCAAGACTTTTCTTCGACACAACCCAGAAATAATGGTAACTAGAGCTGACAAAGGAAATATCACTGTGATAATGTACAAAACAGAATACGAAAGAAAGACACTGGAACTATTAGACGACAATCACACCTACCAAAAACTCAACAGAGATCCCACTACATCCATCGAAAAACAACACAACGATCTCGTTACAGGACTAGAGAAGAAAAGCTACATTTCACCACAGATGGGAAAAAAACTAAGGTGCTATAATGCCAATATCCCCAACTTTTACTCGTTACCAAAAACTCATAAAGAAGGAATACCACATAGACCAATAGTTTCGTCAATTAACAGCCCAAATAAAAATCTTTCCAGCTTTATCACAAACATTCTTAAGAACTCTTTTGCTGAATACACAATATATCGCATCAAAGATTCCTTTGCATTTGCCGAGAAGATGAACAATAGAAGAATCCCACAAGAACACGTACTAGCCTCCCTAGACGTTACCTCCCTATTTACCAACATGTCAAGGGACCTCATAATCAACATCATAGAAGAAAACTGGGGACTCATACAACCCAACTGCGGCATCCCCTTAACATTTTTTAAAAAAGTCATTAACTTCATTTTTGATTCTACCTATTTCATTTTTAACGGAAAATTCTATAAGCAAATTTTTGGCTGTCCGATGGGCTCGGTGGTATCCCCTATATTTGCAGAGATGGTCATGAACTACCTGTTAAAGAAATGCATTAACCAACTCTCCTATAATCCGGGTTTTATTTACCAATACGTTGATGATCTGATCTTATCATTACCATCAGATAAAATTGATGAAACCTTAAATATGTTTAACAATTTTAATGAACATCTAAACTTTACGATCGAAAACGAAATAGATGGAAAAGTACCCTTCCTAGACACACATGTATATAGAAACTGTAATAACATTATTCAACTGGACTGGTACAGAAAATCAAGTGCCAGCGGTAGGTACATTTCCTTCTTTTCGAACCACCCCATTAAATACAAACTTAATCTTATCAACGCACTGAAAACTAGAATTATAAAAATATGCCATCAGGACTTTATGGAAAAGAATCTCCTTCTGTTAAGTAAATTGCTAGTAGCTAATGGGTATCCAAACTACCTAATTAGCAAACTCCTATTTTCGAACACATTCCAAAACCAAAGCAAAACACACACAACCCAAGTAACTAACGACGACCAACAACAAGTCCAGTGCCCAACAACGGTTTACAGAAAATTGGATTACATAGAGAACCTGACACCTCAAATAGTGAGAATTTTAAAAACAGAAAACACCACAATAGCGTTATCAAACCCTCATACATTTCGACAGCTCTACACTAACATCAAGGATAAAACCCCAACACTCAAGCAACATGGAGTAGTGTATGAGATCCCTTGCTCAAAGTGCCCACTCAGATACCAGGGTCAGACAAACCAAAAGTTAGAGAAACGACTAACGCAACACAAAAGTGATATCAACAAGAAACCCAGAGCCTGTGGCCTCTCCATCCATGTCAAAGACACAAAACACCCACCAAACTTTGAAGGTGTTACTATACTAGAGAGAGAAAACAACTACGAACGAAGGCTTTTCTTGGAAATGACCCACATAATAAGAGCCGGAGAATTCTCCATGAACCAAAAAAAAAGACACAGAGGAACTAAGTGCCATTTATGCTTTCATCCTACAAAGAGAAAATAGACAACACCAATAACACATAATAATTCTCACCTTTACCTAAACCATTGATACTGAGATACCCTGTACATCGAATCTACAAGGTCGAACAAAAATGACAAAACACATGTTAACCTAGAAACAAAACACGGTGCATTAATTTGATAACTAAAAATTTCTTTCACAAACATAAATTTACTTACCTCTGTTACTAATCTTATATTGTAAATTAGTTGTATAAGAATAAGGAGAACCAAAAAAAAACTTTGCAAATATCTGATTTAAGAACATAACACAAACTTTCAAGGCCTTAATGTATGGCAAATAACTGCTACTAGTAAGTAATTAATTTTATTTATAACACCAAAATATACTCTTTTTTATTGTAGTTTTTCCATTGAAAATGTTACAAACCTGTAATGAAATATCTGGATTAAAATAAAACTGCATTTAGCCATCTTCGCTTCTGTTTCCTATAAAATCTACCTGAAGTAAAGAAATTAAACAAAGACTCGTATACCCAAATAATATTTGTTCACTTACCTATATATATATATATACATATACGACAAAGTTGTTAACTATTGGGAAAGCGTCAGGGAATAAGTCAAAGATGGAATAGACTACGATGTTGAAGAAAACTTTATTTCTATTTGCGAAATTTTCGGTCTGATTTTAGACCTTCATCAGCGCCTGGGAAAAATATACAAATTGTTGGTAAGTCAGTTAGTTACAAATTACAAACACTTACAGAGAAATTTTGTTTTAGGTTTCCCTTTTTATAACATCTATAAGGACATTACTGTACATTAAACAATTTTTGTTAAAACCAAAATTAAAATTAATAAAATTTAAACACTGTTAAAATCTTTAAAATATACAGACATTAAAACACTTTTCACAAAACAAACGTTGTTTTTTTTAAATTAAAAACAGATTGAAACTACCTACAATGTAATTTCGTCATAGCCGAAAAATATCACGAGAAAAGGAATCTTCTTTTTAATTCCTCAGGTATAACTGTTGAAATGTCAGTTGGACTTTTGACTTTCCAATATAAACAAAACATAACCTTTATTTTTAGGTACCATGATCACAAAACTTTGTTAAATTCTGGCTTGTTTTGTTATCCTCCCTTTTTTTTATATTAATTCGCGTTTTCTTGGCACTTTGTTTATATATATATATATATATTTATATATCATTTGTATACAATAAAAACAAGAGAGGACCTAGAATACTTCACTGAGGAACTCCATGATCTACCTCAACAGGAAATGATAAACTACTGATTCCAATAGTTTTTTTACAAAAGGTAAAGAATTAATTGGTCTAAATTCACTGCTATTATTAGTATTAGCAATTTGCTCAACAGCTGTAACAATACTTGTTTTCAGTTCCTCAGGGAATATTATACTTCCCAGTGATACATTAACAAGATGACACCATACATGCCCAATAACTTCATAACTGTTTTTACTACTTGGCTATTAAGTTCGTAAGTTGCAGTTCCTATATTTTCTAAAGATTTTATAACGGACCCCAACTCTCGTAACGAAATCGTTTTAAAATTACTAAAATCTTTTTCACACTCTTGAATGTAGCATTTAAACTCAATATTCTCAATGTTAGACACCATATCACTAATGCTACTAACAAAAAATTTATTAAAGTTTTCAGAAAGCACATGATTATTCTTTACAAGGAAAACCTGACCATTATTTTCAAAACTAACACCATTATGAAAGTTACTATTGTAGTTTTTAGGATTAATTTATTTTTTTAACGTTTTCCTCATTAATCGTGGATTTTTCACATTCCTGTCAATTTCATTATAGTAGTAGATATTCTTTTTTTCTTTTATTAAGTTAACTACGTTTCGTTTGCGTTTGTAGATTTCCAAGTTAGTGTTATTAGAAATACTTTTAAATGTTTTATATGCATTATCTCTCTCCCTACTCAACTTTTTTATGTCTTTATCATACCAATGCAATTCATTTTCGTAATATATTACTGTTTTTATTGGTGCAATCTCATTAACGACTGATCCCACAACATCTTTTATATTATTATAAATATCATTAACATCTGTATTATTAAGGAAATGAATGCAGCAACACAAACATATAGGCTGCAAGAAGAAAAAGTACTAAAAATAGTAATCAAAGGGGTACAAAAGGAAATGCCAGAAGAAGACATGCAAATAGAGCTAGAAGAAGGTGGCCATAAACCAATAAAAATCAGTAGAATAAAGAGCAGAAGAACCAAAGAAGAACTAGACATGATTCTAGTAGATCTTCCTCTAGATGAAAAAAATATAGCCCAGAACCTAACAAAAATGGGCAAAGGAATAGTAACAAAAGAACCGCTAAGAAAACAAATAGGACCAAGCCAATGATTCAAATAAAGGAGTTATCACCATGTACAATCTCTGTGCACAGCACCACCCAAATGCGTGAAATGCGCAGGTGAACACAGAGGAGGAGAGTGCGCAAAGCCAAGAACAGAAATGGCCACATGTGTCAACTGCAATGGTGAGCATGTGGCCAGCTTCAGAGGATGCCCAAGAGCACCAAAAATAATACAATCAACCTGCGCAAATGCTATTGCTCAATGAAGACAAAAAACACCAGGACAAATACCACAACAACAAATACCATTACCACAAAAGACAAGACAACCATCACAACAACAACAACAACAAACACAGCAACCGACAGGACAACCACTACACAGACCCATAACAAACATAACTAACGAATTCAACCAATACATATCTAGAATAGCATACCTCCAGCAACAAATGCAAAACTGGTTTGCTCAAACCCAAAACGTTCTACAGATGTAAAGTAACACAAAAAAAATCAAAAACCAGCAATGGATACACGACCAAGAAAAATCAAGAATGGGCCATGGAACTCAGGTGGCATTAGAACAAACAAAAACGCTCTAGAAGAATTCATGGAAAGAGAAGACATAGACATAATGGCTTTACAAGAAACAAGAATTCAAGAACGACACAAACTAAAATACCCAGGATATACCGTCTACATAACAGATGTAAGGAACAACTCAGGAGGAACAGCGATACTGATAAAATGCAACATAGACCATTACCAACTACCAAATCCAGATGGTCTACGAACAGCAGAAACGACGGCAATAATGGTCAAAACACAACAAGAAAACAAGAATATTATCAACATATGTAAGACCAACAGATGCCATGCATTTAGAAGACCTGGAAAAACTTCTACCTAGAAACGAAAGCACAACAGTCATAGGAGACTTAAATGCCAAATCACCAGAGTGGAACAGTCGAGTAACAAACAGAAGAGGAAGAAGAATTATAGAATTCGAGGAAAACAACCAAGAATGTACAGTACTCGGTCCTTACCACGCCACACACTACTCACCAGGTGAAGGAGCACCAGATAGATATAGCAATTACCTACGAGGTACACCAAGAAATGGACATTTACAGCATAGATGACTTAAATGGTGATCACAATCCTATAATCCTTATACTAGGCACAAAAGACAACGAAGAGACCAACTACACAAAGAAAACAACAGATTGGAAAGCCTTCAGCCTTCAGGAGAGGAATATGAGCAAGAATTCAAATCCCAAACATAAGAAGCAAGAAAGAGCTAAAAGCAGCCCTCGAGCAACTGGAACAAGCAATAAGAGCAGTACTCCACTCAACAACAGAAGAATCTCCAACAGAACAACCCAGTAGGTATAAGAACCTACCACAAAATATCAAAGACTTAATCGTGATAAAAACAGAGCAAGAAACAGAGCAAACCGAACTAGAATATGGAATAAAAGACAAGCTAACAGGTTAGTAGAAGTAGTTAAATCCGAACTAATTTTCTTTCAAAATAGGTTATGGAACCAGTATATAGACAATCTAGATCCATCAAAACCAGGACTGTGGAAACTACAAAAAGCACTAAGAGACGATAAGAAACCACTACCAGCACTACATGGAGAAATGGGACTTGCCAGCGCGCCAGAGCAAAAAGCCTAAGCATTACTACAAAGCCTAGAAAACCAATTTAGGCAAAATCAACATCCAGACGAAGATCTAGAATTTGAAGAAGAAGTGGAAGAAGCAGTCCATCAAGTTAGACACCAAGAAGGAGAAGAAAACCTCGCTCATACCAGCCCTGAAGAAGTAAAAACAATTATAAAAAGACTTAAGACAAGAAAAGCACCAGTGGTAGCGGCGGGTCTGCCAAACCCGGATCTATTTTTTATCGCGCATATAATTGTAAGAGTGTGACGTAAAAGGTACGTTCCTACCTTAGTTAATAGTACCCAAGCGACATAAGAAAAGTGCGTTGCGTATTTTGTGTTCTTCAATATAACTAATTTCGGGTCCAGAAAACCCAGCGCTACCAAACGTGTAAGTTGTTGTTGTGGTAAGTATTTTTCCAAATTTGCTACATGTATTGAGCTTGTTTTAAATCACATTTGCATTATCTCACGTACATTAAAATTTAATTACAGATTATGAGTTACGAGGCAGAACAGGCAAGATTATATCGTCTTTTAGAAGAAGTTTCCAGAAAGAAGTTACCCTGTTGTCTTACGTACCGAAACTAAACAAAAATGTATTGCTTGCATCTAGTTTACATCACAATGATAAAATTGATGAAACAACTAACGAACAAAATAAGCCTGAAATTATAACTTTTTATAATTCAACGAAGGGTGGAGTTGACACCGTCGATCAACTCTGTTCTAGGTACGATGTAGCCCGTTATACTAGAAGATGGCCTTTGGTAATATTCTACTCTATTCTAAATGTTGGCGGAATAAATGCTCAGATAATATCTAACCACAATCCTGAATCAAAATTGAAACGTAGAATATTTTTCATAACCATTGCTTTAGATTTATTAGACCAACATTTGAAGAGGAGATCAGCAGCTGAAAATGTTCCTTTTGAAGTAAAAAAAAAGACGCAGGGAAGTAGCCAATACCGAAGAACATGCCAATACCTGATGGAACAAAAAAAAGGTGTGCCAAATGCAAAAATGACAACAAATCAAAATATTATTGTACAAAGTGCCATGCATTTCTTTGCTTGAAACATGTCAATATTTACTGCGAAAAGTGTTCAAACTGAAGACATTTCTTGTTTATTCTACTTTTTTTATTGTTTATTGTATCCGTTTTTTATGTTATAAAACTATTATTTTCAGTTTTTTTTTATAAACGTATTTCAATTAAAAGTATGTGTGTTGTTTTGATCAAAAATAAGGAGCTAAGAAGTTTTACTTTAGCAAAAAAACAATTCAAATATTTAACGTGACAAGTGATATAAAGTAAATAGATTTCGTTACGTATATATATATATATATATATATATAAACGAAGTGCCAAGAAAATGCGTATTAATATAAACAAAAGGGGAAAGTTATTGGGCATGTACGCAAAAAGGATCATAGGATTACGAGTAAGAATGGTAACCGCAGACATGCATGTTTCTGGCTCATTAGCCGTCATCAGTGCGGCATAACCAAGTAGGGCATTGCACTTGGCTAGCAAAAGTGTTGGGTACTTGGGAGCAAAGGATGTACCCAACACTTTTGCTAGCCAAGTGCAATGCCCTACTTGGTTATGCCGCACTGATGACGGCTAATGAGCCAGAAACATGCATGTCTGCGGTTACCATTCTTACTCGTAATCCTATGATCCTTTTTGCGTACATGCCCAATAACTTTCCCCTTTTGTATATATATATATATATATATATATATATATATATATATATATATATATATATATATATATATACATATTGTTATGGTATCACTGTGTCTATTGTGTAAATGAGATATCTTACTGTAAAGTGTGACGACATAGACCAGTGACTATTTTTTTTTGATAATTTATATAAATAGGAGATGAAATGTTATAGAAACGGTTATTGATTTTTATTTGATTGATAATTTGAATTTGAATGATATGTATTGAAAGTTAAAGTTAATATAAAGTTTGAATTGAATAAATATTTCTTTAAATTAAATAAAGAAAAGTAATTAAAGAAGAATATTATTAGAATCCAGACCCAACAGCCGGAGCCAAAGAAAACATATTCAATAATAAATTGGCGCCCAACGTGGGGCCCACTACTAGCACCTAGAACTGCAAATTCGAGCCCACTACAAGCACCTAGAACTGCAAATTCGAGTCCACTACAGGCACCTAGAACTGCAAATTCGAGTCCACTACAAGCACCTGAACTGCAAATTCGAGCCACCTACAAGTACCTGAACTGCAAATTGGAGACAACTACTAGCACCTAGAACTGCAAATTCAAGACATCCTACAAGCAACTAGAAAATCAAAATTCGAGACACCTCCAAGGACCTTGACAGACGGGACTGACAGATAGGTAAGATATTTGCATTTATATAATAGAGGCAGTGATTTGTGGGGAGAATTTTATAAAAACAATTAAACATAAATCATAAAATTAAAATTATCTAATTGAAAGTTAAACATAAATTGTAAAATTATTAAAAAATAAAATAATTATGGAAACAAGGGATAATGAGCAACAAGGAGATCATCAAAGGAGATCATCAAAAAGATGATGACATATATATTATGGAAACAAATGAATCGGGAGATGAAAAAGAGAATACCACAATTATAGAAGCAATTATTGAAAGTAATGGTAACAAACATGAAGAAAGTGACATGGAAAGAATGTTTAAATTATTAGAAAAAATGAATAATAATTTAAAAGAAGATATGAATTCAATGAATAAGAATATGGATTCTATGAAAGAAGAAATAAAACAAGATATGAATAAGAACATGGATTTAATGAAAGAAGGAATAAACAAGAATATGGATGCAATGAAAAAAGAAATAAAACAAGACATGAACAAAGATATTAAAGTAATAAATTCAAATAGGGATGCTATGAAAAAAGAAATAAAAGAAGACATGAACAAAAATATAGAAACATTTAAAGAAGAGATAAGGAACCAAATGGAAACAAACAAACAAAAATTGGAAGAAACAAAGAAAGAAATAAGAACTGAAATAATAGCGAGAATAACGGAAATAGAGGAGTTACAAGAAATAAAAATTAAAACAATTATTAAATAAGGAATGTAAAGATGAAATAAAAGAAATCAATACTAATACAAATAAAAAATTGAATGACTTAGAAAAGATTATAAAACAAGATACAGTAAAGAAGATAAGTGAGATGGAAGGAAAAGTAGAAGAAATAAAGGTAGTACAAGAAAAAGACCGTGAAATTTTATTAGAAGAAATAGAAAAATTACAAAGGCAACATAATGATAGAATGAATGTAGGATCATGTGTTAATATAAATCAAGATGACGGAGTTAAATTTAATGGAAATATTCAAACCATTCATCCAAAATCATTTCTTAATACGGTTAAATCAAGAATTAGAAATAAGCAAAACTGGAAAGAAATAATTAAAGGAATGCTTAAAGAAAATGCTGCTTTATGGTTTGCAACTAAAGAAACTAGAATAAATAATTTAGAAGAATTTGAAAGAGAATTCCTTAACCATTATTGGGGGGAATCGCAACAAGCCATTTGTAGGAAAATCTGTACTTTGGAAAATTTAATTATCAGATGAGTAATAATTTAATAAATTATGCTTTGAAATTATACAATATGGCTCAGTATTTAGAACCAAATATGAGAGAAGACGAAATTGTTATTTACATTTCACGACATTATAATACACAGATAGCAGAAACTATTGCAATACAAAATATAAATCAAATGGATAGTTTTATAAATTATTTAGGAAGAATTGAAAGAAACATAAAAATATTAAATCAAAGATCAACTTCAGAAAATACAGTTGGAAGAAATAATAATCAGAATAGAAATAGCAATGAAAATATGAATTTTGAAAGAGAAAATAGAAATGGATATAGAAGATATGAGAATAATAATAATGTAAATAGAGGATTTCATAATGTTTATAATAGAAGATATGAGAATAATGATAATGTAAATAGAGATGGACAAACACGCTTTATTAAATATGACAATGATACAGTTTTCTGTAATTATTCGTTTATGTAAATAGAGGATTTCATAATGTTTATAATGGAAGATACCAAGCAAGGAATAATAGACAAACAAGAGGGGATAGATATGGAAATGAAGAAGCATCAAGAAATATTAATGGAAATATAGAAAATAGAAACGAACAAGGAAGAGTGAATCAAATACATGAAACAGAGAATAGAGTAGAAGAACAAAATTCGCATAATAATGATGATACAAATTAAAATTTTTAAATAAGCACCTTCAAAATTATAGTAATAAAATTCATTATCTTCACCCAAGTGAATTTATTAAATTAGATGAATGTAATGAAAATAATTTAGAATCAAAATTAGGTTTATTGGAAATAAATGGAATCTTAAATAAGAACAAAATTAAGATATTAATAGATACAGGATCAGAAGTTACGTAAAATAAAGAAAAAATTATTCAGGATACTAATTTAATTAAAATTAATTAATTTAATTAATTAATTAATTAAAGAATCAAGTTATTAGGTGCTAATGGGAAGAAATTAGGAGAAATAAATAAAATGATTAATATAGATATTAAAATTGGAAAACAACAATATACAATGCAATGTTTAGTTATAGGAAATATGGAATATGATTTATTAATAGGATCGGATGAATTGGAAAAGAGAAAAACAATTATAAATTATGAAGAAAAATGGATAAAATTTAATGAAGAGAAAATATTATTTAATTCTTTAACAGAAATAAACACAAAAATGATAAATCACGAGTATGTAGTAACAAAAATAGAATGTAATAGTAATGGTAATATTAATGATGTTTATAATGAAAAGAATAAAAAAATTAATGAGTTATTTATAAAATACAGAGGATTAACTACACTGGAAAATCAAACAGCAAAAAAATATACACATAAGTTTGAAGTTAAAAACATTGAAAATTTTAGAATCAAGAGTTATCCAATTCCATACTATTATAAGAATCAAGTAGCAAAAGAAATACAAGATATGATAAATAATGGTATAATAGAAAAAAGTGATACATCATATATAAATCCAATAGTTGTTGTTAAAAAGAAAAATGGAGAATTAAGATTATATTTGGATGCACGAAATATCAACAAATTTTCAATACCACAGTATGAAGCACCGATGAATATAGAAGCAATTTTTGGAAGAATAACGGGAATAGAAATATTTAGTAAAATTGATTTAAAACACAGTTTTTGGTTAATTCCATTACATAAAAATAGTAGGAAATATACTGGTTTTAGCATAGATGGTGTTATTTATCAATTTAAAGTAGTTCCTTTTGGTATTCAAAGTGCATGTGCTGCTTTAGTAAGAGCATTACATAATATTTTAGATAAATATGATGAATTTGTGGTACATTATATAGATGATATATTAATATATTCAAAATCAAAAGAAGAACATGAAAAACATTTGAATATAGTTTTAAATGAATTAAATCAAGCAGGATTAAAGGTTAATAAAGATAAATGTGAATTTTTTTTAAAGGAAGTGACTTATTTAGGATATAAAATTAATAACTTTGGAATACAAATGGATCAGGAAAGAGTTAAAAAAATACTAGAATTTGAAAAACCTAAAAATTTGAAACAAATAAGAGGATTTTTGGGGATGTTAAATTATTATAAAAAATTAATTCCCAATTTAGCAGAGAAACAAATACCATTAATGGAATTATTAAGAAAAGGAATTAAATGGGAATGGAATAAAAGAAGAGAAAAAGCGTTTATGGATTTAAAAAGAATGTTCAATAATAATCTGCAGATATATCATCCAAATTATAATCTTCCATTTATATTAAGAACAGATGCTTCAATTGATAGATGAGCAGGTGTGTTAATACAAATACAAAATAATAAAGAAATACCGATAAGTTTTATGTCTAGAATAACTAAACCATATGAAAGAAATTATAGTGTTTCTGAACTGGAATTTGCAAGTATAGTCTTCTGTATACAAAAATGTCGATTTTATTTATTAGGAAATAAATTTATAATTGAAAGTGATCATTTAGCATTGAAAAATGTAATGAATAACAGATTTAATAATAACAGAATTTATAGATGGAGTTTATTGTTACAAGAATATGATTTTGAAATTAAATATATTGCTGGAAAATTAAATATATTGCTGGAAAATTAAATATAGTAGCAAATACATTATCAAGAGAAAATAATCAAGGTGATAAAATGGAGAGAAAAGTAAAAATTGGAATGAATACATTGATAAAAGAAGATGGAATATATTCTGAAATAGAGATATTGAATAGTCAAAGAAAATTAATGGAAGCTGAAAAGAGAAAATCTGAAATTAAAAATGGATATTATATACGGGAAACTGGTGGAAGAGAACTTTATGTTATTGATAATGAATTAGGTAAAAAGATTTTAAGAGAGCTACATTTAGATTATGGTCATATAGGATCTAGGAAATTATGGTTATTATTCAGAGAAAATTTTATATCAAGAAATGATCAAAAGTTAGCAAAACAAATAACAAGAATATGTAAAGTATGTCAACTGATTAAAAATAAAAATAAAGTTAACAGAAATATAGGGAAAAGTATTAAAGTTCAAAGAAAATTAGAAATTGTTGCAATAGATTGTACGATATTATTCTTGAGTTCGAAAACGTGGCAACTCTGTCACCCTTGCCACCCCGAAAATGACGCGCAGACTCGACCAGGGTGTTGCCAAGGGCACTGAGTAAATAGTTTTTAAGTTGAAATAATATAAGATAGACACTTCTTAGAGTTAAGTTGTAACAGTTTGTAGATTACGAAAGTTATTTTTGTGTAAAATAAAAATACGTAAAAAACTTAGTGTGATTATTTGGAATTAAATTAAATACTGGGAATAATTCCCAACAATGTGGTCCTTCGAAAAGGATTGATTTTATGGACATAAATACAATTTTGGATAATATTATTAGTGGAAATATACATTAGTATCAGTGGAAAAATACCGTTATTCTTTCTGGGTGTGACTTGAGAAATAACGGTTTGATCTCAGCTGAACTGAGACTGGAATTTTACAACGATAATTGGATATTGGATGTATTTAGTTGCTCGAATTGCTGCGCTGTAACGACTTGGATTTGGATTGGATTAAGTATACCTGTTGCGGACTGGATTAAATTAACAGAGGGTTACTTAGTTGGAGTTACATATTGGTGAGTCGCTCTTTCCTTTTTTATATATATTTCCTTTTGGTTTTACCAGACTGGTTCAATTTGTGCTTTTTATACTTGATTAGTTGTAATCATTAATAAATATGGCTGACGAAAAACTTAAACAATTAAACAAACACAGGGGTAATATAAAAAGTAGATTAACTTATTTTAAAAAGTATTTGACTAGTTTTGTGGATCAGGGTACTGAAGATTTAAGCTCTTGCGTAGAATTAAAAGCTAGGTTGGATAAAATAGAAACCATATTGGGCGAGTTTGAGAAAATTCAGGGAGAAATTGAAGGGTTTATTTCTGATGATTTATTAGAGTCTTGTTGGGAAGAAAGAGAGCAGTTTGAATCTGAATTTTTTAAAACACTTGCTAGTGGTAAATGTATTTTGACTGAAATGCAGAAAAAATTGAAATTAAATGAAAATAATTTAGAAATAAATTTCTCTAATGAGAATGGTAGCGATCGTGGTTCTGTGGTACATTCAGTGGTAATACCTGCTGAAGTTAAGGTTAATAGGCCAAAGCTACCCCCTATCCCTGTTCCTACGTTTAGTGGAAAAGAAGAAGATTGGATTGAATTTAAGGATATGTTTGAATCGTTAATTCATAATAAACCGGAGATATCTGATGTGGAAAAATTCCATCATTTGAAAGGGGCTATTAAAGGAGAAGAAGCGTTAAGATTAGTACAATCACGTAAGGTTACATCTGAAAATTACCAAACAGTGTGGAAGGCTTTGTGCAACAGGTTTGATGATTTGCCGTTGCAAGTGGAATATTACTTAGATCGGTTAACAAATTTTCCTATGGTAAATAAAGAGTCTGCGTCAGAACTTTTTAATATGGTGGATACCATCAATGAAGTTAAATATCACTTGGAAAAATTAGGACTATTGCAGGACTCTTGGGATCCGTTTGTTATTCATTGTATGGCAAAAAAGTTGGATCATAATTTTTTTATAAAGTGGGAGGAAAAGAGACCTAAAGGAAAGTTAGCAGATATAATATTATTTCAAGATTTTTTAAATAAAAGAATAGCAAGTTTAAGAAGTATTGAAAGAAAACAGAAAGTGGAAAAAATCGATATTAGGAAAGAAGTGAAAAATAATAAATATCATAAAAGCTTTGTAACAACACAGTCAAAATTGGAGTGTGGGTTTTGTAAAAATAATCATTTCATTTATAATTGTCAAAATTTCTTAAAATTACCAACCTATAGTAGATTTGAGCAGGTAAAAAAGTATCACATTGGAAAAACCTGTGAAGCGGGATCATGTAGAAAGTGTAACAAAAAACACCATACGTTGCTACATTTTGATACTCGTCGTGGAAATGATTTGTCTCATAATAATTTAGATATTAGTTCTGATAACAATGGACTGAGTTCTGATACTGGTGTGATGGAAAATGAATGTCGTGGAGATACTGGAGAGTCATCCAATACTAATACACATGTTAAGTCTGATAATGGACAAGAGGTAAAGGGTGAGATTTTGTTATCCACAGCTTTGATTGAAGTGGTTGATAATCATGGAAAACTGCAACTTTGTAGAGCCTTGTTGGATTGTGGTTCACAACCTAATTTAGTGACCACAAATTTCTTGAATAAACTTGGATTGGACAAACAAAAAGTGGATATTTCAATTTTGGGAATAGGTAGTCAGCTTTCTAATGTACGAGCAAGATGTATGTTAACAATAAATTCTGTTCATAGCGCTTTTAAAAGAACTATCTCTTGTTTAGCTGTTGAAACTATTAGTGGTAATATTCCTAGGCAACATCTTCCTTTTCATCATTTAGAAATTCCTCCACAGTTAAATTTAGCAGATCCAACGTTTGCTGTACCTCAACCAGTGGATATGTTGTTAGGGGCTGATGTTTTTTATAGCTTACTTTGTGTTGGTCAAATAAACTTGGGACCAGAATAGATAGTCCTACAGAAGACAAGATTAGGTTGGGTAATTACTGGATCTTTGTGCTCTGGAGTTAAAAAATATAACGGTTCAGTTACAACTTTGCATGTTGGTGTGCTGGATGTTCAACAACAATTAGAAAAATTTTGGAATATAGAGGAATTGCCCAGGGAAAAGCAACATTTATTAGTTGAAGAAATCCAGTGTGAACAGATTTTTGTGGATACGAGTTCAAGGGATTCTGATGGAAAATTTATTGTACAAATTCCATTACTAGATTCTGTGGATAAACTGGGTGAGTCTAGAAACCAAGCACTAAATAGGTTTTTGGCATTAGAAAAAAGATTATCAAAAAATTCAAAATTACTGACAATGTATAGAAATTTTATGAATGAATATTTGGAATTGGGCCACATGTCATTGGCACCAGCTATGGCGCAAGTTGAAAAATCATTTTATTTACCCCATCATGGAGTAATTAATGATAATAGTGATACAACAAAACTTAGAGTTGTATTTAATGGGTCGGCAAAGACAGATACTGGATTATCATTCAATGATTTACAATACACGGGCCCAAAAATACAAGAAGACCTGTTTTACATATTACTTAGATTTAGGCAACACCAAGTAGTTGTTTGTGCAGACGTTGCTAAAATGTATAGAATGATTTGGGTCAAACCAGAACAAAGGTCACTACAAAAAATATTTTGGAGGTCTTCACCTGAAGAGGATGTGCAGGAATATACCCTTAATACGGTGACTTATGGAACAAAATCAGCTCCGTACTTGGCGATAAGGTGTCTAAAACAATTAAGGTTGGAGAACCAAGAAAAGTTTCCTATTGCTTCAACTGTTATACTTCGAGATTTTTATGTTGATGACTTGCTGACAGGAGCACCATCATATGAAGAAGCAATCAGACTATGCCAGGAAATTGCAGGAGTATTAAAAACAGGAGGAATGATTCTTAGAAAATGGATTTCTAACAATTCTACTCTGCAAAGGAATTTGGAACAAACAAATGTAACTTCTGGTCAAGTACAATTTGGAGAAAAGGATAAAAACAAAACACTTGGCTTAATATGGAACTTTCGAGATGATCAGTTAATGTTCTCAGTGGATTTTGAAAAATATAATGGACGTACAACAAAAAGAATAATTTTATCGCAAGTCTCGAAAATATTTGATCCTCTTGGACTAGTTGGACCTTGTGTAATTATGGCTAAAATATTACTTTAAAAGTTATGGATGGAAAAATTGGGATGGGATGATTCGTTACCTATATCTCTAGAGACAGAGTGGATTAAATTACGAAACGAGATGTGTCATTTGAATGAGCTAATTATTCATAGAAAAGTTGTAGCATGTGATCTTGCACTTGTTCAATTACACGGATTCTGTGATGCTTCCATGCATGCATATGGAGCCTGCTTATACATTAGGAGTATTAGTAATACAGGAAGTATCTCAGTAGAGTTATTATGCTCAAAGGTTAGAGTTTGCCCTTCGAAACAACTGACAATACCACGTTTGGAATTATGTGGAGCTGTTTTGCTTTCACAATTAACAGCCAAAGTTAAAGAAGCAATGTCTATAGATATTAATCAAACATATTTGTGGAGTGATTCAACAGTGGTTTTAGGATGGATAGCTACCAAATGTAGTAAATTGCAGGTATTTGTAGGTAATCGGATTTCTCAAATACAGTCCTTGACGAATGTTGAAGACTGGCGTCATATTAGGACAGAATATAATCCAGCAGACATCCTGTCTAGAGGGATGTATCCTCAACAGCTAATGGAATCGATAAAATGGTGGCAGGGTCCAAACTGGTTGAAAGAAGAAGAGGACAAATGGCCAATTTCAACATGGGAACATAGTTCTAACCTACCAGAAATGAAAACTTTTGTTGTAACTTCTTCTGATTTGGATGATGCAGGAGGAAGTAACTTCCTGTTTGATAGATTTAGTAACTTAATCAAATTGCAACGGGTACTTGTTCGTATATTTCGATGGATTAAAAGGATTAAATCTAAATCACTGCCTGTTGATGGCCCATTAAAGGTACCTGAATTAACTCATGCATTGAATGTGTTGATAAACATTTCGCAAAAGGAATCATTTGGACAAGAAATTTTGGATTTAGAAAAAGGAACACCTATTTCAAACAAAAATCTTCTTAAGCTAAGTCCATTTTTAGATGAAAACGGGTTCCTCAGGGTAGGGGGTAGATTACAGATGTCAGGTTTAAATTTTTCAAATAAGCATCCTCTACTCTTAAAGTCAAAACATAGATTTACCTTGTTATTAGTAGAACAAGAACATTTACAATGGCTTCATTCTGGACCTCAATTGTTATTAAGTATACTAAGGAAAAAATATTGGATTTTAGGGGGTCGCAGTTTAGTGAAAAGGGTGGTCCATAACTGTATAAAATGTTTTAGAGTGAAACCTAAAACGATTGAACAAATAATGGGTGTTTTACCGGAGGATAGGGTAAAACCAACTCCCCCATTTTACATAACAGGAGTGGACTATGCAGGTCCATTTCACATTAAAAATAGATACGGACGAGGAGCAAAAACTTTAAAATGTTACGTGTGTATCTTTGTTTGCTTTTCCACAAAAGCTGTTTATCTGGAAGCTGTATCGGAACTAACAAGTGATGCTTTTATTGGATGTTTTCGACGTTTCGTTTCAAGGCGGGGAAAACCCTGTAAAATGTACTCAGACAATGGCTCAACATTTATTGGAGCCAATCGCGAATTAAAAGAATTGGTATCTTTTTTGCATTCTCAGTCAGAAACATTAACAACTATTATAAATCAGGAAGGAGTAATTTGGAAATTTATTCCTTCAAACTCTCCTAATTTCGGTGGATTATGGGGAGCTGGGGTACGATCATTTAAATACCATTTAAAACGTATTTTGGGTAATTCAACTTTGATCTATGAGGATTTTAATACTATTTTAGCACAAATTAAAGCTGTTCTCAATTCTAGACCATTAGTTCCTCTTTCCTCAAACCTAGCTGATCTTGAACCATTAACTCCATCCCATCTCCTAATTGGGCGTCCACTTACATCATTACCAGACCCTGACGTGCAGCATATTCCTATCAGTCGACTCTCTAGATACCAGCATATGCAAAGATTGGAACAACAATTTTGGGCACGATGGAGTCTAGAATATTTAGGAGAACTTCAACAACGTGGAAAGTGGAATAAACCTACCAAAAATTTGGAGGTAGGACAATTGGTAATTATTAAAGACAATAATTTACCTCCATTACACTGGAAAATGGCCAGAGTTAGTGTAGTGTATCCTGGACCAGATGGTAAAGTGCGTGTTGTGTCGGTTAAAACTCATACTGGTGAATACAAACGTGCTGTGACAAAATTATGTCCTTTACCATTAGACTAAATGTTATTTGAAAGTGCCTTTCAAGGTAGGGGGAAATGTACGATATTATTCTTGAGTTCGAAAACGTGGCAACTCTGTCACCATTGCCACCCCGAAAATGACGCGCAGACTCGACCAGGGTGTTGCCAAGGGCACTGAGTAAATAGTTTTTAAGTTGAAATAATATAAGATAGACACTTCTTAGAGTTAAGTTGTAACAGTTTGTAGATTACGAAAGTTATTTTTGTGTAAAATAAAAATACGTAAAAAACTTAGTGTGATTATTTGGAATTAAATTAAATACTGGGAATAATTCCCAACAAGATTTTATTAGTAATTTGATTCAAAGTGAAAATAGATATAAACATATTCTAGTATTTGTTGATGTATTTACCAAATTTATAAAATAATATCCATGTAAAAGAACCAATTATAAAAGTATAAATCAGGCAATTAAATCATATATTGAAGATGTAGGAAAACCTGAAATTTGTATTATGGATAATGCAACATATTTTCAAAGTGCAAGTTTAAATAATTTTTTTGTGAAACAAGGAATAGAAAAAAGAACAATAAGTATAAGACATCCAGCTGCAAATCCAGCAGAACGTTATATTAGAGAAGTGATAAGTTTTTTAAGGATTTGTATTCAAAATGATAGACATAAAGAATGGGAAAATTATTTGGAAAATATAGAAAAATATATGAATGATGTACCAAATTCAGTAACAGAAGAAGTACCCAGTTTTATGATATTGGGATTAAAGCCGGAAAGAAATTGGGAAGAGAAAGAATTAAGAAATTATGAAGACATTAAAAATTTAGTTAAAAGTAGATTAATGAAGATTTGGAATAAATATTATAATAAAATAAAGAAAAAAGTGAAAAGCCCTGTTAGATTTAAAAAAAATGAATTAGTAATAGTAAAAGCATATACCAAAGGAAATCAAAAGAAAAATAAAATGGGAAAACTAAAACCAGTATATGAAGGACCGTATAAAGTAATAACAGAAAATGGTATAAATAGTTATATGATTGCAGATCCTATTACAGATAAAATAAGAGGAGTTTATAATATAGAAAATTTATTTAAATATTATGAAGAAACAAATGATTAAAAAAAAATAATAATAATTTTAATTAATAATAATTTTTTTTTTATTATTGTGGGGAAATTGTTATGGTATAGGTCTCCCAACGAAAGTTTGGGACAGCCACGTGTTAGTCGGCGCAGGTAGGCGGAGTCTTTCTATCAGTGGCGGACGGCAATAAAAATATATTATACATCTTAAATTAATTTTTAATGTATGATGCTAACATAATTAAGAAGAATTTATTTTATATAAATTTGTTACTGCCCACTTTAAACTAAAAAAATACATACATTTAAAAAACAACTCAGAAACTCTCTCAGCATATTCGTAGCTAAATACAGTTTACAAAACCATTCCAGCTACCACACTGACAAGCTTTCAGAACGGTCGTTGTTATCGTAACGCTCGTAATTAAACCACTGCGCATTGAACGAAAGGCCACGTGGCTGTCACAAACTTTCGTTGGGCGATCTATATCACTGTGTCTATTATGTAAATGAGATATCTTACTGTAAAGTGTGACGACATAGACCAGTGACTATTTTTTTTGATAATTTATATAAATAGGAGATGAAATGTTATAGAAACGGTTATTGATTTTTTATTTGATTGAATTTTGAATTTGAATGATATGTATTGAAAGTTAAAGTTAATATAAAGTTTGAATTAAATAAATATTTCTTTAAATTAAATAAAGAAGAATATTATTAGAATCCAGACCTAACAGCCGGAGCCAAAGAAAACATATTAAATTTTCTCCAAAGACATATTTTAATTTTTTAAATTTACTTTTAATTTTTTTTTTATCATTTTTTTTATAACCTCTTTATTTAGTGTTCCTTTAAATTTTGTTTTAAACAACTTATAACAGTTTTATTTATTTTCTTCCATATTTTTAATTTTAATCTTAATTTTAATTTTATTTTAATCTTATTTACTTTTATTTAACTATTTTATTTTTTTCTCTTTTTATAATTATATACAATGCTCATCCAAATCTTCCTTAATCTTCTATTAATGTTATCTTTTTCAAAATAATTTATATCATCTTCTTTATATGTTTTATGTTTAAACTTCTTTTTATTCTTATAATTGTAATTCAAATTAGTTTTATGTTTAATTTTATTGTCATTATCATAATCTAATCTATTTTTATATTTATTATCACCCTCATATACTTTATTTTCACATTTTGCTTCTTAATTTGTATAATAATTATCTTTATCTTTCTTCTTATCATCATCATATTCATCATTTAATTTTAATTTCATAATTTCATATTCTTGTTTCATTTTGTTTTTATATGTAACATGTTCTTTATAATAGCTATTTTTACTTTTTCCATTCTGTAAAATGTCTTCGTAAATATATTCTTCTTTATATCGTCTCATAGGTTTATTTTTATTTATATTTGTTTCATACATTTCTATTAATTCAGATTTATCTTCATTTTTAAGTTTATTTTCCCCCATATCTTTTTCTTCAGGAGATTTAATTTCATAGTCCTTATTAATTACTGATTTGTCATAAATTGTTTTCATATCTTTTATTGTTTCTCTATACATTTCCATTTGCTTCTTTATTTCATCTTTAAATGCTTCCATATTCTTGTTCATGTCTTCTTTAACTCCATGTAAATCTGATCTTATTAATTCAATTTGCTCAGTCATGTCTTTTTTCATAGAATCCATATTCTTATTCATGTCTTTTTTAATAGAATCCATATTTACATTTATTGCTTCCATATTTTTGTCTTGATTTTCTTGATTTTCTTGTAAATTCTTTTTTATATCTTCTTCTAAATTATTATTCATTTTTTCTAATAATCACTTTCTTCATGTTTGTTAACATTACTTTCAATAATTGCTTCTATAATTGTGGTATTCTCTTTTTCATCTCCCGATTCATTTGTTTCCATAAGATATATGTCATCATCTTTTTGATGATCTTGTTGCTCATTATCCCTAACCTGTCTTTGTCTTCTTGTTTCCATAATTATTTTATTTTTTAATAATTTTACAATTTATGTTTAACTTTCAATTAGATAATTTTAATTTTATGATTTATGTTTAATTGTTTAAATGTGGCGAACGGCAACGTTGCTTATGTCGGTGCTTATTCACGTGCAATTTAAGTGTGATTAATCGTAGGAAATACAAAGTTTTAAAATTTAAAAACATTACAGTAATGTTAACTTGTAGTCAATGTCCAGGAAAATCGTTTTTGTGTAGAAAAAAGTGAATTCTGAAGCTGATTTGGGGTGTACATTCCTTTCTTTAACCTTAAATTCTGATAAGAAACCTATGCGATATTAGTTTATTATTTACACAGTTGCCAAATTTACAAAAGAAATTTCTCAGTGCCACTATAAGGAAATGCGTTTGTTGTGACAAAGTGATTGAGGAGCACAAAGCAATCACCTGCGTGGTATGTAAAAATGTTTTTTATCATGTTTGCGTAGATCTCACATCGTCGGATATCAGATCAATTAAATCCAAAAAGAGTGTGTCTTGGACATGCTCTAGCTGTGAAAATCTAGGAGAAACAATAAATGATTTAAAAGCACTAATTTTATCACTTAAAAAAGAAGTGGTGGATCTTACAGCCACGATTAATGCAAGAAAAGATGATAAAAATACAAATACAGATGACTTCGAAGAAATAATCTACGAAATCAATCAAAGAAACGAAAAAAGAAATAACCTCTTGTTCTTCGGAATAAAGGAGAGCTCCAACAACAGCAATGCGAATGCTCGTCAAGAACACGACAATGATAAAATTCAGGCTGTATTGGAATTTCTATCTCCTGGAATAAACTGCGGTGAACTTAAACCAGTCCGACTTGGTAAATTTGATCCATCGAAAAGCTCTCCTCGTCCAATTAAGATACGATTGGCAAACGTAGAATCCGTGAGTGACCTAGTACGGAAATCAAAAAACCTAAGAGGTGTCGCTAGATTTAATGGAATTAACATCTCTTTTGATCGCACGCCCCGTCAAATTGCCGCTTACAAAACTGTCAAGACTGAATTGGTTACCAGGATTGCAAATGGTGAAAGAGACATGAAAATAAAATACATACAGGGTATCCCAAAAATTGTCTCGAAAAACTAGCAGTGCCCAATGGAGAACTTCAATATACGAACATTTACTATCAAAACTTTAGAGGTCTGAATTCTAAAATTGACACTTTCTCGGTAAATATTGCTGATTGTGAATATGATATTATAGGTCTTGCGGAAACTTGGTTAAGTGAGGATGTGAAAAACGGTGAGCTATTTCACCCCAACTATGACGTATGTCGAGTTGATCGCGACTTTTTAACAACTAACACAAGCCGCGGAGGTGGAGTTTTGCTTGCGGTGAAATCCTCATATGAGGTTGAGTTTCTTAATATACATAACTTAATACCTCTTATCGATATAGTAGGATGCAAATGTTTGTTTAATTATTTTTTAGTTCATATTAATGTTATATATATTCCTTCTCAAGTCAAAAATGATGATATTGCTATTTTTTGGAACAATTTGAACTTCTTATTTCAGATCAGAAAAATATTATAATATTAGGGGATTTTAATGCTACAAATTTTCTGGAAGACCTGCCAAAAGACCAAAAAACGCAAATTATTAAACAGTTCACTCACTTTAGTAACCTTAATCAACATAATTCAGTTGTTAATAATTATGGGCGAATTCTTGACTTAGTATTTAGTAATTTAAATGTTCACGTATCAAGAGATACGCAACCACTAGTTGGCGAAGATCTTTATCATCCTTCCCTTGTTATTGATTTCGTTTCTAAAAGAGGCAGTGATTCCAGTTTAAAAAGTAGTAATTATAATAAATCTTATAATTTTAAGAAAGCTAACTTCGTGGGTCTATACCAAGAGCTATCAAATATTAATTGGGATTTTTTAAATGGATCAATTTCGGTGAATACTATGTTGGACCAATTTTATGCTAAACTGTATTCATTACTTGATAAATTCGGTCCAAGATATACTCCTACTAATCGAAAGTTCCCTGTCTGGTATACATCAGAAATTATTTATAGTTTAAAATTAAAACATTATTATTTTTCCCAGTATAAAAAATCTAAATCAGAATCTTACTATCAAAATTTTTCAAGAGTTAGAAGGCATATTAAATCTCAATCTAGATTAGCTTATAAAGACTACATTCGCTCAAGTGAATATAATATAAACAGTGATGCAAAAAGCTTTTGGAATTTCGTCCGTTCCAAAGAAGGTTCATCTAGAATCCCAAATAAAGTGCATCTGAATGACACAGGCTTCGAAAGTCCACGGGAGATTGTAGAGTGCTTCGCTGATTATTTTTCTGCAGTTTTTACACCCATATCTGTTCCAACGTATCAAGCCATAGAAGTGACAACTGAACATATTAATCTGTCTAATTTTACCGAAAGCGAGGTACTATTAACTCTTAGTAGAATGAAAAACAAAATGACAACAGGTCCTGATCTTATTCCCAGTTTCCTCCTAAGAGACTGTGCTCGCATATTTGCCAAGCCATTAACAATTATTTTTAACAACATTCTTCAACAATCTTCGTTTCCTGAAGGTTGGAAATTGGCAAAAATTTGTCCTATTTTAAAAACAAGCAGAAATGATATAGTTGGAAACTACAGACCAATTTCCATATTATCCAACTTTTCTAAAGCCTTTGAGATGTCTGTATATAACAGAATTATACCACAAGTAAGACCGCTTATCTCTATTGATCAGCATGGCTTTATGAGCAAGAGATCGACTGTGTCAAACCTTGGTGTTTTAAAACAATATATTTCAGATATACTCGACTTCAAGGTTCAAGTGGATGTAATATATACGGACTTTTCAAAAGCTTTCGATCGAATAGATCATAACATTCTTATGAGAAAGCTGGAAGCCATGGGATTTGATAATTTGTTGCTAAGACTGTTCTCATCGTACCTTAAAGGTCGCAGTAATTATGTCTTTTACAATGGTTATGCATCTTCACCTTTTATAGCAACATCTGGAGTTCCACAGGGCTCCAATTTGGGGCCATTGTTATTTACTTTATTTATTAATGACTTAGCAATTGATTTAAAATGTGGCAAATTGCTCTTCGCCGATGACATGAAAATATACGTTTCTGTGTCATCAATTGAGGACTGCTACTATCTGCAAACCCAATTGGATATTGTGGAAAAATGGTGTAATGAAAACAAGTTGTTTATGAATGTATCAAAATGTAAAATTTGTTCATACACCAGGAATATCAACAAAATTGAATTTCCTTATTTATTCAATAACATCCCATTGTCATGTTGCACACAAACAAAAGATTTAGGTATAATATTCGATCAAAAGTTTACCTTTTCTTATCATGTAGATAACATTGTTGCTTCTTCATTGAAAAGCTTAGGTTTTTTAATTCGTAACTGTCGTTCTTTTACAAATCCTCAAAGCTTGCTTTTACTTTATTTTTCGTTAGTTCGTTCCAAGTTAGAGTATGCATCTATAATTTGGAACCCTATTATAACATACACAAATGGTCTACAGAAAATGTTCAACGTCGATTTCTCAAATACCTTTCTTTTAAAATAGATGGGCAGTATCCTATGCGAGGTATTGAACAGTCTCTCCTGCTTTCGAGGTTTAGTGTCCCATCATTGAAACAAAGAAGGATAACTTCTAGTATAGTTATTCTATATAAAATATTACATAATTCTATTGATGTTCCCTTCTTAATGAACCAAATAAATTTTAATGTTCCACAAACAGCTGTTAGACATCATAAAACATTTTATACATCTAGTTTTCGAACAAATCTGGGGAAAAACTCTCCAATAGCTCGTATGTGCTTAAATTTTAATAAGTACTGTTCTGACTCTGATATTTTTTTTTGATACTCTGGGAAAAGTAATAAAAAATATTGATTTTGTTAATTTGTAGCTTCGGCATTCGAGATATTTTTTTTCTCTTGTTTACTTTATGTTTTTTATTATATTAGAAATTTCTATATAAATTGTCCTGTAAATGGATTAATCTGTTGGGCAATAAAATTATTTTTCTTTTTTTTTTCTTTTCTTTTTTCTTCTTCTTTAATAAAATTCTCCCCACAAATCACTGCCTCTATTATATAAATGCAAATATCTTACCTATCTGTCAGTCCCGTCTGTCAAGGTCCTTGGAGGTGTCTCGAATTTTGATTTTCTAGTTGCTTGTAGGATGTCTTGAATTTGCAGTTCTAGATGCTAGTAGTTGTCTCCAATTTGCAGTTCAGGTACTTGTAGGTGGCTCGAATTTGCAGTTCAGGTGCTTGTAGTGGACTCGAATTTGCAGTTCTAGGTGCCTGTAGTGGACTCGAATTTGCAGTTCTAGGTGCTTGTAGTGGGCTCGAATTTGCAGTTCTAGATGCTAGTAGTGGGCCCCACGTTGGGCGCCAATTTATTATTGAATATGTTTTCTTTGGCTCCGGCTGTTGGGTCTGGATTCTAATAATATTCTTCTTTAATTACTCTTCTTTATTTAATTTAAAGAAATATTTATTCAATTCAAACTTTATATTAACTTTAACTTTCAATACGTATCATTCAAATTAAAATTATCAATCAAATAAAAATCAATAACCGTTTCTATAACATTTCATCTCCTATTTATATAAATTATCAAAAAAAATAGTCACTGGTCTATGTCGTCACACTTTACAGTAAGATATCTCATTTACACAATAGACACAGTGATACCATAACAATATATATATATATATATATATATATATATATATATATATATATATATACGTAACGAAATCTATTTACTTTATATCACTTGTCACGTTAAATATTTGAATTGTTTTTTTGCTAAAGTAAAACTTCTTAGCTCCTTATTTTTGATCAAAACAACACACATACTTTTAATTGAAATACGTTTATAAAAAAAAAACTGAAAATAATAGTTTTATAACATAAAAAACGGATACAATAAACAATAAAAAAAGTAGAATAAACAAGAAATGTCTTCAGTTTGAACACTTTTCGCAGTAAATATTGACATGTTTCAAGCAAAGAAATGCATGGCACTTTGTACAATAATATTTTGATTTGTTGTCATTTTTGCATTTGGCACAACTTTTTTTTGTTCCATCAGGTATTGGCATGTTCTTCGGTATTGGCTACTTCCTTGCGTCTTTTTTTTTACTTCAAAAGGAACATTTTCAGCTGCTGATCTCCTCTTCAAATGTTGGTCTAATAAATCTAAAGCAATGGTTATGAAAAATATTCTACGTTTCAATTTTGATTCAGGATTGTGGTTAGATATTATCTGAGCATTTATTCCGCCAACATTTAGAATAGAGTAGAATATTACCAAAGGCCATCTTCTAGTATAACGGGCTACATCGTACCTAGAACAGAGTTGATCGACGGTGTCAACTCCACCCTTCGTTGAATTATAAAAAGTTATAATTTCAGGCTTATTTTGTTCGTTAGTTGTTTCATCAATTTTATCATTGTGATGTAAACTAGATGCAAGCAATACATTTTTGTTTAGTTTCGGTACGTAAGACAACAGGGTAACTTCTTTCTGGAAACTTCTTCTAAAAGACGATATAATCTTGCCTGTTCTGCCTCGTAACTCATAATCTGTAATTAAATTTTAATGTACGTGAGATAATGCAAATGTGATTTAAAACAAGCTCAATACATGTAGCAAATTTGGAAAAATACTTACCACAACAACAACTTACACGTTTGGTAGCGCTGGGTTTTCTGGACCCGAAATTAGTTATATTGAAGAACACAAAATACGCAACGCACTTTTCTTATGTCGCTTGGGTACTATTAACTAAGGTAGGAACGTACCTTTTACGTCACACTCTTACAATTATATGCGCGATAAAAAATAGATCCGGGTTTGGCAGACCCGCCGCTACCACTGGTGCTTTTCTTGTCTTAAGTCTTTTTATAATTGTTTTTACTTCTTCAGGGCTGGTATGAGCGAGGTTTTCTTCTCCTTCTTGGTGTCTAACTTGATGGACTGCTTCTTCCACTTCTTCTTCAAATTCTAGATCTTCGTCTGGATGTTGATTTTGCCTAAATTGGTTTTCTTGGCTTTGTAGTAATGCTTAGGCTTTTTGCTCTGGCGCACTGGCAAGTCCCATTTCTCCATGTAGTGCTGGTAGTGGTTTCTTATCGTCTCTTAGTGCTTTTTGTAGTTTCCACAGTCCTGGTTTTGATGGATCTAGATTGTCTATATACTGGTTCCATAACCTATTTTGAAAGAAAATTAGTTCGGATTTAACTACTTCTACTAACCTGTTAGCTTGTCTTTTATTCCATATTCTAGTTCGGTTTGCTCTGTTTCTTGCTCTGTTTTTTATCACGATTAAGTCTTTGATATTTTGTGGTAGGTTCTTATACCTACTGGGTTGTTCTGTTCTAGGTGCGTGTAGTGGGCTCGAATTTGCAGTTCTAGGTGCTAGTAGTGGGCCCCACGTTGGGCGCCAATTTATTATTGAATATGTTTTCTTTGGCTCCGGCTGTTGGGTCTGGATTCTAATAATATTCTTCTTTAATTACTCTTCTTTATTTAATTTAAAGAAATATTTATTCAATTCAAACTTTATATTAACTTTAACTTTCAATACATATCATTCAAATTCAAATTATCAATCAAATAAAAATCAATAACCGTTTCTATAACATTTCATCTCCTATTTATATAAATTATCAAAAAAAATAGTCACTGGTCTATGTCGTCACACTTTACAGTAAGATATCTCATTTACACAATAGACACAGTGATACCATAACTATATATATATATATAAAGCAATTAATAAGCGGGTTTAATAGACCCGGCGCTACCAGACTTGTATACAAAAGGGGCGCTACCACTGCAGGGATAAAGAACCTACCTCAAAAAGCAATAGTATTTATAACAGCGATAATAAACGGAATTCTAAGACTAATACACTTCCCAGAGAGATGGAAACATGCAGATGTAATAGTGCTAAGAAAACTGGGAGAAGACCCAACATTTCCACAGAATTACAGACCAATAAGCCTTCTACCAGCAATGAGCAAGAGAGCAGAGACAATAACACTAAAAAGATTATGGAAACAAGTAGACAAGTTAGAAATCCTACCAGAAGAACAATTTGGATTTAAAAGAGAGCACTCCTCTTAAGACCAAGTGCTAAGATTTGTAGAAATAATAACAAAAAGATTTAACAGGAACTCATCATCTGGTACAGTACACCAAATACCAGATTATCCTTATATGCCGATGACACTTCTATCACAGCAAGAAGCACCGAACCACGACTTATAACTCGCTATCTACAATCAGCAATAAATGAATTTAAAGAATGGTGCATAAAATGGAAAATCCAAATAAACGAAGACTAAACAAAAGCAATACTCTTCAAAAGAAGACGACATTATCCTTATGAAGAAATAAATCTAGGAACACAAAACATACAATGGATCAGAACAGCCAAATACTTGGGAGTAACACTAGACCAAGGGCTAAGATTTAAAGTACACGTAGACAACACAATTAGCAAAGTAAAAACAGCGAGAAATAGACTTAGATGCCTAATAGGAATAAAAAGCAAGTTAATGCTAAAAACCAAAATAAGATTAATAAACGCAATAATTTACCAATAATAACTTACGCATCACTAGCATGGGGACACACATGCAAATCAACTAAAGACAAACTACAGGCACAACAAAACATTACGCTAAGACAAGCAGTAAATGCTCCATGGTTCGTAAGCAACCAAACAATCTACGATGACCGATTACTTCCTATAACCAGAGATAACACTTAGCGTCTATTGTGACCATGCCGGCCATTTTGCATAGTAACGTTATCCTACCATTAATCAGTTAGTTTTGACTTTCTGAGTATTTGTTCTGTGTGAACGTGAAGCTATGTACCTGTTTGAAGTCAGAAGTAAAAGAATCCAGCGTAATTATATCAATGGGAAATTCATCATATTGTCTGCCATTTTATTAAAGATCACTTTAAGCCGAAAATATAGGAGTTTTCGTTTACAATTACGACTCAGAAGTTTTTCCTGTGAGTAATTCAGAATATTATCGAAGTTATAAATCAGTAAGTCTTCTTTTTATTTTTGAGTATTATCTCTTCTATCGTATAGACTTTTTTTGTGGTGTACCAAACCATATAATCATCAATACTGTACGACTATACTTTAGTTTCGTCTTGTAATGTAGTAATCTACAAAGCAGATGTACCAATAACATCGAGTTTTACATGTACTTAGTTAATGTCAACTATCGCTCACCGCCATATTACTCTGAGAACAGCGACGAGTGCTTAGCTTGTAATAATTTTGATGAGCTATCAAAAATATTTTATTTGTAAGTGAGGGAATTTTTAAATGTAATAACATCTAATTTTTATGTATAAATATTATTTTTGGTTCTAGTTAAATCGAGTTATTTAATCATACATCACTGTAATCCTGAATTTCTATAATTTTTTACAATATTTTAACTTTAACATTTCTACGTAATGTAGTACAGGATTAATTGATGATTATTGTAACATAATTTAGTTTATTTTGTCGCCGCTGTGGGCGAAGCCTACTGGTGAGGTGATACACTCCAGAGACACAAACCCTGTATAAATACAGGCGCAAGCGAGAGCAGCGGCAGTCCGAGTTCGGAGACCAAGCTAAACGCTTCTCCTAACTATTGGTTTTTTATTTACCTACCTTGTTGCGTATTTATATATTGGTAAAATATATATATTTATATAGTGATAAAATCTCAAATGTTATCTGTACATAATATAATAGCTAGGCACACACAAAAGGGATTTTTAAACAATTTGGTCTGTGACAGTCAAAGACGCTTGGTTTATATGTACGTTAGTGGCCAAAGCCTGAAAAATTCGTGACATATCGAATCCGCTGGTAGTACGCCGGCAGTTCCGTCATGCCACAGATCTTCCGTTTATAAATATCTGCCAGTTAGTGTGTGACCACGAGCTTCAGTGCGATCTCCAATTGTTTATTTCTTTTACTTAGTTCTAAGATGGAGTGGATAAAAGAAATTATAACAGAAGTTATTGAAATGTACCGAGTGAGACCGTGTCTGTGGAAAGTAGATAGTTTTTAAAGTCATGATGTTCGTGTTGCCGAAGTTCCTGTACTAATGCCATATGACCATATTTAGGTCTTTCTTTAATCGATTCTTTCACCCATTTACTTCTACATCATGTTCTTTTCTTTCTTTCTATTTGTAACACACACAAACCCATAAGGGCCACTTTTCTTTTTTTTACGTTCAGACATATTCGTAGGTACACATACACGACTGCCAGGATTTTAAACTGGTATAAAATACCTGTCTCGCTGTCCAATCCCCTCAAATTGTTCGGGATTTAACCATTAACTAGTTGTACTCGCAACGTCGTTCGCGTGACGTGTGATTGTTATATAAAAATTTCTTATCCCACCCTATTTAAGGAATGGGAGTAAAATTTTTATACACCAGATCTTAAGTTGAAAGAAAACAAATACATCTGTGAAAACCGCATTCGAATCGGATCAGTAGTTTTCATGTGCTGCGCGCACAAACATACAGACAGACAAAAAAAATCTAACCAAATTTTTGGGTTCCATTTCGATGTACCTGCGACGTCGTTCGCGAGGCGTGTTGATTTTTGTATAAAAATTTCTTTCCTCACCATGCTGTCTTTATATGCTAATGACACTGCATTAGCAGCAAGAAGTACTCAACCAAGGTTGATCACCAGATATTTGTAAAGAGCAATGGATGAAATAGAAGAATGGTGCATACCATGGAAAATAGCGAGAAATCAGGAAAATACCACGTAGACAGCGTAGTAAAGAAAGCAAAATACGCAAGAAGCAAATTAGAAGGACTAATTGGAAGAAGAAGCAAGTTAAACTTGCAAATAAAACTAAGACTGATCCAAATAATAACTATGCCCATCCTAACGTATGCATCGGTGGCATGGGGCCATGCTTGCAAAACTACGATGACAAAAGTACAAGTTTAACAAAAAAGATGTCTCAGGGAAGCGGTAAACGCACCATGGTACATAAGGAACACTACCTTATATCACGATGTTGAAGTAAGAAAGATAACAGATACCATGAAAGAAAGGACTAGGACGATCTTTGAAGGCACGAGGAACCATGTAAATCGTGACCTAAGAGAACTAACAGAATACGATCCAGACAACGGTCTATAGACACACAAGAGGTCAAAGATGCAGCTTCAGCAGCAGTAGAAAAACAATGACAACATAGCGGCAATTGTGATGAAAAGAGTCACCGTGAAAGTAACGTTAACTGAGACCGCAAAATACAACGGAACTCACAAAATGAAAGGCACGCATAAACAATAGCCAGACACCACGAATATAGTGCACAGAGCACTGTCTTGGCAGAAGTAGATGAGGACCGCAGTTTTCTCCCAATGCCTAGACGGGGTCCGAAACTGCTGAGGCCCCCTCGTGATGTGAGTGGGGTGGTGGAAGGGAGGGCGAGAATGCCATTTAGACAACTAAATCGTTGCCAGAATGACATCCTCACCATCCCGGGTTCGATACTGCGTGCGAACAGCGGCAACATTCGTTGCCGAGTAGCACTCTCAGCAACATCGAGTTTCGCGAGTGTTAGTGCCACAGTGAGAAGTCGAAGAGAGGTCCCTGCGTGCATACCAACTCTATTCGCAGAGAACTTCAAAGAAATAAATTTCCCCTTTACCAAAACTTGGAGATTAACCTCCAAAGCCACTAAGCAAGCCACTTACGGATTCTGAACCCCACTTTACCTCTGCCATTAACAGGGGTATCAACTTCTATGCGAAAGTTTACCACTGCGAACCTTCCAATTCCATGCAAGTTCCAGCCCCAATTCCTACATACCCCAAAATGGGCATTCAGCTTCAGAATGTCCAAAACCCAAAATAACCTGCCCCTCTTGTGGCGAAGGCCACCGCAACTCCGCCTGCCCTAAGGCAAATTAACCAAAATGCCCCAACTGTAAAGTTTCTCGACCAAATGCCATGAAAGGCAAGAGGTTCCCCCAACCCCAAAACAAGTTGCCCCCATCCTTACCCCTAAGCCCTTCGCTCCAATAGAGCTTTCATATGACATGAAAGTTGTATTCAAAAGTTTTACCTACGATCTTTTAAACATGATACTGAATCTGCTACAAATATTTTCATAAAATATGGAGCTGCTAATAAAAGGAGAACTTTAAATGTGACACAGCTTCACATTGAATTAGGACCTGATAACAACCATTATTTTTTAAGAAAAGCAAAAATAGGATATGCCAAATAGTTCTAAAGAAGTCCGAAAATCTGATGTTCCGGGATTGCAATACGACACGTTTGCAACCCTTGAAAAATTTGTCTGCGAACTATATGGCTACAAGATCGTTTCAGATAATAATTATGCGCGTTTTCAAAAGTTTTGTTTAACCTAGAAAAGTAAAAGCACAGATAAACCTTTTCAAAAGACGTTGTTTTAATACTTCGAATTTGCCGTCATGTAAAGCTGAGTTACACCAACACCTACTGCGGACTCAGTACATAACAAGTATTTGGCGAAATTCTCATCTTTGCATTATAACCTATTTGTTGCATGGATCCCACGGTTGGACAATAAAAGACGACCGATATGAATTTAAATGGTTTGAAGGTGATTATATACCACAAAATGTTCTGGATGTGATCAAAACTGGTTCAAATATCGGACAAAATTTCAGTTTTTCTGTTTTCTAGGAATAACATAAATTATATTTAATTTTTTCATATAACAAAGAAACTTCTCCTGATCCGGACATTTATTCGAGTGATGATTCTTCAGAGAACAGTAGTGATGAGGAGGAAAATTGAAGATATTTTCCCAAAAATTTTTTAATAATATATATTTGTAATAAATATTTTCTTGGACAATAAACCTACAAAATTATCTATATCCTGCAATGATGGAATCTTCAATGACAACCTTACCATTTTTTTTATTCAATAAAATTCAATTTTAATTTTCCATCACCACTTAACTGCACTATTTTCCAATTTTGATTTATAAAAAGTTCCATGAAAGTCATTAAAAATTGAACTATCTAATAAGGGTAAAATGGTAGTACCTTTTGTTACATTTTGTTCTAACAGATTTAAAATACTTGATATGCTGTAATTTTTTGACAGAAAGTTGGTGTTACCATATGTTAACACGGGGTATTTGAGAGATAAAATTTAAATGATTTTGTTTTCATTGCAGACATGGTTTTTCTCTTAAAGATGCTCTAGATATGGTATATGAAAATGAGAGTGGTACTTCTGTGTCTGAGATATATATTTTGCCGCCTGATCCCCAAGTTTATACGGATGAAGATTCTGGGGAAGAAGATGGAGGAGGTAGGATAGATGATTTGAGTAGAAGGCAACTACTACCATCTGCTGAAATAGTCGCTTGTAAGTTCCAGCACGATAAAAATTTCATCGAAAAAGAAAACAACAACCCATACAAAACCAAACAAAAACCGAAAATACTGAATTTATAAAAAATACAAAAAAGAAGAAAAGATATGGATTGATGGAGATTTCGAAACTAAAAAAAGGTTTGAATACCATACAAATTTGTATTATGACAATTATTTACCGGTAAGGCTTTTTGAGCTATTTTTTGACAAAGAAATATTCAAACTTATTTTATATGAAACAAGAACATATACCATTTTCCTGAATTGTCCCGATCCAAATATAACTATTCAAGAATCGAAATGATTTTTTGGTATATTAGTACTTTCTGGTTATAACCTCCTTCCTAGTAGAAGAAACTATAGGGATCAATGGGGTGACGTGGGGAATGATATGATCAAAAAGGGCATGAGACAAAACAGATTCAAAAAAATTATGAGATTTATACATTTTGTTGATAATACAAAGTTGGATGTGATGTATTATGCAATTTCTAATGCAAGTCTGAAATATAAAGGCAAAATAGCAGAGGGCCGAGGATAGAACCTTGTGGTACGCCATAACTTATTGGTAAAGGCTTCGATATATTTTCGTTTAGCGAAACTGTAATACTGCAGTTGCATAAGAAGCTACAAATCAAGCCGGTTGCATCTTCAGATAAGCCAAAACAAGGAAGTTTTTTACATAACACGTCGTGGTCAAGGGTGTCGAATGCTTTGCTGAAATCGAGGAGTATCAAGCAAATCAAATGTTTTTTGTCCAGTTCCTAGAAAATGTCGTCGGTGATAGACAGAAGTGCAGTGGTTGTGCTATAGTTTGTACGAAAACCAGATTGTACATCACTAATCAAGTCGTGAGCTTTGCTAAATTTCAGCATTTGATCTTTCATAGCCATTTCTAGTACTTTTGAAAGAGGGGGGAGAATGCTTATCGGTCTTAGATCAGAGAAGTCAGAAGGTTAATGACGTTTAGCCTGTGGTAGGACAAGTGCTTGTTTCCAATCATTTGGGAAAGTAGATGAAGGTATACAGAAATTAAAAATGAAGGTAAGATGTTGTAAGAGGAAGCTTTCGATTAGGTGTAGCATCACTAAAGCAACCCCATCTAAACGAACAGCGTTACTTTTGACACGGTTTAGATAAGTTTTAACAGCTTCAGAAGAGATTGGAATGAACTGAAATGAATAATTTTTGTCTGAATTGTTGTATATGTCTAGAAGCTCCATCTGTGTGTTATTACGAGAGAGATAAGTAATATCTTGGAAATGTTTGCCAATAGCATCAACATCTTGCAAATGTGGAGGAAAGTACGCGACTGCATTATTTCGAAGAATGTCGAGGGTTTTTAATGTGTTACATGTTGATTTTTAGTTCTTTTTTTAAGTAAAATTCAGAAATGCTTTCTTTTTTCTACGAATTGCATTTGTTGTGTAATTTCTCAAGTCCTTATAACTGTTAAAATCGGAAGTATTTTTCGTTCTCTTGAACTTTTGGAATACTCTATCCCGAAGTTTGCACATTTGCTTTATATTGTAAGTTCGCCATGGGGCAGGTGGTTTAGTGGATCTATACTTACGAATGGGGGCGTGGATTTCGAATAAATGTAATAAATTATAGTTAAGAAATGAGACCATCTCATCGGCATTTTCTAGATTGTATATGATGTCCCAGTCAATACTATATAAATCCGCTTTAAAAATATCGATATCAATACTACTATAATCTCGTGAAGTAATCCATTTAATTTTACTTGTTTCATGAAGAACTTAATGTTGCAGAATAACGCTAAATGATCAGATTTTCCAACATCAGCAACAGTAAAGTAGGATATTAAGTCTCGGTCCGAAACAATTAAAACATCAAGAAGAGTTAGTGATCCTAGTAGGTATATTAACAATCTGGAAGAAATTGAACATACTTAAAAAATTATGTATATGGTTAGTGCGGTTATCGTTTATAAGTAAGTTAATATTAAGATCTTCTGTCATGGTGATAGTATCACATTCCGGAATGAGTTCGCTAACCATATTTTCATATCTTCATATTCACTTAAACATTCCAAAATGTTTGAGTTAGGTGGGCGGTATAAAACTCCAAAAAAAATGAGTTCGGGATTGTTTATTACGTCAGCTTCGACATTTAAAATGTAGTTGTCGAAATCTTTCTTTATCATTGTTTTTGATCTGGCACGAAGGAGCTTAAAGTAATTTAAGTCGTTTACATTGTTATACATTTTCCATTTTTTGTGAAACTTATTTTTTTATTTTATTAATTTAATAGTCGAAGCCAAATAGTATGAAGGAAACTGTTTACTTTTATGAAATTTTAGGACGTTCTGATCAATTAATTTATTTATAATATTGTTAAATTTCTGAACAGAGGTATCCAAGGAATCAGACTTTAAGATGTCTTCCCAAGAAATATTAGCAAGAGTGTCGTTGATTCGAGAATAGTTCGCTTTTTTAAAATTAAAGAATATCGACGATGAAGGCTTCAGTTGCCTAGTATATGAAACTTCAAGTAAAAATTCTATGCAAGGATGATCAGTGTCCTCTTTTACAGGTGGACAAGTGCATTGCTGTAAATTAGAGATAATAAACTTATTACAAAGAATTAAATCTAATAATTTACTGTTCAAATTTAGTACTGAGTTAAATTGCATAAGATTTTTAAATGAAAATGTGTCAATTAAATCAGAGTATTTTGTTTCTAAATTTGAAGGTATAAAAAAATTCAAATTGTTGGCACTATAAGTCTACTTTGTTGTACTTAAATTGAAATCACCACAAAGAAGAAACGTATCACGCTAATTTAGGGTAAGGGATTCAAGTTTTGATAAAAAACTTGCAAAAGAATGCTGATCATCTAACACAATACACAAAAACTTTAAATGAATTCAAATTTAAACACACCCACATATCTTCTGCCTCACTTAAATATTCAGTGACAAAAGACGTTTTAAACTTATTTTTTACTGCGATACAGACTCCACCGCCATCCAGCTTCCTCGAGTCACGGTCTCGACGAAACACATTGTAGTTATTAGTGTCCACCACCTCATGATCGTAAATTCCATTATTTAGCTATGATTCTGTTATACACAAAATACCTGGATTGTTGACAGATACGTTAAGTTTAAATTCTGATAGTTTAGTTCTTAACCCGCAAACATTTTGATTAACTACACTTAAAGCAATCATTTTAATGTAAAAAAATTATTTATTTCTTTTAATCCGCATATATAATTACAGTGTGTTTAGGTCTTGAAGACAGGAAATTTGTTTTATTTTGGACGTTTCATTCTTCCTTGCCAAAATGTTGCCATTTTGAACCCTTATAAATTTACAATTTTTTACTTGTTTAAGTTTTTCGCGTACTTCTTTAAGAAGTATTTTTGTATGAGTTGGCAAATGTTCGTTAATAAAGAATTTTTGAGATACACCATCTAGTTTAAATCCGTACTTGTATTCATCTTGCTTAGGTAATAATCTAGCTGCATTTAAAAAATCATCCCGGCTACGTTTGAAAAGAAATTGTACAACAATATTTTTAGGTTTGCTTTCAGTTCGGGTTTGTGTTCTGTAGATGGTATTAATTACTTGCTCGGTGGAAGAAAGTTTTAAAAAATTAGCTATCTTATTAAACAACATTATTTGCTCCATTAAATTGTTCGAGATGTTCGACTTTCTTACGTAAGTGTTTCATCTCAGATTTCAGCTGATTATTTTCGATTATTAGTTGATCGGTGGCTTTAAAATAATTGTCAAGTTTTGATAACTTTTTTTCAATTATAATTTATCTTTAGTTTTACAGCTGTTTACATGTGTTAAGGTTACTACGTTGCACGTAATTACCTATCAGGTGTTTGTAAGGAAACCAATAAATAAATAATATTAAAATAATAATAGATATGCAAGGATAGAAGCAGGAGTTCCACAAGAAGCCGTGTTATCCCCACTGCTGTATACAATATATACAGCAAACGTGCCTAAGAGACCAAACACCATGCTGTCTTTATATGCTGATGACACTGCATTAGCAGCAAGAAGTACTCAACCAAGGTTGTTTACCAGATATTTTTAAAGAGCAATGGATAAAATGGAAGAATGGTGCATACGATGGAAAATAGCGATAAATCAGGAAAAGACGAAAGCTATCCTGTTTAAAAAAAGACTCCACCACCCATACGAAAACATAACGATGGGAGAAGAAGACATAAACTGGAATAGATCAGTAAAGTACCTTGGAGTCAACCTGGACCAACGACTATGCTTCAAAGACCACGTAGACAGCGAAGCAAAGAAAGCAAAATACGCAAGAAGCAAATTAGAAGGACTAATTGGAAGAAGAAGCAAGTTAAACTTGCAAATAAAACTAAGACTGATCCAAATAATAACTATGCCCATCCTAACGTATGCATCGGTGGCATAAGAAATAAGAAAGATAACAGATACCATGAAAGAAAGTAAATCATCAAAAGCCCGCACTTCTTTTCACCATTGGCGTTTCAAAAAAATATTAAAATTAAATTAAATTAATAAAATTAATTTTTGAATAAATTTAGAGCTAAATTACAATAATTAATTTCCATTTATTTTGAACTCTGTCCTGATTTAGGAGCATTAAGGGTAATATAAAATATATATTTGGAATCATATAAAAAAAAAGTCATTTACCTTAATTAAAATATCTTATTAAAAGTTTAAATTTAATTAAAAAGAAAAAATTTTAAATTATAGCATATATACTTAAAAATCAAATACTTAGCAAGTTATATATATGTTATAATATATATATATATATATATATATATATATATATATATATATATATATATATATATATATATATATATATATATATATATATATATATATATATATAGATGTAAGGGCAGTTAAGGAGAGTTCAAATAATTTACAATAGTTCATTGTATTGTCAATTAGTTTAAATGTTATCCAGTTGAGTTCCATGTATCTTAACAATTTTGTGAATAAATTGTGTTAAAGTGCCCATAAGTGTTTAAATACGATCTTGTTAAATGCAACATACTACTAGAAGGTATCAATAACCCAGAAAATCAAAAAGTGATCATAACCAACTATCACGAAGGTAAAACAAACCACAGAGGAATAAATGAAACTGAATCCCAAATCAGAAAACGATACTCTTGACCAACCTTAAAGAAAGACATAGAAGAAGTCATAAGTTTCTGCGAAATATTTCAAATTAACAAATATGACAGAACACCTGTCAAACCAAAATTCATGGTGACACCGACCGCTTCCAAACCACTTAAGATAATCCACCTCGATACATTTCAAGCTAGTGGTCAAAAGTTTCTCACCATAATCGACTCTTTCTCGAAATATGGTCAAGCATACCCCATCGAAACTCTCTAGGTCAATAAACGGTTTTAAAAGAAATCTTAAATTATTTTTAACAGATAAGTGTTTTTACTCTATACATAAATTATTATAATTCTTTTTTTCAATTTATTTTTAAGAATCTATTGTCTTAACTGTGTTTATATTAATTTAGTCTATGTTTATATTAATATGTCAATATTCTTTTTTATCTTTTGTGATCTCTGTCTTTGCCTATTTCTATTGACTATTCCTATACAATGTAAATTGTCTTAAAGGAAAATAAAGAATTGATTGATTGATTGATTGATCGAAGGAACAAATGCTATAAATGTATTGAACGCTTAGCTGATTTTCATCACATACCATGGGCTACCCTCTCTCATTATCGCTGATAGTGGAACAGAATTTAAGAACGGATTAATGCAAAAGTTTGTGAATACCCATAAAATTTTAATCCAGTACACCACCCCGGACAACCCAGAATCGAATGGACAAATAGAAAGGTTTCATTCTACCTTACTGGAACACCTTATAGGATAATTTGAAGTACCAAATCTACGTCAAGTATTAAAAAACAAATGCTATACGCTGTATTGAGATACAATAATTCCATACATTCGACAACTAAACATAAGCCAATAGACATTCTAAATGGTCACCTAGATCCGAAAGACCCTTTCGATGCAGACATCAGCAAAACACTGATTAATAACTATACTCAACAAAATCGAGAGAAAACAAAAGAAATATATAAAGAAATTAATAATAGAATCACTGAGTCTAAAGAAAGAACAGTAAACAAAAGAAACGAGAGAAGAAATAGTTGAATCTCATTCAAGCCATACAGCAGAATATATACACGAAAAACAGCCACAGGAAATAAACTCTCGCCAAAGTTCACTTCAAAAATAGTTACAACCGATCATATCGGGACAGAAGACACTCCCTCCATGACCATCCATAAAAAAACATTAAACACCAATCCAGTGATGTTAAAATTACTTTAAAATATGTAATTAATTACAATTACTTTGGTCAGATTGTAATTAATTGCAATTACAATTACAAAATTTGCAATTGTAATTAATTCCAATTACAAAATTGGAAATGTAATTAATTACAATTATAATTACACGCTGTGGTGCAATTTTAATTAATTACTTAGGTACATCTTCCTTTTAGGTAGAAAGTTCGAAAATGTTTTAAAACAATATATTACTCCTATACCTAGTTGTTTTAAAAATAAAACATTGTTTTTCAATTGATATAATTTTTATTACATATTACCTCAAAATTCAGATACCTACATCTTTCATGTTAGTAATTATCCTACTTATTTATTATATACAAATAATATAATAACAATAACTTATATTTATAAACTACTATTATGTTTTAAAAATAATAATTTTTCGAAATGGTCGTCAGACAATTTATTTCGTCTAGGCGTCAAAATTTGACCACCGGAACTAAACATTCGCTCAACAGGAGCGGATGAAGGTAACATAACATTATATTTTTTTAAAATCTTAAACACAGTAGGATAATCTTTTATAGATATTAATTTTTTATTTGGAGAGTTCAAATATGCAAGAAATTCTATATTTTTGAGGCATTTTCGTCAATATTATTACGTAGCTTCGGAGTATCCATATAATCAAACATCGGACACTTAGATTGTAGAGGTGATTCAGGAGGAATTTAATTATCATTAAAAGAAAAAAAATTGTTTTTGAACTTTATTTATGAAGAGTTCTTTAACTGTCACATAAATACCTGTATGTGTCTTCGAATTCATCCAGTTTAGTTTAAACTGTGGTAAGGAACAAGTAGCTAAAATGTAGGTTTACTGGTTAATTGATTAAAATCTAAAATGTAAGAAAATCGTTTTTTAACATTTGTTACAATTGAATCACGGACCTCAGCACGAAATTTTAAATTTTTAATTTTTGGTTCATTATGAATTAATTGAAAAATAGATGGCAACACATATCCAAGATACAACTGATTTCTCCTTGAAGAGTATCAATTGCTGCCGCCAATGGTTTCATAACAACAGAATATTCTTGCAAAAAATCTAATTCTCCTGATTTAAGTTTGATGACTTTAATTGCATCACATATCAAATCCAAATGTTCTTTTAATTCGAGAATAGTTAAAACACTGTCAAAAAGTGAATTCCATCTTGTTGGGCATGGTGTATTTAATTTCTTACTGCAAATACGTTCTACTTCATCGGAAGCTTTAGTAGACCGACTGACACTATTCCAAATAGAAGTTAGTTTGACAAAAGCAATATAATGTATTTTCTTTAAAATACTTTTGCTTGATGAAACTGTTTTTTCCATGTCTGTTGTTGCAACCAAACTGAGCGTATGCGAACAACACCTGAATTGTGGTGGAAGATCAATAAAGTCTTCAAATTCGTCATTGATGGTAATATCTGAAAAATCTATATTTACAATATCGACCTCATTTTCCTGAAATTCCAGTTGCAATTTATTCTCTGTTTCATCATTGCACAAAAAAAAAAAGTTTGAATGCCTTGCCAAAGTTTGTAGCGTTGTCTGTTTCTGTTCCAGATATTTTCTCTTTTGCAATGCGAAATGAAGTATGTATATTAGACAATGATTTGCCAATCTCCTAATATGTATGTGCAAACCTAATTCGACGACATGCCAATACAAACGATTTTCGTTTTAAAGTGTCACTGGTAATAATATGAACCGTTACTCCAAAGTAACTTCTATTATTTTTGGACCAAATATCAGCAGTTGTGCACACAAAATCTGTTTCAGTGAGAATCTGTATTAGATTGGATTTACAGGATTCAAAGCGAGTTGAAATTTGCTTGCCAAGAGTTTGTCGGCACACAGGAGTAAATGCTCCGTTGGAGATACCTTCCAACATCTTGCGAAATGCAGGTTTATCGACTGTAGCTAATGGACGTACTTCCTTGATAATATAGTCAATGACCAGCTGGTTGCACTGAAAAAATTAACGCAATTTAATTTTCACGTTGATTAGTTATTTATTAAGCAATTTTCGTTCGATTATCACTTCCAATATTATACTTACTTAATAGGTAATAACTTACTTTCTCCTGAGAAATTATTTTTTTATTTGCTGCAGCGGCTGCAATGGACTGCTTATTTTCGCCACTTTAAGGGGTTGTTCGGAATCAGATTGCAATGAGGGTCTTTTAATGCCATTTTTTTGTTAAAGAACAAAAGTCCAATTTTTCAGGATGTTTTCGCTGGAAAATACATATATAATATAAATGAATTTATGTATAAAAAGATTCGTTTACTTATCATTATTATAAATTTTCAAGTTAGGTATAGGTACGAATAAATTACGTTTTCTTTTTCAACAAACTTAAAATATATGTATCTTTTTGAAAAAGTTAAAAACAGGTCCCTCCTAACTACTAACTTGGCGTAGCTACCTTTAGTACTGCAAACAAACGTTTCCCCATCGACTAGTTTAATATGATGGCTAAAAAACCCTTCATATTTTGAGATAAAGATTCTACAGTTGCATTGTGGACAATACTCGATACAACAAATTATGTACATACATACCTTTATATGCGTGAAGAAGTTTGAAGTTGCTTTGGGGAGATGCACTGATTAAACCGGCATTGGCACCACCACATATTTGACAGTTTGCAATTATTTTGTCTTCTTTACTAGAAATCACACTGAACAACCCGCAGCTTAAAACATGTGAGAGTTTTTCAAAATTCATTTTGGTTATCTTTTAAGAACGAACAAGTTAGGGTTAGATCAAGCACTGACCACGAACTGACTATTTTGTGGAACGTTGAACTGAATTTCTTGCACACCCTTCTTTCGAAAAATATGGTTTTTCCAGTTTACTTTTAAAAATATCATTAACTTTTTCCTAGAAACAAGAAAATAATAGAAGAAATATTCCTTTTACAATATGCTTGGGTTTAAGTATTTATCTGCTTCAAAATCCCGAGAAATAATATTTGTTATCTTAATTAGAGTAGCTCGCCGATCTGGTTATCGCTTGCATTGTATTCTATTACCTGGTTTGTATTTTTTCACGTACCTATCCTATAAGCTATTAAAAATATTAAAAGTATTCATTTCATCGAATGTCATTGAAATAGAATTGTAAAATGTAATTGTAATTGTAAAGTAACAAGTAATTGAATTAGAATTAAATCACAGTTGAGTAGAAAGTAATTAATTACCGTACCAATTACAATAAAAGTGATTTACTTAATTACTTTTTAAAGTAATTGTAATTAATTACTTAACAACACTGCACCAATCTCAAAAAGTAACTAATCAACAACACTTTCCACCGGATCAAATTAACATCAGCACTGGAAGTAAGAATTCAGATCCTAAAGGACAATCCCGGAATCCTTTCAATCAACCTGGGACCAGCAAAAATCCAAATTAGCACACATGAATTCATCCACTACTACCCTTTGGAACCCATCGAAAAAGAATTCACATCAATAGAATACTAATACCAAGAAATTACTGCTGCAATTCAAAACGCGCTAAGCTATCCATACTTTGATAGGTTACAAAACTTTGACCAAGCTCTTAAATCTCAACTAAAAACCGTAAGAGAAAAATTTTACTTCACCTGCCCCTATACAAGAACAAAAAAAACACTTATCAATGGCTTAGGAAGTATCATCAAATCCATCTTAGGCAACTTGGACCAAGAAGACGCTATATACTACAACAACGCCATCTAATCTCTAAAAGAAAACCAAGAGAACGTAGTATATCCGGTCAATAATCACATCAGTCATAGAAAAATTCAACGAAACACTCACCCTAATAGCACATAATCAGGAAACAATAGCAGAAGAAACAGAGATAATCAATTCCCAACTGAATAAGTTTGTATTCGACTTCAACCACTATTTACAGGCAAGGAATGTCTTAGACCAACTAAACCTAATTCTACAAGTTATCCTACAAACACTAAAAGATTTAGAAGAGGCAGTAAATTTTGCCGGAACCAACACCCGCATAACACACTTCTAAAGAAGAAGAACTGTACTGGATTATAAGTTCAATGTTAGAATACCATTCAAAGAACCAAATCCTATATCTCAGAGAAAAAGACCTACCGAAATACTACAACATCATCCAAGTCAATGCATTCTACAGCAACAATACCCTAATATTTATCCTTCACTTTTCAAATTTTACATGTTGATACATTTACACATCTTTATCTTTTCTCAATTCCCACCCAAAATCTCTCAACAATAATCTCCCCAGCCCCTTACCTCTTAGTAAATTCCGAGTTTTTTCAAAACCTCGACACACCGTGTAGAAAACTGGGCCAAGAATAATATAATAATAATAATAATGTTTATATATTCTTTGAACTATAATGCACAAAATATGTAGATATGTATAAATAAACAATTAATCACGGAAGTACTAAAAAGATATTTATTTAATTATCGTAGATAAAATATTGTATGAAACTGTGCGTGGAGTGCTTTTTGCGCACTTACGTGATATATAGCACTCGCTTCGCTCGTGCTCTAAACATCGCGTGCGTGCGCAAAAAGCATATTTCATGAACTGTTATATAAATAACTATTAGTACTTGTACGTGATATAACTAAATGCCCAATTATTTACAATAAAATAAGTAATTATAATAACAAAATAAAACAAATTAAGAAAAATAATAATAACAATATAATATAAAGTCGATAAACAAAACATAATAAGGCATAATCGGGAATAGAATAGAGACATAATCGGGAGTAGAAACATAATCGGGAATAGAGACATAATCGGGAATAGAGACATAATCGGGAATAGAGACATAATCGGGAATAGAGACATAATCAGGAATAGTGACATAATCATGAATTTTAAGAGTAAATTAACAGTTTTATACAAACATATAACAAAAGTAAAAAGAAGTAGGTACATACTTATGTATTTTTTTCTTTTCTAAAGATTTTGATTTATAATATTATTTATGTATGTTTTATCCTGTTGATGAAGCCAAATTTGAAGGTTACTTTTGAATCTGTGAAATAAAACTATAGGTAATTGCTAAATCTTTGACCAATGGATTTATCTGAACGTGGAAATAATATAGCTTCAGGTCTACGTGTATTATAGGTGTGTTCGTGAGTTATTAAAGAGATTTTAGATTTTTTTATAAAAAGTAAAATTTTTAGGAAATAGAGTTATCCCAAATTAAACACACCGGACTCACTGTAAAGTAGATTACTGTGATGAAGAATATTTTTTTGAAGTGATAACTTCTTATGGGAGGGTAACTGATTTTTAGCGTAACGCGTTGAAAAAAGCGTTTATCATAACGCGTTGTTTATCATTGGTACACGCAGGCGCAGTGAAACATAATAATAATAGAAATAGGTAAATATTAATATTAATACAAATATCTTTATTTATTTATTTATTGAAGTGATAACTTCTTATGGGAGGGTAAACTGATTTTAGCGTAACGCGTTGAAAAAAGCGTTTATCATAACGCGTTGTTTATCGTTGTTACACGCAGGCGCAGTGAAACATAATAATATCATTTCTCTCTCTCTCTCTCTATCTCTCTCTCTCTCTCTCTCTCCCCCTCTCTCTCTCTCTCTCTCTCTCTCTCTATGCTTTTCCTAATGTAAGTTATAAGTATATTTGAATTTACCGTGTTATACGGTATTAATCTGTCACTAAATACAATTCATTACTTTTTATTAATTATTAAATATTTATATCCATTTAATATCATAAAAATTAGGTCACTTTCTACATCTTCGTATATAAAACTAATTTAATCCCTAAAAAACCGGTTAAAGGAGTTTATTTGTGGTAAACATTAAATAAAGTTTTGTTGTAGGTCTAATTAAAGGAAATTACGGTAAGAATTATGTTATTCAGTAAAAAATTGATCAAAAACTTAGATTACAAAATGATAATTGTGATAAGCCCTCCAAAATTTCTAGTGCTTAATATCAACGTCAATACATGTTGAACAGTGGTGTTGTCGAGCCGGAACGCTCCGGAACGTCGTTCCGGTACTTCCTTTTTGAACCGGAACGCGTTCCGGAACTAAAAATGATTTCTGATAACAAGAACTGACTGACGTATTAAAAAAAATTAAAAAGAATTGCTAATTTTTTAACTTCCCGCTTAAAAAATTTAAATTTTTTTTAAACTCGGGAAGTTATTGGTTTTACCCCGTTTTTCGGAAATCGAGTTTTCATCGGATCAAAACGTTTTGAGGTCTTTGGAGGCCCCCCTGACTATTTTTACGAGGTTGTCTGTATGTATGTATAATAAACATTAGAAGAAGAAAATATAAAATTTTAAAAAAGTAAAGATTTCATACATAAATTTTAATGCAAGCGACCCACGGATCGTTTATTGCCATACCCAAATGGGCCTGCGGCTAATGCTAAGAAGTTTTTTTATACATTTGTTGTAAAATTTCCAGATGTTGGTTTCCAGTATTGGTAGATGTTTTAAACTTTATTTGTTTATTACAGTGATGCTAAGAAAAATGCCGACAAACGTACCGATCTTCATCTGAAATGTGCATTGCTGGGAAATTTCCATCTTTGTAGTTTGTGCATCCCCCACCCTTAGTGTAAGAATTTGAGTATTTAAAACCATTTTTTTAATCAGTGTCAAACCATCTTTGCGACAGCACATTTATAGAAAGTGGAAGTTTTAGTTAGTGAATAAGTGCCACACAAAACTATTGTATGCATTAAAATCTTTAATCTAATAAACTTAAAGTGTAAGTATATTTCATTTTCATTATTAATAAAAAAATGTCCGTTTATTTTTCTATTTAATAATAGTATTTATTTTATTAGTAATTTCAACATGAGTGAAAAAAGAAAAACCAGTAGCATCACCGATTTTTTTAAAAAGAAACTAAAAACTAGCAGCGAAGAAGAGTCAATGACCCAGGAAAATGTAACATTGAGCCAAGTATCCAACACCAACTTCAACGCTGATCCACTGGAACCTGTTGAACTTGCAGCCATAGCATCAACGTTCAACGTCAACGTCAACAAGTACTTATAATGATAACGATTCTGACGAAGTCTCGTGGCCTAATATTTGGAGTGCGGAAATGTGGTTAGAAAAAAAAAGACAGTTTCCTTGGTTACTTCCCGAATCCGGAAAATTAGGTTGCTCTTTTTGTAACAAAATACAGCACTTAGAGGTATCTAAAACCCGTGGTGTAAATATTTCAAAGGAATGGAGTTCCACATCCGTTTCTTACTACGGTAAAGATAAAAAATAGCAGTTAACGTCATTAAGAAAAAAAAATTTTGAACACGCGAAAACAACAGCGCACATTAATTCAGAAAAATTTTTAAAAAGCGAACAGCATCAACCAATAGAAAATGTAATAGACAATTTAAATAAGGCGTCTATTAAGAGCACGTCTTTAGTATTTAGAACTGCTTATTATTTAGCCAAATACGACCGACCATATTCGGATTATTATAATTTATTGCAATTGCAATAATTAAATGGAACCATTTTGGCACCTGGTTTACGGTCCAGATATACCTGCACAAATTTAATTAATCACATATCCAAAAATATGAAATTAAGAATTTGTTCAGAAATTATTAAAACAAATGGAAAGATTTCGATTCTCATTGATGAATCCACAACATTAAGTAAAAAATCTACTCTAATTATATTTTTAAAATTCGAAATAAATAACATTAGCGAACCACGATTCCTTTTTTTTGATTTAACAGAATTGTCCGATCAAAGAGCATTCACCATTACAGAATACCTTTTAAATAATTTGGAAAAATATGGCTTCGACGAGAACTATTTGAAACAAAATTTAATTGCATTTACCAGTGACGGAGCAAGTGTAATGTTAGGAAAAAAGTCAGGAGTGGCTACAAAATTATTGGCTAAATTTCCAAAAATAATCACGTGGCACTGTTTAAATCATCGTCTGGAGCTCTCTGTTAACGATGCTGTCGCGGAAGTAAATGGTATTAACCATTTTCACATATTTATGGATAAATTATATACCATTTATCATCAATCTCCCAAAAATCAACGCGAACTAGAATCATGCGCGGAAAATTTGGGAGAAGAAATTAAAAAAATAGGACGTGTTTTAGGAATAAGGTGGATAGCTAGTTCATTCAGAACTGTTAATGCAGTTTGGCAAAATTTAAAATCGCTTGCTGAACATTTTCATCAAGCCGCAACTGCTGAAACTCGTTCAAAAACTGATCAGAGTGTATACATTGGTCTAAAAAAATATATCATGTCTAAACAGTTTATAATTAACTTGGCATTAATGTATGACGTTTTGTTTGAACTTTCCATCTTGTCTGAAGCGTTACAGAGCAGAAGTGTAACGATAGTATATGCGGACAAACTAATCCGTCGAACTATTCGCTATTTGGAATCACTAAAAGACGTTAAAAAAGGAAACAAACTCATAGAAGCAGCAGAGGCTGTTCAAGTGATGAAATTAGGAACATTAACTTTAACGGATAATAAAAAAATTACTATTATTAACAGAAATCAATTCCTTGTAAGTCTCATTAATAATATGACTAGAAGACTACATACGGAAAATGATTTGATAAGTGAATTTCGAGTACTAGATCCAACGGAGTGGCCAGCAGATATTGAAATTGGCTATGGAAAAAATGAAATCCAGTCATTATGCACCAGATTTAATTTAACATCACCGATGCGATGTATCAATGCGTTTAGAGATTATATTAATACTGGAGGCAAAGTAATTCCTGAAGATGTAGAAATCTTAATTCGATACATAAATATTGTATCTTGCAGTTCGGCAGAGTGTGAGCGCGGATTCAGTAATATGAATATTATTTTAAATGAACAAAGAAATAGAATATTAATTGAAAATATAGCAAATCTTTTATTTATAAAAATGAATGGCCCACCACAACAATTATTTAAACCAGATGATTATGTAAAAACTTGGTTAAGGTCTCATCGTTCAGCGGATGACAACAAAACAAGGAAAATTCAACCACAAGATCCTGAACATAATCCTATTTGGAATATTTTATAAAAACCATTAGTGTTTTCATGTACATATTGTTAAAAATATTTATGCAATATTGTTTAAGTATCTAATATGCTTATTTTATAATTTGTTAACTAATTTTTATTAATCGTTCCTATTATTGTAATAAACATATATAATCACAAAATGGGTTTCGTAATGATTTTCGTTTCCTTTCCTTTTTATACTATACAGGGTGTCCCAGAATTAACTACGGAAACTTCGTATACGTATTCCTTGATAAAAAATAAGTAGGGTCTTTCCTATAAAAAAAATTTTTTTAGAGACTCCTGTCAGAGTTATAACCCTTTAAAGAGGGGTGGTAAAATACTGTTTTAATTTAATATCTTCTGATTGGTCCAAGATAAAAAATTAAAAATTTGGGTGAACATCATTTTTATAAAGACGCATTTCTCCTGCCACTTTTCACCTGCCCTACCCCATTCTAAGGGTGCAAATCAAGGAACCCCTCTTAATATTTTTTTTGTAACTTTCTTAGCAATAAATATTTGCAATAACAAAAAATTATTTTAGGAAGTTTTGATTATTTAGAAACTTTTTTGTTCCTTGTCGTTTTTTGCGAAATCGTTTCGGTTTGGAGTAAAAAAATAAAATGTAGGACCATGTCAATTGAGTATTGTGTATCGCTATCAAGTAGCGCACATTTTACCATTTAAAGAGTTAAAGGGTTATAACTCTGACAGGAGTCTCTAAAAAAATTTTTTTTATAGGAAAGACCCTACTTATTTGTCATCAAGGAATACGTATACGAAGTTTCCGTAGTTAATTCTGGGACACCCTGTATACAGGACCGATCCTGGCGACGGGCGAAAATTGGGGAAAATCTCCCCCCGTCGTCAAATTTGGGACATGAGACCAAAAAAACCGTCGCCACCAGGATTATCATGGAAAATCACCCCCCCCCCCCACCGTCGTTAAATTTGGGACATCAGACCGCCTACCCAGGATCGGCCCTGTCTATATAATTATATCTACGCGTTCCGGTAAAAAGAAAATTAGCACAACACCACTGATGTTGAACAAAAAAATGGAAGAATAGGTGAAATCCCATTCAGCTGAAACAATCCACGTAAAGGGTGGCTGTATTGCTAATTACTACGCGACTGATTAGAAATTTCGAACTGTCATAGTGAAAATTTTTTGTATCGTAATTAGTAAAAGTTATAGTGATAAAAAAAATTTCAGAATTTTTAAAGTTTCAAAATATTTAAATTTTTAAATTTATACACATTATCATATTAATGTAATAGGCAAAGTATTTCTCAAGTTAAAAAATTTCAATATTAAATAGTTTAACTTGGATTAGTTGAAGTTATCACTTCTGTCGCGCGTCCTGAGACGCACACGTTTTTTTTTTAAATATTACTCTTAGAATCCATTTCTGTATAACATATACATCTTTTAATATATCGTCCTGTACTCCTCCCCATCCTATAATGCCATACGACAGCAATGACTGTGCCAGAGAAAAATAAATAATTTTTAAACTTTTCAAGTCCAGGAAGTCGCTTAGATATCTAAATTTAGGTAAAAGGGCGCGTAGTTTTGGTATAAGTTGTTTGATGTGCAAATCCTATCTCATATGTCTGTCAATGATAATACCTAGATATTTTAATCGAAGACGATTGAGAAATTTTTATGCTGCGTCCCTCATTTAGGGGACCAAACGAAGCAAAAGGTAAGTACGTTGTTTTTTAAAATTGTGTGTTAATTTATTAAATCGCAACCATTTTTCTATTTTTGGAAATTCATTTTTTACTTTATTTTTCAGATCCTGCCAAGATGACGATGTATATAATATAGCTATGTCATCAGCAAACCCAATTATTTTTCCAGGTGTATCTATTTTTAATAAACTATTTATATATAAGCTAAAGAGGACCGGTCCTAGGACTGTTCCTTGAGGAACACCTACAGTTACTGATTGTTTGTAACTCATAACATTGCCTACTTGAACTTGCTGTTCTCTGTTTATCAAGTAACTTTGAAAAATGTTAAAACATTTACCACGAATTCCGCAGTTTTCCAACTTTTCCAATAATTTTTTTGTGACATACAGTATCGAATGCCTTCGAAAGATCATGAAATATACTAACAATTGGAATTTTTTTATCTAAATACTTGTCAATGTCAATTCGTAAATTGCATCATCTGTTGATTTTCCCTCTGTAAATCCATAATACTTTTCCAAAATTTTAGAAATGCTTGATAACAGAGATACTGGCCTATAGTTTTCTATATTAAGCTTAGATCCTGTTTTGTAAAGTGGTTTTATAACAGCACACTTAAGTGCTTTTGGAAAGCAACCTGTATCAAAAGATTTATTTATTAAGTACATTAAAGGAGTTACTATTTCTTCAGCAACTATTTTTGAGTTTGTATTCGGTCCAACCCTGAAGCTTTTTTATTTTTTAAACTTTTTATTATATTAAATGCTTCTAAATTTTCAAACGGAAATAAGAACATAGAGTTATCAGAAAAGTGAACATTATCTTTATAGTTGTCTACATATGGTATTTTGTTGGTAAGGTTTTCTCCAATAGTGCTGAAGTGAGTAACAAAATGGTTTGCTATATCATGTTCGCAAGTATGTTTTTTACCATTATTGTAGTATTTATATTGATAATGTTTTATAGCTCTTTTGTTTGTTTAGTATTTTGTTATTTATGTGGTTACCAAATATTTATGACATTGTTAAGTCATAGTTATACCGTTCAATCTGTTAATTAAAACCTGATAAAGGTCTAGTCGTTTATTTAATTTTATTACAAAATTTAATTAACAGATTGGTAATTTAATATGGATCGTCTTCTCAGACTAGATCGCTTTAATGTGGATCCTAACAATCCTGGTGCTCCTTTAGAGTGGAAACATTGGTTTCAGACCTTCGAAAACTTCCTGTTAGCTACCAAGATCCCAGATAATGACAATAAGATGAAATTGGATTTACTTCTAAATCACATATCTCCATCAGTATTCGACTTTATAGCTGACCGCTCCTCCTATGATTCGGCTGTAAATATGCTCAACACATTATACGTGAAGAAAGTTAATGAAGTTTATGCTAGGCACGTATTAGCGACTAAGAACTGGTGAGACTATAGATCAATACTTACAAAATTTAAGGTCCCTTAGTAAAGATTGCTCATTAAAGGCAGTAGGGGAGAGGTAGTAACAGTGAGACACAAAACTTTGAAACCATATATATTCGTTAAAAAAAGATATTTTTCCATCAAAATTTAACCTAGCATCAGGTACAAGATAAGGAACACAAAAGTAGATTCAGTCTTAATAATTATTGAAAAATAAAAACAAAAAAAAATATTAAAAAAAAAATCTCATTGTCGCACTGTTCCGACCCGGGTCAGAACAGAGAGACATAAAATTTGAAACTAAAAAACATTCAAATTCGAAAAGTTAATTTCGAATTTTACCAAACTTTTTTGACGTTTTGTCAGTCCGTGTGTTAAGGGAGGGGGTAAAATCATTTTTATATTTTTTTTTCAGTACCAACGACTCATCTGGAACATTAGAAACGTCTCATAGGTCTTGTTGCTTTTTCTCAGAAACGACACTTCGAAGTCATTTTCGGTCAGTTGTGATTTAATTAACCCTACATAATATACAGGATGTTTTCCATCAAACTCAACCAACACATATTCTCCAGGAAGTGGGTGACGGTGAAGGTCTTCAAAGGTAATAGGTTCAGGCATGTCCCCAATAAAATCTTCTCCATCACTTGAATCTTGCAGTTCTATCTGATCTTCTGCACCTGAATTTTCAGAGTCAGAATCCAGAACTCGTCTTTTTACCTTTATTTGCTTTGGAGTTTTTTTCTGAGACTCAATTATTTGCATTTTTTCGGGAGTATCCGTTGCAATCATCGTTCTTCCCTTTCGCCTTTTTTTAGATTGCGTAGTTTTCCTTGGACCAGCCTTGGGGTAACCTTTGAAGACACTTGGACTTACAAAACTTTCATCAACATTTTTTTCCGGCTCTTCAGGGGTTTCGGTTGGAATGGATTTCTCAATATGCTCAGTTGTTAATCCAGAACAAGACGCAGCTTCGCTCTCTGTAGTTTGTTCTCGATCAGTTACCGAGCTTGGCAGGAAATCTTCTTCAGTAAATATATATTTGTCGAATGGAAAGATGCCTGTTTTTCTAAATGCATTGGCAATATTTACTGGAGTCATTGCTCTTGGATAAGCTGTCCCCACACATGATGCAATATTATATATGGTAAAAGTTTGTCCTGGGTGATTCATCATCCAGGCGTCTAAAGCTGCATTATAAAAAGTTTGAAAGGGTTTCATTAGAGCGACATCTAACGGCTGCAGTTTGTTCGTGCAGTGCGGTGGTATAGTTAAGATCGTGACACCGTTGTCTTTGCAAAAGTCAATTGCCTCAATCGATAAGTGACTTTGATGGTTATCCATTATAAGCAAAGAAGGATTTTCCTTTGAGCTATTGGTTTTCTTTATAAAATGTTGAATAACTTGTACAAAACATTCAGTGTTCATCCATCCTGCTTTTGTAGCCAAACCCAAAGTCCCAGGTGGTGCACCATTTGTCATAAAATCTTTAAAGTGCACCCGTGGGAATACCATCACTGGCGGGATAGCAATTCCAGATGCGCCAACAATACAACATGTTGTTACAAGGGTACCCCGTTCAGCACTTGTAGCCTTACTGACTTGACGTGTTCCTTTCTCAGCAAATACTTTTGGAGATTTTTGCACTGTAACTGTGCCGGTTTCATCTAGATTGAATATGCGACTGCCATCACCAAATGTAGGATGCCGCTTCAGAACTTCCTCTAGTTTTTGAAAAAAAGTTTCAACATTGAATTTGTTGAAGCCTGTCGCTCTTGACAAGCTACATCCTTCTGGAGTTCTTAAAGTTAAGTTGGGATGGCGTTTCTGGAACCCTTTAATCCATGAAAGTGTTGCACTCTTTGTGGTTTGCCATTTTCTAGGCACAGTTATATTATTTTGTATAGCACATTCATAAGCTAAGTGACGAGTATCTTCTCGGGACAAACCGTAGAACATTTTAGAACAGGTAACGATATATTCACAAAGAATGTTCTCTTGTTCATTAGTAAAAATTTGTCTTACTCGGTAGTTGGGAACCAGACGGATTTCAGGATTTTGCTTATATTTCTTGAAATATCTGTGAACAGTCTGGAATGACAAATCCTTCATTCTAGAAGCTTTTCGGATGCTCATGCCGTCTTGAATTAATTGGAGAGCTTCCTTCATTGACTCCTCTGAAAACCGGCCTATTTTTTTGTCAGTTTTATTTTTTCTTGGCATCTCGACTGTAAAAAAATAGACGTTGGTGCATATGCAAAGAAATTACAATTAAAGCAAAAATAGTCTCCATTCTCAATAAGGAACTCTCGTTTTTGAAGGTGAAAATAATGGGACAATCTTACGTAGGAACAGTGAGACAGTCTCAGTGTTCGAGACATAATGCTGTCTCACTGTTCCTAATTGTCGTGTTTAAAAAAAATGAAAATATAAACAAAAAAAAACGATAACATGCAACTTAAAAGCTTAGGGATGTGTTTTTGATTTACCTACTTACATGAATAAAAAACTTTTTCTTGAAAAAATCAACTTTTTATGGATGTAAGTGACGCTTTTATCATGCGATGCGTAATACTTCGACCCTCGCCGTTCGGATGACTGGCTCTAACTAAAACTCTTTTCGCGCGATCTCAATCGAACTTGGTCTGAAGCGTCAATATTATCTATTCGGATAGTAACATGACGTAGTTAAAGATCTAATGCAATGTTTTTAAAAAATAGACCATATGTCTCACTGTTCTGGCCGTCTCACTGTTACTACCTCTCCCCTATCAGCCGATCAATATAGAGATCAATACATTAGAGATGCTTTTATCAGCGGTTTACTTTCCGGAGCAATTAGACAAAGACTTTTAGAAAATACCATTTTTTATCTTCAAGAAGCCATTCTTCAGGCGAAGTCTATGGAATCAGCTCAGTTGCTTTCTAGTTCTTATGATGCTCCTCCAGTTATAAATTCTACTTCTCTCGATCCAACTAGTGACTTAATTGAAGATACTCAGCTATACGCTACACAACGTTTTCAATCTTTATCCAAATGTTTTTATTGTGGACATATATATCACTCAAGAGAAAAATGTCCAACTAAAAACTCTGTTTGTTTAAAGTGTAAGAAATCCGAACATTGGGCGTCAGTTTGTAGGTTCAAAATAAAGTCAAATTCAAAACAGTCTGCTTTCACTATCTCTGAAGATAACAATCCTTAAGTTGCAACTTTTCATCCAAGTTTAGTTAAATCACCAATTCAAGTAAAAGTTTACGATGTTTTTACTAGTGCTTTGGTAGATACTGGTAGTTCTGAGAGTTTTATAGCATTAGACATTGTGCGTTCAAGAAATATTCCTTTGTTCTCATCTCAGGGTAGAGTTTCCATGGCATCCATTTTCCTATGCGCCAAGATAGTTGGATATTGTATTTAAATTTAAAGGTACTTGAATAAGAAAATATAAAAATTTTAAAATATCTGTTCTGGATCAGTTATGCTCTGATGTTATTGGTGGGCACGACATTCTACGTCAACATTCTCGATTAGAATTACAGTTTAATGAAACAAAACCTCCAATTCGTGTTTGTAGTTTAGCTGTAGCTAAAGTACCAGAGGCTTGTTTATTCGAGAATTTGTCATCTAATTGTAGACCTATTGCTGTGAAATTTCGAAGATATTCCCAAGATGATTTAAAATTTACTGAATTAGAAATTTAAAAATTACTTAAAGATGATATTATTGAAGAAAGCCAATCTCCCTGGAGAGCTCAGGTTTTAGTAACCATCTCTGATAATCATAAAAAGAGAATGGTCGTAGATTACTCTCAGACTATTAATAAACTTACATTTCTTGATGCATTTCCTCTTCCTCGTGTAAATGATATAATCCAAAAAGTATCTCAGTATGAAGTTTTCAGCGCTATTGATCTTTGTATTATCATCAAATTCCTATTAAAATATCCGATCGCCCTTATACTCCTTTTTAAGCTTGTAATAGGCTATATCAATTCAAAAAAATTCCATTTGGTGTTACGAATGGGGTAGCAAGTTTTCAGAGAGTGATTGACAAATTAATTTTGAGCGAAAATCTCAAAAATACTTTTGCTTACCTTGATGATATTACTGTATGTGGTAAAACTCAAGAAGAACATGACGCTAATTTAAGAGCATTTCTTAGTGTTGCTAAAAGGTACCATCTAAATATTAATGAGAATAAATCCAAATTCTCGACATGTGAGATAAACTTGTTAGGACATACTATAAGTAATGGTACTATTAGGCCTGATGCAGATCGTCTTAAACCTCTTCGAAATCATCCGAAACCACAAGATATTTCCTCATTACGCAAAGCTTTAGGGTTGTTTGCCCATTATTCTCAATGGATTCCTCGATTTAAAAAAAAAATCGTCCTCTAGCTCATTGTGCTCAATTTCCGTTAAACATTGAAGCAAAAGAATCATTTAATACACTGAAACATGATATAGCTTCATCTCTTGTTGTATCTATTATTGAAGTTGAAACACTAGTTGTCGAAACAGATGCGTCCTAGTTTGCTATAGCTGCCAGTCTTTCAAAAGCAGGGAAACCTGTAGCGTTTTTCTCTAGAATACTGACAGGTAGTGAAAGGGGTCATTCGTCTATCGAAAAGGAGGCCTACGCTATAGTGGAAGCTCTTCGCAAATGGAGACATCTATTATTAGGTCGACAGTTTCAATTAATCACAGACCAAAAATCAGTTTCTTTTATGTTTGATAATAAATCTCATGGTAAAATAAAAAATGATAAAATATTAAGGTGGCGTCTTGAGTTAACTCCGTTCAAGTATGATATAATATATCGTCCAGGGAGATTCAATCAAGCAGCGGATGCTATATCTCGTGTTTCTGGTTCCGTCCATCATAAAGTTGATGTTTCTAAATTACATACCTCACTATGTCATCCCGGAGTAACTCGTTTTTATCATTGGATCAAATCTTAAAATATTCCTGCTTCCCTAAAAAAAATTCGAGAAACAATATCTTGTTGTAAAATTTGTTCAGAGCTGAAAATTTACGAAAATTTAATCGCCTAAGTAAGCATGATCCTTTAATTGAAAAAGCCGAACTATTAGAAGCCAGTCCTCAATATGCTTATATTCGTTATGCTGATGGAAGAGAAACTACAATGTCTCTGAGGCACCTAGCCCCTGCTAGCATTGAACAGCAAAATAACAGTAATCAAGAGAATGTTCCTGAAATTTCATATGAAGAATCTGAGAGTCCACTTGTTAATGTTCAAGATACTAATAAATCGGACATTGTACAAATAGAAGAACAACAGAGTTTTCTTGGTAATACAGAAGAAAATTTTCTAAATAAGTCACAAACACCTCCTGGAAATACAGAAAATGAAAATTCTACGGTCCCATCTTTACGACGATCATCTAGGTTGAAGAAACTCCCTAGTTATTTAGAAGATTATGTTAAAATTTAAAGGTGGGGCGAATGTAGTATTTATATTGATAAATAGTGTCTATGTTTTAAAGCTCTTTTGTTTGTTTAGTATTTTGTTATTTATGTAGTTACCAAATATTTATGACATTGTCAAGTTATAGTTATACCGTTCAATCTGATAATTATAACCTGATAAAGGTCTAGTCGTTTATTTAATTTTATTAATTCAATTTCGTCAATACTTGACTTTGATTTTTGTTATCCGCAAATTTTATTGACACAGTTCCACATAGCTTTGGAACTATTTTTATTTTTATCAATCTGTTGGTTGAAATATTTTCTTTTTGGTTTTTTAATAATATTATTGAGTCATGTGTTAAAAATTGTATATCTCTCTTTAATTTCGACATCTTCTGGATATTTTAAGGCAAGTTTATACAATTTTTCTTTTTCTTTAATTGAATTTAGAAGTCTAGGATTTAACCACTTTTTTCAAAAGTTCTTTTTGTTCTTAATTTTATTGTATTGGTTTGTATTTTTTGAAGTAAAACTTCTTTAGCGGCACTAGGGGTAACTCAGTAATTCTAACGGACGTGACGTCATTCTAATGTACCGCGTACCGGAAACAAAACCTGATACAAAATACCTAACACGATTCAGCCTACTATATTAAATAAAATTAAATCTGTAATTGTATGAATTGACAGCTTGTCATCTTGTCAACCAAAATACATTGGTGGTAAATAGTTTAAATTTGTGTATAAAGTGTTTGTTTTAAATATAGATAAACAAAGTGGATTTATTAATGAAGAAAGCGATGAAAAAATATTGAATGAAAATGAGTGAGTACCTACTTGTACAATTTTATTTGTCATGTTTTTAAAATAAATTATTGTAAATGCGGCAACGTCGCAAAGAATGTAAAATTCTCTCGAAGAGCTTATAGTGGAGTTCAGAATTCAGATTATGCATTGTTACGAAAAACAACTATTAAGAAATACAGTCCGCTATACCAATTCTTCCAGTTATATTATTATTTAACCTACTATTACCTATTTGAGTCAGTGATTAAACATAATATATGGTCCTACGAGTCTGATGTATCAAATCAATAAGAAGTAATTACAAATATTCAAGTTTATTCAAGAAAACATCATAAATCTCAATACAGCATGTGTTCAATGTCGCCGAAACAGTCGCCCAGCTAAGCAACGACGTTGAGTGATCTACCTATTGGGTGATTGGACGAATCCATTATATTGTTTGCTGCAGTTGCATTCCTATTATATAAAGAACAAACAGGTATTTATATTCAATTTTCCAATTTATCCATTGGTATACTAAGTATTATTAAGGTCTGTTTGATATTATTTGTGTAAACTTTATAATTTTCAAAACAAATACCTAGTAACCTAAAACATTCAACAGATAAACTATTTTTTTTAAATTTTCATTAGTTAATCCAGTCAAGTTGGATTTAATATCATTTGAGAGCATACCTACGTACTTGAATAACCATTGTTTTGGTCTAGTTTGGGTTTGAATTACTATTAATAATTTAATAAGCTAATAATCTACGTTTGATATTACGAAATCTACGATAATATCTTAGTGTTTCAAGTTTATAGTTTGTCCAATTGTTACTATTTAAAATATTATCATGCCGGACATGGACAGTAGTCCTGATAATTCGGCACCCATTATAAGGGATGAATTTAAAAAAATTGATAAGATACAGAGGGAGCATTAAACAAAAATTAACCATTAATTTTTGCAAGAAGAACCATCTAATTTATAGCTGTCAATATTTTCTTGCCTTGCCAATTATGGAAAGGATTGAAAATATTAAAAGGCTAAAATTATGTCAAAACTGCCTACGTACCGGACATAATCATAACCAGTGCAGTTTGAGATCCTGTAACATTTGCAAGGCACAAAATAAGGATTTCAAACACAATTCTCTAATTCACATTGATAAAGTTACGGACACTCCGAACAATTCTTCAAGTAGTGTTGAGGACACACCCCAACACAGTTTTAATTTAATGGTAAAGCCCATTGAAAACATACCGAATGAAGTTCTTTTATCAACTATTTTATGTAAAGTTAAAGACACCCATGGTAATTACCACCCATGTAGATTATTATTAGATTGTGGAGCACAATCAAATTTAGTCAGCCAAGAATTTTGTGACAGATTGAAAATTCTTTGCACGCCCACAAAGTTGTCAATTGTTGGCATTAATCAGATAGTTTCTGAACTTAACAAGAAATGTACTCTGGTTTTGTTTTCAAATTCATCTAATTTTCATTGTACAATTTCTTGCTTTGTTGCCCCTACCATTAGTAATAAAATCCCAACCCATCAGTTCAATACAATAAACTGGAATATCCCCGAACACATTCCACATAATTTTTCCAAGGTCCATATCCCTGAAGACGACCAATTAAAAAGATTCTGGGAATTGGAGGAGGTCAAAGTCTCCACTCTAACCTCAAAAGAAGACAAAGAGTGTGAAGACATATTCAACAAAACGACGTATAGAAATGAACAAGGGCAATTTGTGGTCCAATTTCCACTCAAACATTCTCCTTGTCTCCTAGGTGACAGTAAAACAACCGCTATAAAAAGGTTTAATTCGCTTGAAAAACGATTTAGTGATGAACATTTCAAGAATTTATATTTTGAATTTATTAACGAATACGAGTCTTTGGGTCATATGAGCAGAGTTGATGATTGTGAGAGTCAAAATTATATTTCCTATTTTTTGCCACATCATGGCGTATTAAAAGAATCAAGTCTAACTACCAAGTTAAGGACCGTGTTCGATGCAAGCTTTGCCAGTTCCACTGGATGGTCGTTACATGACTTGCAGTATGTTGGACCTAAAGTCCAGAATGATATCATAGATATTCTACTTCGCTTTAGAACCTATACATATGTCGTCTCGGCTAATCTTTCTAAGATGTTTAGATGTATCCTAATGGATCCAATAGATAGACCACTTCAACAAATTCTATGGCGTGAAAATTCGAAATCAGAATTCTCAATTTATCAATTAAATACTGTATCCTATGAAACCACGTCTGCCCCCTATTTGTCTATTGCCTGTATAAGAAAACTCGCTGCCGAGTATATAAACGAGTATCCTAAAGCATGTGAAATTATTCTAAAAGATTTTTATGTAGACGATCTTTTGACGGGATCCAATGATCAAAATGACCTTACAACTTTATGTAGACAAATTTATTCTATTTTAGAGTCAGCCCATTTTATCCTGAGAAAATGGATTTCCAATGACACACAGATTTTATCCAATTTACAATATTCAAATATTTCAAATGCAGTATTGAATTTAGGTAAAAATAAAAGCTGTAAAAGCCTAGGAATCCAATGGATGCCTACTACCAAAACTTTTCAATATAATACTGGACAATTCACATACAATGATAAGACTACTATTACTAAAAGGTATATACTGTCTACCATTGCACAAATTTATGACCCCTTGGGTCTTTTAAGTCCAATTATAATTATTTCAAAAATCATTATTCAACGTCTGTGGAGCTTGAAATTATCCTGGGATAGTACCATTCCCAGCGATCTTGAAAAATCATTTTTAAAATTTTACAATAGCTTAAGCAAACTTCAAAACTCTGACATTCCTAGAAACTGCATGCCTAAGGATTTTAATCTTATTGAATTGCATTGTTTTTGTGATGCATCAGAAAATGCATATGCAGCTGTTATATATTTAAGAAGCAGAAATAGTAGCAATCAATTTCAGTCACATATATTATGTGCTAAGAGTAAAGTGACTCCTCTTAAGACCATTACAATTCCCAAGTTAGAATTATGTGCTTCTTTACTAGGAGCACAATTAGTTGAACTTGTTAGAAAAGCACTTTCATTACAAGTTCCGATATTCATGTGGTCAGATTCACAAGTGGCTCTAAGCTGGATTAGAACAGAACCTAGTTTGTTACAAGTTTTTGTCTCGAATAGAGTATCCAAAATTCAATCTCTAACCAATTTAGAAGATTGGAGATATGTCAACACAAAGGAGAATCCAGCAGACCTAGCCTCTCGTAGTGTATCTGTAGAGATCCTACTCGACTCCACTTTGTGGTGGACGGGACCTGAATTCCTTAAAATTTCTGATTCTAATTTTCCTATGATAGATCAGTTTATTCCTATTCACAGATTACCAGAGACGAAAAGGAAAGCAGCTATCCTACAGGTTGTGAATATAGATCATTCCCCTTTATTCACTAAATATTCTTGTCTATCCAAGTTAAAACGAACTACTGCCTTATGTATTCGATTTATTTGTAATCTTCAGAGAAAAAGAAATAATGAACCTCTAGTCAGTGGTCCAATTACCGCACATGAACTAGATAATGCCAACATTTCACTTCTTCGTCTTGCTCAATTTGGAAGCTTCAGTTCAGAAATTACAGTGTTATCTAGTAATTCCTTGTTAGATAAAAAACATAGGTTTTCTTCCTTAACTCCCTTTATAGATGATAAGGGTCTCATGCGCGTAGGAGGTCGCCTAAAAAATACATATTTAAGTTATGACGTCAAGCACCCTATTTTATTGGATTCAAATCATCCGTATACTAAATTAATTTTTGAACACAAGCATAAAATTCTTCTGCATCCAGGTCCTCTATTGTTATTAGCTTTAATTAGACAGTTCTATTGGCCTATTAAAGGTCGTAATCTTGCAAAGAAAACTGTTAAGAATTGTTTAACGTGCTTTCGATTTAATCCTACCCCACTAGATTCGCCTATGTCCAGTCTTCCAGATAGTCGATTAAAATTTAAATTCCCTTTTGAAGTAACCGGTATTGACTATGCGGGTCCCTTTTTAATTTTAAATAAACAGGGGAAAGGAGCTAGGCTAACTAAGTGTTATTTATGCATTTTTATGTGCTTCTGTACCAAAGCTGTACATTTAGAAATCATATCTAATTTAACCACTGAGAACTTCTTAGCCTGTCTATCACGTTTCACCTCTAGAAGAGGTCTTCGTGCAACTATTTGGTCCGATAATGGCAGTACATTTGTAGGTGCTAAAAATGAGGTAAAAGAATTAGGAAAATTTTTAAGAATAAACAAAGATTCAATTATTGATGGTACCAACGAAAAGAGCATAAACTAGATGTTTATACCACCATATACTCCAAATTATGGTGGCTTATGGAAGGCAGCTGTAAAAAGTGCCAAACATCATTTAAAACGAGTACTTATTAGTAGAAATGTTACCTTCGAAGAATTAAACACCTTGGTTGTTCAAGTTGAAGGTATTCTCAATTCTAGACCGCTATTTGCTATGTCAAACGACCCTTATGATTTAATGCCAATTACTCCTTCACATTTCCTTCTTGGTCGTTCTCCTGATTTCATTCCGGAACCTGATTTGCAACATATCAGCTCATTCAAATTATCAAGAATTCAACATGTCCAGAAATTGACTCAACAGCTATGAGCACATTTCTAAAAACAGTATATAACACAACTACATACCCTATATAAATGGAAAACACCACCTACAGAAGTTAATGAAGGACATTTAGTGCTAATAAAAAACGATAAGCAGCCCCCTTATAAGTGGCCTATTGGCAGAATTTCCAGATTAATCCAAGGCAAGGATGGTGTAGCTCGCACAGCAGAAGTTAAAACAACAAAAAGGAAGTGTTTTAAGATCAGTGCGTCACTTGTGCAAGTTACCATTACAAGACGAAACAAACAATTAAAGTGTTATTAAAAGGTTTTTTAATCATAATTTATAGTTATATTTCTTATTATTATTTTTTTTTTAATGAACGTTCATTTGTATGTATGATAATACTATTTCTTTTTGAAGGTACCCTTCAAAGGGGGGAGTATGTACAATTTTATTTGTCATGTTTTTAAAATAAATTATTGTAAATGCGGCAACGTCGCACAGAATGTAAAATTCTCTCGAAGAGCTTATAGTGGAGCTCAGCTTATGCATTGTAACGAAAAACAACTATTAAGAAATATAGTCCGCTATACCAATTCTTCCAGTTATATTATTATTTAACCTACTATTACCTATTTGAGTCAGTGATTAAACACTACTCTATATGCATACATTTTATTTTTGGTGTGTAATTACACTATTTATACCTAGCTATTTTCGTTTTATAGACTTAAAGAGCTAAAAAGAAAAAGAAATTGTGAACGTCAAAGGGCATATTATAAGCGCCAGAAAGATTTGAAGAAAATTGAAAATGAAAAAAAGACGAGACAGCGACCTTCATTATGATTTGATTAAGTAAGTTTATATACATACATACATATTATGATAGTAAATAATTATTTATAGAGAAGCTTTACGTTAAGTAAAGAAGCATGTTGCACGTTTTTGTTTATGAAATAATAATATTCGAAATGTTTTAACACTTGCTTATACTTATTTTAGGTTTGGTTAGGTAGCCATAAAGGCCATAAAACCACTAGTCAGGATGGCTGATCTTTTACCAGTAATAACAGATCCTTCGTAGAACTGAAGAAAACAAACTCAACTCAGGATTTTAAATTTTATGGAATATGCTATAAAATGCTACAAAATGAAATGGTTATCTAACTATCGAAGGCTCTTGTGTTGTGTTGTATTACAATAAGGTAGATACAGCTACAAAATCACACATTCTAAACGTAATGTGTGTATATTTTTAATATTGTTTACCTATTATTGAAGCAAAACTTCTTTAGGCGCGACTAGGGGTAACTCTAACGTTAGATTCTAACGGAAGATTCTGATGGAAGTAACGGTGTGATTTCAGCTATGGGAGGAGCTTAAATTTTCAAAATTTATTTATGAAATTTTTAAAATTTTCAAACGGTTTCAAATACATTAATGGTATTTAGAGAGTAAAATCTATGTTTCACATTTTAGTTATCATAAACCTATTATTTCATATATAAAAAATAATGATAACTTTCAAATTCCTATTTCTAATGAATAATATAAATATAACATCTCATTTTTTGTAAAGTATATAGACAATAAATATGATTGAATTGTAATTAAATATTTATTTTCCGATACGTACGTCAACAAGTTTTACTTCAATCGCGCGTAAAGGTTACATGCACACTCTTTTTTTTATGTAATGCTTAAGTTTATTTATAAAATTATTACGGATTAAATCTGCATCATATGTTTTATTATAAACTTCTTGTCATCCTTCCTTTTTCAAATAATCTTTTAATTGTTTATAATTTATATAATGTTTAATGTTCTCAATTGGTTCATTTTTTTTCGTTATTATCGTGGAAAAGCAACCCTATAGGAGAATGATCTGTGATTTGATAGCTAAAGATAAATGATCTAATATTTAACTTATAAGAACCTATTTTATTTTGTATCCAGAAGTGATGTAGGCAACTTTTACTGGACAGTCTTGTATATTGATTAATACATGATACAAATCCGTAATAATTCATTATATTTTTATACTCTCTAACGCAGTCATCATCCTCATCTAGAATATTCATGTTTATATCACCTGTAATTACGTTAACTTTATTATTATCTTTAGTTAAGGATTTTAGATAATTTGAAAGTTCTTTATTAAATGTATTAGTAGATGTACTTGGTTAAGGATATATTGCAGTTACATTTATTTTAGTTTTGTTCGATTTTACTTGCATATATAAACATTTAATATCACCTATAGGAATGTTTAAAACTGAATAGCTACACTAAATTTGATCTAATGAAACATAACACCCCATCGTTTCTATTTAAGTCTCCCTCATTATACAACGTATCATAGTTAGGGAGGTAAAATAAGTTTGGATCAGATAGTTGTAAGGTTTTCGTTAGAATTATAAGATCAAAATCAACTGATATTTTGTTTAAAAGAATAAATAGTTTATCAATATTTTTAACAGCACTTTGAATATTCATATAAAACATTTTAAAATCTTGTATTGTAACATAATTTTTAAATTTTTTTACGGTTTTTATTTCTTTGGCAATAATAGTTTCATTTTCATATTCATTAATAAAGTCCATTTTAATAAAGAGAACAAAATATATAATTAAAATTAATAGAAAATAAATAATGCAATGTTTTGTAAATAGTATAATTTTTATTAATTAATCATTAATGGTCATAAATTTTTACTCTTTTACTGCTTCTGGTGGTGATTGTGCAAGATAAAGAATTGATCTTCTTCTTCCTTTTTTTGGCTTTCCCGATTTCTGTTTCTCCTTCGTGGTTGCTGCTTTCGCTACTGCTATCTACACTCTCTTTGTTTTCCAATTCTTCTGCGATATAAGTTTCGTTGTTGATTATTAATTTAAATCCTCTAATTTTTGCTTCTAAATTTTGATCTTTAGCACTTTTTAAATGTTTTCTTAAAATCTTTAATTTTCTTCTATCTTCTTTAGACAGGTAGTCAGATAAAGATAATCCTTTTTCCTTAAAAGATTTTAACTTTTCTGTATCTTTAAACAAATTGGCTTTTTTTATATAAGATATGAACTCGATTAATATTGAAGTGTCTTCTGATTTTCCCAATTTGTAAATATTATTTATGTCTTGCTTTTGTATATCACATGCAAAGGTGTTATTGAGTATATTTAAGGTTTACTCCAAAATGTTTTCTCCTTCTTTTGTTTGTATGCCAAAAATTTTTATATTGTTTTTTCTGAGTCTTCTTTCTAGTTCCGTTTTTTTTTTGTTTTAAAATTTCAGTTTCTGCATTGGCTTTATTTAACTTTTCGGATAACGAGTTGGTTGTTTTTTAAAATTAATTTTTTATTTCTTCTGTTTGTTTCCGGTTTGCTTTTAAAATCAAGTCATATACCTTTGCAAAGATCAACTCTTACAAGTGGGTCCAGAGAACGAAGATTGTATAGTCCAAATTCTCCATCTTTAACACACAGAAGCAAGCTGTGAGTACATACCAATCAGCATCAACAGCACCATAATTGAGGATATACCAGGCGCACACTACGTAGCAATATTTACAGTTCCAACCAAAGTGTCAACTCACTGTACCACATCAGAAGTGTCCGAACTCCAAAGAGTATACCTAATAGAACTACCAACCAATTATGAATTACGGACAGCTAAAGAAGGATTCATCAATACGCAAACCACCATAGTTGAAAAACCTCTCACTCTACCAAAAGTGAGAACAGTCAGCATCCAACAACAACCAAACGTAAAACCTGTAAAACTTGGTAAGGTTCAACTAGATGAGCTACACAAGCTGCTCCAGGAAGAAACTCAGCTTCAACATATCAAAATCGACCAGTGGAATGCCGCCAACAACCACTTCTGGGTGACACCACTATATATAGCAGCTACAGCCCTGGGTATATTCATAGTATACATAATCTTGTTCAAAATAATAAATGGAGACCACATAAGACAGCAAGAAGTAGGAGCAGAAGAAGATGGGGCAGTTCCAGAGAGAAAAGTTTTGTTCGTCCCTTACAAAACTTCTTCAGGGGATGGAGATGTTACAGTATAACGACCCCGCGGAATCAGCAGAATCGGACTCCAACAACCAGACGTAATTTAGCAATAAATTTATTGTATGGTTTTTGGGCTGTTAGGCCGGCGTCGATTGTCATTTCGACTTGACGTCTCGCCAACACGAGCGGTTGGCATCTTCAGAAGTTGCTTCCTGGTTGACAGTCTGCGAACTAATAAACTTTGCGTGATCGGAGTCCGTATTTATACGTCGGGAAGGAAGTGGGCGGGGCCTCAGTTGCTTTCGATTCCACTCGGTTCTGGTCGGTGTTGTTCGTTAAGGGTAGAGTTTTCGCACCCTTTATTATCGGGACCCATGTTTTGTTAATCTTGACTGCTTCTTCTTTTTTATTAAAGTTGTTCGGGTGCTTTTCTATCTCTATGGCTTCTCTATAGAGTCTGGAATGGTATGTTGATGTAGTAGCAAGGACTTGGGTCTCCTCAAACTTAATCCGATGGTCCATAGTGAGGGTATTTTCCGCTACGGCGGATTTGTCTGTCTGCTCCAGACGGCAATTGGCCTTGTGCTCTTTAATCCTGGTGTTGATCGAGCGTTTGGTGGTTCCTATGTACACGCTTCCACATGTGCACGGAATGCGGTAAATTCCCGAAGCCGACAGTGGATCTCTTCTGTCTTTTGCCGATCGAAGACATTCTTTGATTTTTCTTGTTGGTTTGAAAATAGTTTTCACATTTTTCTTTCTTAGCAATCGACCAATTCTGTCTGTGACTCCCGGAATAAAAGGCAGAAATGCTTTTGCCACTGGTTGGATTTGCTCATTTTCCTTGGGTCTACGATTTGTTGGTCCAATCGATCTTTTGATTTCCCGTTCTGAATAACCATTGGTCCTTAAAGCATCATGAATATGAGTTAGCTCTGCGTTTATTGCCTTGGGTTCGCAAATCCTTCTTGCCCTTTCTGCTAAGGTTTTGATGACTCCATAATTCTGACATGGCTGGTGGTTGGAATCCCTATGTAAATAACGATCCGTATGTGTAGGTTTTCTGTACACTGTGTGGCTTAATGATCTTCCTTTTCGTGATAATAACACATCAAGGAACGCCAGCTTGTTGTTGTCTTCGATTTCCATCGTAAACTGTATCTTTTCATGGATGCTGTTAATGTGTGTCAGAAATTCTTGCAATCTATCCTGCCCATGGCTCCAAATTACAAATGTGTCATCAACATATCTATACCAAACTTTTGGCTTGTATGGGGCACTGTCCAACGCCAGTTGTTCGAACTTTTCCATAAATAAATTTGCTATTACCGGGCTGAGAGGGCTTCCCATTGCTACTCCTTCGATCTGTTCGTAAATCTTACTGTCCCATGAAAAATAAGTGGTGGTAAGGCAATGTTTAAACAAATTGGAGATGTCCTCTGGGAATTTATCCTCTATATGTTCCATTGCATTGCTTAGGGGCACTTTTGTAAAGAGAGATACTACATCAAAACTTACTAATATATCATTCTCTTCAAGAACTAAGTCTTTAATTTTTGAAATAAAATGTGTGGAATCTTTGACATACGAATCAGTAAGTCCGATGTATGGTTGCAGGAGTGATGACAGGTGTTTAGCCAAATCATATGTCGGTGAACCAATGGTGCTTACAATGGGACGTAGCGGAATGTTGGCTTTGTGTATCTTTGGCAAACCATAGAGTCTTGGTATAGCAGCTTCACTTTTACAAATTAGTTTCTTTGTCTGTTCTTCTAGACTTGACTTCTTCACTAAGGTCTTTGTTGTTCTTATTACGCGTTGTGTTGGATCATTGCGTAACTCCTTGTAACTGCTAGGATCTAGTAAATCTTTTATCTTTTCCTTATAATCCGCGGTATTTATTACGACAGTGGCATTTCCCTTGTCCGCTGGTAACACCAGTACACTCTCATCCTTGTTTAGATCTTGAATTGCTCTTAACTCCCTAGGCTTTAGGTTACTTTTGGGTGGTTTGGCCTTTTGTAAAATTCTTGCTGATTCGGTGCGTAATTCCTGAGCTGTTTCTTCTGGCAGACATCTGAGTGCTGATTCTAGATTTGCGATAATGTCTTCCTTCGGCACATCCTTTGGCGTTATGGCAAAATTGCCGCCCTTAGCAAGTACGGAGACCTCATCTGGAGACAAATTCCGATTGCTAACATTAATCACTGTTCTCTGAGTGTCTAGCGTTTGCTTTGGTCCAATGTTGTCGTTAATCTTTCAAATTTGTCTTTTTGGCGGTCGGTGTTTCTTTGCAGTTCATTTTCCATGCTTCTATATGATATCGCATCAATTTTATCCCAGTCTGTTCGGTGAAGTCTGTTGCTTAGCTGATAAAAGATTCCTAGTAGTTTTGTATCGACCTCTGCTAAATATCTTCTGGTGGTTTGTATCCTCTCTCTGAGCAGAGCTTTTTCTGTTCGGTTATAAATCCTTCGAGCTTGAGCAGATCTTATTACTTGCTTCGCTTTCAAGAACTTCGGTATGACATTCTCTTCCCTACAACGAGATAGAAAAGCCAAGGAGGCTAATAACTGTGCTTTTTTCTTCCTTCCTTGTTCCAGTTGTCGGTGCAACGCTGCTATCTCCTCCCCATAGAGGCGACAAATAAACTGTGAAAGGCTTTCGCGGCCATTGTCTAATGTATCAATGGTTTTTGGGCTGTTAGGCCGGCGTCGATTGTCATTTCGACTTGACGTTTCGCCAACACGAGCGGTTGGCATCTTCAGAAGTTGCTTCCTGGTTGACAGTCTGCGAACTAATAAACTTTGCGTGATCGGAGTCCGTATTTATACGTCGGGAAGGAAGTGGGCGGGGCCTCAGTTGCTTTCGATTCCACTCGGTTCTGGTCGGTGTTGTTCGTTAAGGGTAGAGTTTTCGCACCCTTTATTATCGGGACCCATGTTTTGTTAATCTTGACTGCTTCCTCTTTTTTATTAAAGTTGTTCGGGTGCTTCTCTATCTCTATGGCTTCTCTATAGAGTCTGGAATGGTATGTTGATGTAGTAGCAAGGACTTGGGTCTCCTCAAACTTAATCCGATGGTCCATAGTGAGGGTATGTTCCGCTACGGCGGATTTGTCTGTCTGCCCCAGACGGCAATTGGCCTTGTGCTCTTTAATCCTGGTGTTGATCGAGCGTTTGGTGGTTCCTATGTACACGCTTCCACATGTGCACGGAATGCGGTAAATTCCCGAAGCCGACAGTGGATCTCTTCTGTCTTTTGCCGATCGAAGACATTCTTTGATTTTTCTTGTTGGTTTGAAAATAGTTTTCACATTTTTCTTTCTTAGCAATCGACCAATTCTGTCTGTCACTCCCGGAACAAAAGGCAGAAATGCTTTTGCCACTGGTTGGATTTGCTCATTTTCCTTGGGTCTACGATTTGTTGGTCCAATCGATCTTTTGATTTCCCGTTCTGAATAACCATTGGCCCTTAAATAAATAAATTTATTATATAAATCGATTATAATGCAATATAAAATTAGTCTGTAATAATTAAAATTAATTGTTAAATCTTTAATTGTGAATTTTGAAAAGTGTTAAATAAATTTTTGAGTTTAGTTTTTTAAAAAGTGATTTTTCGGAAACTAAAACTTGATTGGCATGATGAAAATCTGGTTGAATGGTCCTATAGACAATTTTAATTTTATATACCTACCTCTGGTTCTATTTTATTATCTCTGATACTTAACACTCTTTTTTAAAAATTATTTAAATATTTCAGTTACAGGAGAATAGTGGTAGTGTGATCTTGCAGTTTTAAATTTTACTTTTACCTTTTCAAAATAACAGTTATTTAACTTTATAATATAGAGTTTTCTCTAATATAAAATCGTAAGTATACTTTTTGTTTATTATATCTTGATATATAATAATAATTCTACATAATGTTTTATTTTATTTTATTTGACGTTAAAAAAAAATACATCTCCAGACAGCTAATGCTGGTATAAGGTGATGTTATAAAACGATAACAAACTTATACAAAAGTTTAAAATAAATACAATAAAAAATAAAATTTTCACAATATAAAGATAATATTAAAATAATAATAATAATAATAATAATAACTTATTTCTATCTTCTACTATCAAACAGATGGTTTTTCAATTTTTTTTTAAATAAATTTTTATTGTAAATATTCTTAATGTTCAAAAAATTCGTCCATAATTCTCAAAGAGACCGGAATATGTAAATACCAAGTAAAAATAAATCAAAGTCTCGGCCTCAGCAACTTTATCAAGTTTAGGTCTAAATTTAAATAAACTTAGAGGTCAAGGGTACGATGGCGCATCAGCCATGCGAGGCCAATTTAGAGGAGTGCAAGCATGCATTAAACAAACACTACCATTAGCTGTGTACACCCATTGTTCTTCTCATAACCTAAACTTATGCTTGTCAGATGCAAGTAAAATACCTTCTATAAGAAACTGTATGGGAATTATTAGTCAAGTGTGTGCATTCTTTCACATTTCAGCCAAAAGGACTGAATTACTCAAATCAGCTATTATCGAATGCTGTCCGGAACAAAAAAAAGAAGAAACTGATATCCCTCTGCGAAACAAGGTGGGTCGAAAGACACGACTCGGTACTTTTATTTAAAGAAATACTGCAGCCAATTAATCTTGCTCTTTTAAGAATTGAGGAAAAAAATAGAGACTCTTCATTAAAAGCACATGCTCTAAGCAATTCTTTAAATCAATATCAATTTATTGTTAATCTTTTTGTTTTGAGTAGCATGCTTTCCATGACACACAATTTGTCTGAAATGCTACAAAAGAAAAATATTGACCTTTCACAGGCTATGAAAAGCGTGACAAATGTTTTGGAGCTGCTGAATAAACAAAGATCAAATGTTGAGGATTGTTTTAAAACACTGTATGTCCAAATAAAAGAATTTGCAGATGAAAATGATATTAAAGAAGAAGTCCCAAGAACTTGCCGCCTTCAAAAATCCCGTTGTAACGTGCCTTACAGTTCAGAAGAGAGTACTATCGGAGAGCGGTATATGTGCCTTACCTAGATGATTTTTGCAATGCGTTGAATGAACGTTTTAAAACCCATAAGGAATTAATCTCCTCATTGCAATGCGTTCTTCCAGAGATTTGCTTAAAAAGTGAGTTTTCTTCACTGGACTCAGCTTTTAAATTTTCTTCTGAAGATTTAGCTTTTAAAGAAATTGTGCAGAGCGAATTCATGTTGTGGAAAGAGAAATGGAAACAATCAGAAGTTGTAAACTTGCCTAAAACAGCTATCTGCTCTTTAGAAAGATGCGACAAGAACTTGTTTCCAATATTTATACACTTTTAAAATTGTTTGCAGTTCTTCCCGTTACTGTTGCAACCGTTGAGAGGAGTTTTTCAACCTTAAGAAGATTAAAGACGTATCTGAGAAATACTACATCTGAAACCCGATTAAATGGTTTGGCTCTATTATCCATTCACAGAGACATGTATGTAAGCGATGAAGAAGTTCTTAATAAGTTTGCTAGCGTGCCGAGAAACCTTGATTTTGTATTATAATTTTTTTTTTATTTATTAATTATTAATTTGTTGGTATACCTAGTATTTAAAATGTATAATATTCGTTTATTCTTGTAAGAAAGTATGTAATTAATAATGTGTTTTTTTTTCTCTGGTGAAGTAATGATGATAATCCAAATAGTCCAAAGGTCTTTTAGCGTTGAAGCAATATTTGTCAGTGTGCCTCCTCCGTCATTTCTCCCTAAACTCTAAATACATAATCGGCCCCCTCCGAAATTAAATCCTATATACGCCACTGGTGAGATGTATAATATGTTAATAAGTCTGATGATACTCGTATGAGCGAAACGCGTTACAATAAGAATTAATATAAATATTTTGCTGAGGCCGAGACTTTGATTTATTTTTACTTGGTATTTATTCTTAATGTATTGTGGGAGATTTTCAAATTGTTCAACAGAATCATGTGTCATCAACTAAAGGCCAAAATTTGTTTTAATGTTAGGTTTATGAATAAGTTTATTACCTCTGGTGTTATGATTGTGAATTTTATTATTATCTATAATTATAGTATTACATTTTTGTTTATTTTTTATAATTTATTAGACGGTAATAACCATGGTGATCTAAAAAGTGTTTTTGAAGCTTTGTTTTGTAATCTGTATAATAAATTTAAATTATTTCTTGTTGTAGAACTCCATACTGGTAATAAATTAATTAAGTTACTTTGAATGTGTGCGTCATATATTAAATTTGCAGTTTTCTTGGATAAATTGCCCATTCTTTTAATTGCGCTAATTAAAGAGGATAATTTTGAAGAAACAATTTTAATATGGTTATTCCATTGTAAATTTTTGTCAATGTAAAGGCCTAAATATTTTTCCTCCTCAACTTCCTTAATTATATTATTATTTAGTTTTATTGTTAAATTGTCTAATTGTTTTCTACCAATTTTGTTTTTTCAGTATTAACTACTAATTTATTTAATGCCAACCATGTTTCCAAAATTTTCAAATCATTATTTATTTTGTCTTGAAGACACTGTGGCTCTTTATCATAATACACTAAGGTAGTGTCATCTGCAAGAATAAAATAGTCTTTAAACTTAATTCTTGTAAATTTGGATATATATTATATATAATATCGAACCAAGAACACTACCTTGAGGAATTCCTAATGTCACAGATTTAATTTGACTTTCGAAATCTCCAAGTAAAACAAACTGTAATCTATTAAAAAGAAAGCTTTTAAACATATTTAAACTTTTACCTCTTATCCCTATTCTATTTAAACTTTTTAGTAAAATATCATAATTGACAGTATCATATTGTAACGGGATAACCGTAAAGGAAGGGACCTTAATTTGAAAGATTGTTGTTGACAGTTGATTTTTAGAAGTTTGTAAAAAAATCAACTGACCATTTTAAATAATGTTTCTAGAAAATTCTAGAAACTTCTAAACACACTGACTAGATTAAATAATGTTGTATATAAGGGGATGCATGGGCAGTTTACGTCAGTTCGAGTCAAGTGTTCACAAGAGTTCATTGTCAAGTAGTTAGACGTTATCCAGCAGAGTTCAGTGTATCTTAACAATTTTGTAAATAAATTGTGTAAAAAGCCCCCATAAGTGTTTCAAATTGGTGTCAGGTGTGGGGTGAAAATACAAGAATGCCTGGAAAAAAGATAAATGAACTATTGGTGGCTGAGCTCAGAAGAGAGCTTGAAGAATTAGAGTTGGAAACTACTGGAAGTAAATCCGTATTGTTGAGAAGGCTCCGTGAATACTACCTAAATAATAATTTGGACCCTGACGCTGTGGAGTTCGAAGACCCAGTTCAAAAAGCAAATTCTGAACTAACTCAACAACTTTCCCGGCTGCAAGAGGAGCTATCAGGACGAATGACGAACCAACATAAGGAGCTATCCAGTCAGATGAAGAGCCAGCGCGAAGATATGTCCCAGCTGTCCCAACGAATGACGAGCCAACAAGAAGAACAAACTCAAAAACTTTCCCGGCTGCAAGAGGAGCTATCAGGACGAATGACGAGCCAGCAAGAGGAGCTATCCAGTCAGATGAAGAGCCAGCGCGAACACATGTCCCAGCTGTCCCAGCGAATGACGAACCAACAAGAGGAGCTATCCAGTCAGATAAGAAGCCAGCGCGAAGAGGTGTCCCAGCTATCACAACGGATGTCTACCCTATCAGATGAGTTATCCAGTTCGTTCTCCCAGCAGATATCACATCTTCGGGAAGAGCAAAATCAGCAAGTAGCCAACTTGCGAGAGGAGCAAAATCAGCAGGTGGCCAACTTCAGAGACGAGATCAACCAGCAAATGCAGTCCGAGATAGAAAAGCTTAAACATGAACTGGAAGCTTGTCTACAAAACCAAACCATCCACCACGGCGACGGAGATGCAGGAAGGATGGAAACCTGCCACGCAGACGTCGAACGACGAAGAAACGAGGAGACGACCCAGGTGCGAACGACAATGAAACCCCCGACCTTCGACGGGAAGACTTCCTGGCCAAATTACCTGAAACAATTCGACGCAGCGACCAAAGCTAATGGATGGTCATCCCAGGAGAAAATATTGTCCCTAACCGTAGCTCTGCGAGGCGAAGCTTTAGACGTCTTGCAATCATTGACACCGGATGAAGCTGATAACTTCGAGTTATTGGTGAATCGTCTAGAGATGCGTTATGGTCAAACTCATCTACAACCGGTGTACCGAATGCAGTTAAAGAGCCGAAAGCAGAAAAATGGAGAAACTATCCAGGAATTTGAAGCGGATGTAGCAAGAATGGTACGACTTGCGTATTCAAATGCAGCGGAGGATTTCCTGGAGTGCCTAGCAGTCCAAACCTTCACCGATGGTCTTCGAGACGTCGAGTTGCAGCGCGCTGTACGGTTGGCGCGGCCGAAGACTCTTGTGGACGCCTTGACCATTGCCCTGGAGTTTGAGGCGGCGACGGAGGCCTCACGTGGAGTTGCTCTACTAAGGGAAATCACCGGTAACTACGACCATGCCGTTCATTCCGTTAGCGACTGTTGTGAACGGCAAAACTGCTACCCGCGAGTTTTCCGTTCCTCAGGTTCAAATTCAGAAAAATTCTTTAAACGAAATTGACGGACATATTTTTTTTTTCAAAAGTCATACATAATTACCTCAAATCAATAAAAAACTCAAAATTAACAACATAAATTACCGGAGTAACAAAAATATATATACAGTATGTCTCTAACATCACTCCCACCTTGAGGGACTCAATAATCAAAATACCGTATATATATTTAACAAATTTAAGAAGTAAACATAAATCGATCAGGCTTTTTCACTCTTCGTCCATGTCGAGTGACGTACGTAGTTTCAGAATTTATTCTTTCCATTACTGACAATCCCATCCTATCACTTGCTGTGGTAACCTCTTTTGTGTCTTCTGCCTCGCCCGCTACGCTATTAATGCATTCCAGAGGATACAGTCTCTGCAATGGCCTAACTAATTGACCTCTTGAAGTGTCGATTCGAGCTTCTCTCTTTTCACCATCTCTTCCTTCAATAAATCCTATTATATTTCCCATAGGCCAGTTTAATCTTTTATCACGGTCATTACCAATAAGAACTATATCTCCAATGGAAATCTGTTGTTTAGATCCTTTTATTTTCGGCATCCATTTCAATTCAGCTAGATACTCTGATCTGAATCTTTTCCGTAAGTCTTCTCGAAGTTTTTGTTTATATCGTATTCTACGATTGATTGAAGAATGATCTATAGCGTCACAGTCTGGTAAACCACTTTCTACTTGGTCACGTAAAAACATGTTTGGCGTTAGTGGTGCTAACTCTGAAGGATCACTAGACATATAAGTAATTGGTCGAGCATTAATTATATTCTCACACTCGTATACGATAGTCAACAGTTCTTCATAAGTCAGAGACGCACGTCCCAAAACTTTCTTTAATAAATTCTTTAGAATTCTTATAAGGCGCTCCCAGAATCCTCCCCACCACGAAGCAGTTGGTGGATTAAATCGCCATTTAATCTGTTGAACCGATGAAAAATCACTAATTATATCCCAATCAAGTCTATTAAACGCATTTTCCGTACCGATAAAGTTTGTACCATTATCACTATAAATAATTTTTGGTCGGCCTCGTCGCGCAACAAATCTACGAAGACATTGTATAAAATCCGAAGTACTTAAAGACCCACACAGTTTTAGATGTACCGCTCTGTACACAGGACACGTAAATACAGAAACCCACACCTTTTCCCCCGATTTAAGAAGTAAAGGTCCGGCGAAGTCTACTCCCGTAACTTCAAACACAACTGAATCGCGAACCCGATCTGCTGGTAGCGGAGGAGTATCAATACATATCGGTTTAGATGAATGTCTTTTACAAACTCCGCATTCATTTACTACGGTTCTAATATAACGCCTACCTCCCAAAATCCAGAATTTTTCGCGTAATATTCCCAAAAGCATTTGTGTACCGACATGACAAGAAACTTTATGGTAATAGAAGATTAACCGATTCACGACCGCATGCTTTTTAGGTAACACTATTCGAAAGAGAAAATCAAAGCTATCAGGTCTAGCGCTAATACGCGTTTTAAGACGAATTAAACCATATTCATCAATATATGGATTTAAATGTGAAATACGTTTATCGTCTATACCATTAAAAGTTTCCGTCTGTATAATTTTCAAAACAAACTTTTCCGCGTTTTCGAATTCATCAGCAGTCAGTGGCCCTATCAATTTAGTACGGTTCTTTCTATTATGACTATATCTCTGTAACCAAGCAATCATTCGTACAGTTTTAGTGTAGACTCCAAAATGATTTAAATGAAATTCGTCTGACTTAAGATGGACTAAAGAAGAGATAACTTTTCTTTTCCTCTCTAAACCTATCACAGAGTCATCCCCTTCAACTTCATTATTGGGCCACGCACTAGGCTCTCCATACAGCCACTCAGGTCCCTCCCACCATCGAGATTTTAATAAATCTCGAGCGTTACAACCTCGACTTGGCAAATCAGCTGGATTAATGTTCCCTGGAACATGTCTCCACATACTACCATCCGTTAGAATTTTAATTTCTTTCACACGATTCCAAACAAATACACCCCATTCATTCTCTCTTCGAATCCAGGCTAACACCGTAGACGAATCACTCCAATAATAACGTTTCATATTTTGTTTCAATTCAAAACAAATTGTGTTACAAAGCCTAGCTCCAATAGTTGCTGCTAGGAGCTCTAATCTTGGAATTGACATCTTTTTCAAAGGTGCTACCCTCGATTTAGCTCCTAGAAGAAATATTTTCACCTGATCTTCTTTTACAATACGTAAAAATATACAAGTTGCATAAGCCTTTTCACTTGCATCACAAAAAGTATGTAGACTACCAGTCTCCATCTCAGAATTCCCAGCACATATCCAACGCGGTATCTTTATATTCAACAATTCAGGCAATTCACTCGACCACAACCTAAATTTATCACTAAGTTGATTATCTAAACACACATCCCAACCAATGTGTAATCCCCATGTTTCCTGCAATAATAATTTAGGAGGCAGCAAAACTGGAGACGTAAAACCTATAGGGTCAAAAACCTTTTGTGCCATAGAAAGTACTATTCGCTTAGTAATAGTTTTATTATCTAAAACCCCTATACACTGATTATTAATTCCCAGTGTATCTTCCTTTGTATCCCATGTTAACCCTAATACAGAAACTATATCAGTTGACGACAAAAATTGACTATTTTCCATTAATTGAGTGTACTCCCGCCCTCTTAAGTCAAATTTAGCGTCTGCCATTACAGCCCTTGCTTCTTTCATAAATTTATTCAACTCATTATAACTTGGAACACTTGTCACACAGTTATCAACATAAAAACTTTTTATTAATTGATTTATAACAACAGATGAATATTTGCAATTTTTAAGATTATCATTAAGATGAAATTGGATAGTAGCACCTAATAAAAATGGACTGCAATTCACTCCAAATACTACTCTTTTATGGCGATAAATCTTCTCGCTCTCTGTTTCATCTACCCACAAAAACCTTAGAAAATCTCTATCAGACTCATTTACTCCAATCATTAAAAATGCTTTACGTATATCTGATACAACCCCTATTCTTTCTACTCGAAAACGAAGTAAAATAGAAGGAATCATTTCCAGAAGATTGGGTCCCTTTTCTAGACAATCATTTAAAGATGGTTTACCCTTTTCATAACGAGAAGCATCAAAAACTGGCCTAATCTTAGTAGTTAAACTACTTTCTTTGATGACAGCCCTATGTGGTAAATAGTGAGTAAAAGCCTTAAATTTAGTATCCTCTACTCGTTCTATAATACCTTCTTTTTCCCACTCCTCAAATACAGTATTATATCCAACTAAATTACCAGATTCTTGTAATTTTTTAAGAGTAACTTGTAGCCTTCTTTTAGCAACATTATAATTATTAGGTAGAGGTGGATGATCATCTATCCAAGGTAATCTAACAACATACCGACCCTCTCCATCAGAGCTAATAGTTTCTAAGAAAAATTGCTGAGTTTCGAAATTATGTTCAACCTGAGATTTTGTCTGAGATGGTTCCTTAATACCTAGAACATCCAATCCCCACAAATCTGATAAAACAGTCTCACTAACAAACAATGAAAACACCGAAAATGAATTACTGGTAATATTACTCCCTTTTCCGTATGGAATTTTACCCATCATTGTCCAGCCTAAAAGTGTTTCAATGACTACAAGTCCACTATTTAATATATGAGTCCGCCCTGTAAACAGTTTACCAGCTATATCTGCCCCAATTAGTACTTCAATAGGATCTGGCCCTTGTACATCACTCAAGGAAATATTTAATTCTTTCACCTCATCTATCCATGACCCAGGAAAAATTGAAGTAACACTATGACATATTCTTTGCTGGTCTAACGCTTCGAATTTACAGCTGTACGAACCACTACATAATCTAATATCGTAACAATTGTGAATCTGTTCTGAAGAACTCTGTCCACCAAATAATAAATGAACAATCGTTTCAGCACGTTTAGATACATACCCTAACTCTTGAGCTGTAGATTTCAAAATATATGATCTTTCAGATCCAGTATCAATTAGAACTCTAACAATTTTAGTACCATTTTCTCCTAGAAGATTCAACCTCAACGTTTGGAGAAACGTACATCCTCTAACTACATTCGTTAAAGCCTGTTCAGACGACCTTTGTTCATCATTCAACTCAACTCTATTAGAAGAACCTACAATACTTTCTTTTAACCTTTGAAGATTTGAACACATAATAGACAAATGTTGTTTATCACATAACATACATCGCAAATTTCCTTTACATTTTTTAGATCTATGCCCAACATTCAAACATTTATAACAAGCATTCTTAGCTTTTGCACATTCTTTCTTCTCATCGAACGTCATTTTTGAAGCTTTAAAACAACGTTCACTAGCATGTAAACCATTACAAAATATACACTTTGTACGAATGATGTCTTGGTTTACTAATTCAATTGCAGTTGGTATATTTGAAGAGGTATTAACGTCTTTTTTCTTAGAAGTAGTCGGATTAGCAGAATTTTTACTACAGAAACCAAACTTTTCGTTTGCAAGTAAAATGCGTTGTTCATTTTCTACTTCAATTTTTAAAAAAGACATCAAACCTTTCAAACATTTTTCAAAATTTACCATGTCACGAGTACCTGAATATTCAAAAGATCTTTGCCACGCTCGTAACAAATCATCTGGTAAACAAGATTCAATTAAAGGATATAACAAGGCAGCACATTTATCCGATGTTACTCCTAAAGTTTCCAGTGCTTGTAACTGGGTTTCAATTTTATCATATAAAATGGATATATTCGAGATTTGTTTTGTCAAAGCGTTGTTTAGTAATAATTTTAACAATTCTCTTACATAAATTTCAATTTGAAGATCTTCTCTACCAAATCTAGACGTTAAACTGTCAATCATCTTTTTATAGTTTTCCCCCAGTGGCGGAAAGCTTTCAACTACTTGCCTGGCTTTACTTCCAGGCAAAGTAGATTGATTTAAATATTCAATTTTGTCTTCTAAAGCTATATCCGGATCTTCATGAATTTTTTTGAATTGAGACCAAAATTTAAACCAATCTCGAATATCTCCATTAAATTTGATTAGTTCAATGTGCGGTAATTTAAATTTCCTCATACCCGAAGATAAATTTTCAGAAGTACCTGCCTGCTGACGGACACCGCAAAGTGACCTAACATCGTCCGTAAGGTAACGTTCGCATTTTAATTTCAAACCTAAGTACGTTTTCCGATATTTGTCACACGTTTCCATCTCCTTGAGCCACTCGTCTTCACTAACGTCGAGTGTCATCAGTTCAGCAACTATTTCTTCATCTTTGGTTTCTAGTTCTATAAATTTCCTTTGAACCAATTCCCAATTTACTATAATCTGTTGACTATCGTTCTGTTTCACCGAAGCTTCAAACTCTTCGACCTTTTTTGAAAAAACTTTTCGAAGAACTTCTCTGTATTTCCTTTTTTGATCCATCTTGTAACGTTTACTATGTTATTTTTTGGCCTGGCCTATATATTATTTAATTTCTATAATATCTCGGCTAATTGCAACGTTATTTTTTGGCCTGGCCTACGTACTATTTAATTTTTACCATTCCGCGTCTATAGAGTCGTCGCAGACTTGGTTTCAGTGATGAGAGGGGAATTTTTAGTTCAATCGTGAATAGTGTCGCTATTTTTATTCTTTACAATTTGTGCTTCAAAGTATTCAGTCCTTTCAAATACCTTCTCCCTTCGTGGTGAGTAAAAATTAAATTGTTTAAATTTTTAGTAGTAATCAAAAATTTGGTGAATTTATTTTATTGAATATAATAGTTATATTGTTCTAACATTTAATTATTTCGATTACAATCATTGTTATAAATCAGTTTTTATTGTGTTAAAAATAAGTAAACAGTTCAAGTGATTAACTTTTTTTCTATCTCGAACTTGGAGAAACCTTGAATGATTGTAATCGAAATTAAGGTTTAGTGAGACGGAATTTTGACGGTTTTCATTTTTATTTCATAGGCCGATTGCCAAATTTTTGAAGGGTCCTATGATAGGACTTGAAACCAGGAAAACAATTTTCTGTCTAAGAAGCTTTGGCCTAGCCGAAACTATTTTTTTTTGCCTTCGACATCTGTGTCCAGAACCGAATCATGAAGAGTTGCTAAAGAAAACATCTTGCCATCGACATCTGTGTCCAGAACCGAATCTGGAAGAGTTACTAAAGAAAACATCTTGCCATCGACATCTGTGTCCAGAACCGAATCTCCGTCTCGAGGAAGATTCCAATAAAAAAAGATAAGAAAAATAATTTAATCACTTTTAAACAACTAATATCTTGAAAATTTTCAAATTCTGAAATTCTTGAATAAACGATTTTAAACTGATTTAACCTCTTTCATTTGTATGTCTGTATTTTGGCGCCCTTTTTATTTGTTTGGGGAAAGTCAAAAGAAAACCCAGAAGGAAGCCACCACCCTGGAGCTAGCAAGGGAATAATAACGCTACAATCTAACAAACTTGGTCTAACCAGGGATATTTTGCAGCAACTCAAATTACAAAACTCCACGAGGTTTGTTTCAGACTAGGGATCAAAAATGTCCTGTCACGGTCGCCACTAAATGTTGTGAACGGCAAAACTGCTACCCGCGAGTTTTCCGTTCCTCAGGTTCAAATTCAGAAAAATTCTTTAAACGAAATTGACGGATATATTTTTTTTTCAAAAGTCATACATAATTACCTCAAATCAATAAAAAACTCAAAATTAACAACATAAATTACCGGAGTAACAAAAATATATATACAGTATGTCTCTAACAGCGACGTTGAAGCGGTAGTAGAGAGATTAATGAATTTATCTCCAAGAAGAAGGCGCCAAGTGAGATGCTGGAACTGCGGAGAACTAGGCCATATAAGAAATACTTGCCCCCAAAAAGAAAAATCTTCTGCTGAAGTACCCCAGCAGCAGGAAAACTAGAACGGGTCGACTCCTGGAGGGCGAAATCGACCCCAAACATTCCCGAAGCCCCTCACACCATTAAATTGGCAACTCTGCGACATCACGTGAACAGCTTATATGTAGATGGCCTTCTTGATGGGAAGAATATTAGCATGCTGGTAGACACTGAAGCTACAAAAACTATCGTCCGACCAACCATCATTATGCGAAATAAGATGTTGCCTACCAGTTGGAGACTGCGTACCGCTACCGGAGATTCTGCTAGAGTCTACGGTGAGATACAGGTGACGCTACAGTTTGGTTCAACCTCTCTTGTTCACTCAGTGCTGGTGGCTGACGTTGATAAAGATGTTGTTCTGGGCATGGATGTTATGCTCCACTGTGGTTTTCACTTGGATCTTCGCCAACGTATCCTTCGTACTGGTAATGAAGAAATATTCCTGCACCGAAAACAAGTTGACAATGTCTCGATTAAGCTAATCGATGATATCGAACTTCCGGCAAGCTGCGAATGTGTCGTCACAGCGCGGTTGGATGGACTGGAGCCAGATGGTGCCCCAGCCATGATAGAGCCGAAGAACCATGACCATGAATTGGGAAAAGGACTCCTTGTGGGTAAGATTCTTGTTAGATCCGCCAAAGAGGTACCCATCCGAGTTATCAACTTGAACGATCATCCAGTTCTTCTCCGAAAGTAATGGCCATAATTCACCAGATAAATGTTAGGGAAACAGATGAGACCAACAAAATTGAACAATTAATGACAAAATTAGACCCCTCTTTGTCAAAATTAGAAAAGAAACAGGTAAGAGATCTACTTTACCGTTATAAACCTGTATTTGGTTCTAAAAGTAAACTGGGAAGAACTGATGTTGTACAACATAGAATTGACACTGGTGATGCACGTCCGATTCGACAGGTACCCCGAAGGATGCCTCAAGTTAAAAAGGAAGAAGCAGACAGAGCCCTTAAAGAAATGATTGAAAATGGCATAGTCAAACCATCCAGTAGTCCGTGGGCTTCTCCTGTGGTATTAGTGAGAAAGAAAGACGGATCAATGCGGTTTTGTGTCGACTATCGAAAGCTAAATGATGTCACTAAGAAGGACAGTTATCCTCTGCCAAGGATTGATGATGCCCTCGACGCTTTGGCGGGTTCTACTCTGTTTTCTACCTTGGACCTTAAAAGCGGATACTGGCAAGTTAAAATGAATCCTGCAGACAAAGAAAAGACTGCCTTTACCAGTGGATCAGGGTTATGGCAATTCACGGTCCTTCCATTTGGCCTCTGTAATGCTCCTGCGACGTTTGAACGACTAATGGAGAACATCCTGCGGGGTTTGTCATGGGAAACTTGTCTAGTTTATCTAGACGACATTATCATAATGGGTAAGACCTTTAAGGAACATTTATCTAACCTGGAAGAAGTTTTTAAAAGATTACAGAACGCTAATCTAACATTGAATGTTAAGAAATGCCACTTGTTCCAGAGACAGGTCAACTATTTAGGACATAACGTAAGCAAGGATGGCGTTGCTGTTGACCCCGCTAAGATACAAGCCGTTCAGGAATGGCCAATCCCTATCGACAAACATCAGCTCCGGAGTTTCTTGGGTCTTTGTTCCTATTACCGACGATATGTCAAGAATTTTGGAGACATCGCCAAACCCTTGACACGTTTGACAGAACAAGATAAGTCCTTCTGTTGGGATCAGGAATGTCAAGAGGCATTTGAAATATTGAAGAAACAGCTTACGTCTGCACCTGTTCTTGCTTATCCACTTCCTGATGGTAAGCTTATTCTGGACACCGACGCCAGCAATGTGGGAATTGGAGCCGTCTTGTCACAGCTACAAGACGGTAAGGAAAGAGTGGTTGGTTACTTCAGCAAAACTTTATCGAAAGCTGAAAAGAACTAGTGTGTAACTCGGAGGGAACTGTTAGCAGTTGTAAAATCCGTCGAACACTTTTATAAATATCTGTATGGCAGAAAATTCCTGATCAGAACAGACCATGCTAGTTTAAAGTGGCTACTTAGCTTTAGGAACCCAGAAGGACAGATAGCAAGATGGCTCGAAAAACTGCAGGAATATGATGTTGAAATCGAGCACAGACCTGGAACCAGACATCGTAATGCTGATGCACTGTCCAGAAGACCATGTCGACCTGATTGCCCCCATTTTACCCGTATGGAGCAGAACGAGGAAAAACTTGCCTTAGTTAAGGTTGCGCCAGAAGACGAGAGCTCTATGCTGGAGGAGCAACAAGAAAACGATCCCGTTCTGAGAAAGATTAGGGAGTGGAAGAGAATGGACCGTCGTCCGTTGTGGAGAGAGATATCCTCATCCTCTCCTGTTTTAAAAGCATACTGGTCCCAATGGAACTCTTTAATTTTGGACGGAGGGCTCGTTAAAAGACTTGTAGAAAATTCCGAGGTTACAAAAACAAGGAAACAAATAGTGGTCCCAAGAAATGCTGTACCGGAAATTTTAAAACAGATGCATAATGATAGTTCTGGAGGACATCTGGGTATCACGAAAACGCTGCAAAAGATCCGAGATAGATTTTACTGGGTAAATTGCACTAATGATGTTAAAGATTGGTGTCGTAAATGCACTACATGTGCTGCCAGTAACGGTCCGCACCGAAAACCGAAGGCGAAAATGCAGCAATACCTGGTTGGAAGTCCTTTTGAAAGAATCGCAGTAGATGTATTGGGGCCACTTCCACAGACCGATGTAGGAAACAAGTACATCTTTGTTGTAATGGACTACTTCACTAAATGGGTTGAAGCATATGCAGTTCCCAATCAGGAAGCTACCACTTTAGCAGATATATTGGTTGAAGAATTCGTAAGCCGATTTGGGGTACCATTAGAATTACATTCAGACCAAGGAAAAAATTTTGAGAGCAAGCTGTTTCAAGAAGTTTGCCAAAGATTAGGCATCCACAAAACGAGAACCACAGCGATGCACCCTCAGTCTGATGGAATGGTGGAACGAATGAACCGGACTATAACCAACTATCTGTCAAAAAAGGTGTCAGATTGTCAGAGGGATTGGGATCGACATATTCCACTATTTCTAATGGCAATTCGATCGGCCATCAACGAATCAACTGGCCAAACGCCTGCGAAGGTCCTGTTCGGTAGAGAAATGAGGCTACCATGTGACTTGGTGTTTGGTTGTAGACCTGGTGAAGAAATGGCACGTGAACAATATGTCACCGACCTTCAGAATCGAATGGAAAATATACACAACCTGGTGCGTGGAAAACTACAATTATCTAGTGATCGGATGAAGAGGTACTATGACACACGGACAATGGAAAAGAGTTACCAAGTTGGAGATTTAGTCTGACTCTATAACCCCCGACGGCGTCGAGGTATTTGTCCCAAATTACAAAAGAACTGGGAAGGTCCTTACACCATCAAGAAGAAGATTAACGATGTCATTTATCGGATCGTGAAAATTCCCAGAGGGAAACCCGTCGTGGTCCATCATGATCGTTTGGCGCCTTACCAGGGAAACCACAGTGGAGATGCGCAGCAACTCCAAGAAGATGGTTTGGCTGGCTCAGGGAGTGTGCGGGATTTCGATGTAGGAAATAATATTCCAGGAGGAATGAATCTAAGGAGGGGGCAGTGTAACGGGATAACCGTAAAGGAAGGGACCTTAATTTGAAAGATTGTTGTTGACAGTTGATTTTTAGAAGTTTGTAAAAAAATCAACTGACCATTTTAAATAATGTTTCTAGAAAATTCTAGAAACTTCTAAACACACTGACTAGATTAAATAATGTTGTATATAAGGGGATGCATGGGCAGTTTACGTCAGTTCGAGTCAAGTGTTCACAAGAGTTTATTGTATTGTCAAGTAGTTAGACGTTATCCAGCAGAGTTCAGTGTATCTTAACAATTTTGTAAATAAATTGTGTAAAAAGCCCCCATAAGTGTTTCAATATGCTTTTTGAATATCTAAAAAAATAGCTGTTACAAAATTGCCTAAATCTAAATTGTAATAAATTTTCTCTATTAAATCCATTAATGCTGCTTGGGTATTACTATTATTTTGGAAAGCGTATTGAAATTTATCAAAACCTCCATTATTTAAATCAACTAATTGTTTTTTTAATACTTTCTCAAACATTTTGGAAAAAACATTTAAAATAGCAATTGGTCTATAATTAGACATATCTTTTTTGTCATCACCTTTATAAATTGGAATAATTTTAGTAAGCTTCAAATAATCTGGAAATATTGACATTTCAATATATTTGTTTATTATATTTTCCAAATTATTCACTATTAAATCTATGCAAATTTTTATATCTTGCACAGAGATTTTATCTGGACCAGGTGCTTTGTTTTTATCTAATTCTTTAACAATATCTAAAATTTCGTTTTTTGTTGTTGGTCTTAAGAACAAACTATTTAATTGTGTTCTTTTAGAAGTATCTGTCTTATTCACTTTTTTAATTTTTTAAATTAAATTATTACCAATATTTACAAAATGATCATTGAAATGATCACAGATTTGTTGTTTGTTGTTGATTTTACTATTTAAACAAATAGATTCAATCTCTTTATCCTTATCAGACTTACCTAAATTTTTATTAATAACTTTTCAAAATTTTTTAATATTAGATCCAGCCTTCTCAAATTCATGATCTAAATATTTAGTTTTTAAGCGTCTACAATATAAAATTATTTTATTTTTAATTTTTTTTGTATTTAGCAATTTGGGGATACTTTTTCATAATTTTATATACATTTAGTTTATATTTGATTAAATTTAATATTTCAGAGTCTATCCAATGATTATTTTCCCTAGATTTAATTATTATATTTTTCTGAGCACCATGCTTTGCAAGAGTTATTACATTTGCTAATTCTTCAAATGATTTTGATCTATTAATAGCTAACTGATGTGATAATATGGATCGAAATTTGTCAATTTCCAATTTTTTGATGATTTTTTTGGTCATTATTTTTTTAAATATTGGATTTTAAAGATCTCTAAAACCAAACAATTTTGATGATCAGATAAGTCAGTAGGTACATATTTAATTTCAAATTTCATTTTGTCTAGTTCATAATTGGAAAGTATATGATCTATTATTGATTTTGGTTCGTTGTAATGGATACGGGTGGGATGATCAGTGTCTATTTTATTTAAAATTTGGTATCCATTCATATTAATTAAGTTAATATATTCATTGAACATTTTTTCTGTATGTAATAAATTTATGTTAAAATCTACCAATATAATACAATTGGAATAATTTTCTAGTAATTTATACATTACAATATTGTGGTAAACAAACACGTTTATACACGTTTATACGGCTCTGAGTTTATCGAGTGTTTTTACGTGGTAATTGTTGTTTGATTATTTTCAATTTTCGCAAGTGCCTGTCTTTTCTTCTAATCTACACGTTCAACTTAAATTGACAGTGATTACTGTGGTTAATGCATATATAATTTAACATTTTCGTCTGCATAAATTCAGCAATAGTATTGGACAAAAAATCGGCTCGCGATAAGAAGCACTTCCATTCTATTCGCTTCTATAGTCCAGGAGCCAGCATCATGCCAATCTGTGATATGTGTACGGCAGCCATGTCAAACATGCGGCCCACTGAGCATTTTCCTGCGGCCCCGAATCAATTTTGAAAACAGCCATGTAATGTAATGCGGCCCGCGAGCCTGTTAAAAACCGAAAATAAAGTACTCTGATGATGAACTAAGACGCGCCCTCAACCTAAAAGCGCCAATACCGCTCGAGTGAGTTCAGTTGTTCAGTCAGTTATGAGTCAGTTGCCATAGAATTGCGAGTTTAGTTGCGTACTTATTGTTACAACACGTAACAGTACTTATTGTTATTTATTTCGGATAAAGTTTTTAACATGTCTGTTTCAAAACCAAGTGGAAGTAAGAGGAAACTTGGAGATGAGCATCGTATCTTTCAAGAAAAGTGGGAATTAGAGTTTTTTTGCTGTGAAGTAAAAGACAAAATTATTTGCTTGATTTGTAACAGTACAGTCGGTGTCCCAAAATTATATAATATAAAACGTCACTATGATAGTCATAAAACTAAGTTTGACAAGTATACAGGCATGATTAGAAACGAAAAGTTAAAAGAGTTAAAATCACGGTTAAAAGATCAACAGCTTATGTTTACACGTCCAAAGCAAGAAAATGAATCTGCCGTTCAAGCGAGTCCCGGGAGCGTGAAGGCTTTTTAAAATATATCCTTGTCCCGGAATACTGTCGCTAAAAGAGTTACCGAGTTGGCTGCCAATATGAGCAAACAGATAAAAACAAAATCAGACTCTTTCATTGCATTTTCTATTGCCTGTGACGAAAGTACAGATGTGTGTGGTGTGGCGCAACTCGCTGTTTTTCTTCGTGCTGTTGATAGAGATATCAACGTTTATGAAGAATTACTGGAATTAGTACCATTGCATGATACAACAACTGGGGAGGATATTTTCAATGCTGTTTATGGACTTCTGCAAAAGTACAGTTTAGATTTGTCAAAACTGTATTCCGTTGCAACAGACGGAGCTCCTTCAATGACTGGAGTAAATAATGTCTTCATTAAAATATTACAAACAAATATCTGAGAAACGGGCAGTGACAAACCAGATTTTCATCATGTTCATTGCATAATCCACCAAGAAGTTTTATGCTCAAAAGTGATCAAGTTGGAAAGCGTTTTAAAGTAAGTGAACAAAATGATAAACTTCATAAGGTCACGTGGCTTGAATCAACGACAGTTTTCTGCGTTTTTACGTGATTTAGAAAGTGAGTACACTGGTTTACCTTATTATGCAGAAGTGCGATGGCTTTCGTGTTCTATGGTTCTCGATCGGTTTTGGAAACTCAAAGAAGAAATACGCCTTTTCATGGAAGTGAAAGAACAAGATGTCAGCTTATTATCCGACGTACCTTTTTTACAAGATCTTTCATTTATGGTAGACATCACAAAACACTTGTCGGACTTAAATACGAAATTGCAAGGACACGTCAAGTTATAACAGATATGCATGATCATGTTAAAGCTTTCAAGTGTAAGATGATGCTGTGGAAAAACCAGTTAGCGGTGGATAATCTGTCACATTTTCCGACTTACAAGGCGTATCAGGAAAGTACAAGTGGCCCAATATCATACAAAATGTATACAGAGGAAATGGGAAGCCTTCTGTCAGAATTTGAAAAGCGTTTTCAGGATTTTAAGTCCCAAGAAAACAATTTTTCTTTATTTACTGGTCTTTTCACTATCGATATTGATAAAGTTCCCCCTCACTTGCAGATGGAAGTGATTGAGATTCAGTGTCATTTAAAAGAAAAATTTGATAGTGTTGGTACATTCGAATTTTATAAGTACTTGCCTTTTCAATACCAAGAAATGAGAAAACTTGCCTGTAAAATCCTGTCAATGTTTGGAAGTACCTATAAGTGTGAACAATTATTTTCTTTGATGAAAGGAAACAAATCTCCCGCAGGATCGCGATTGACGGACGCACACTTGGACGCAGTTTTAAAAGTTATTTCCGCCGATAAATTCACGCCACAAATAGATAACTTAGTTAAAGACAAAAGATGTCAAATATCTGGCAAAAGAAGTTAATGTTTGTAAGTTTTTGTAATGTCCTTTTTATTGGAAATTTAATAAATATACTTCTAACATAATAGTACTTTTTTTCGTTAAGATTTTCAGTAGTTTGTCTTCTTTAAGATTAGGTTTTGCGGCCCACCCAGTCTATGGTCTTGATGCTTTTGGCCAACCAGTGACTTTGAGTTTGACATGGCTGGTGTACGGTATCACTAAGTAACAAAACGCCAGGTTTAAATTGCTCTGGCACCTTTTTGAAATATTTCCACGGAAAATGCGTCGGATTAAATAAGCAAATGATAGGTAGCTTCCAATTACCTGGTGCCGTTTGGTTGTGTCCTACATGCAGGTCTGATAAGCGTATGTCAATAAACGTTGTCGAAGATGAGAAATCAGCAGATGAAGAAAACCTTTTGGCCCCGATTGACGTAATAAAAGGTATACAAGCTGAAATAAAAAGTTTAAACTCCAAGTATTCTGATATTATGGATTCTGTCAACTTCTGCAGTAATCAAATCACAACTTTTGAATTAACCTTAAAGAAGATGAATGAAAGGCTGAACAAAATCGAGAAAATCTCACATGAAAATACTCTCTTAAAGAATGAGATGCAAACTCTGAATAGTCGGGTTGAGGCTCTAGAGCAACAAATTCGATCTAACAATTTGGAACTTCAAGGGATTCCTGAAAAAAATAATGAGAATCTACTCCAAATTATAGGAAAAGTTGGCGAATTCATCCAGTGCGACATCTCAGCGGATGACATTGATCAGATATTCAGAGCGAAGACACGGGATGCTAACAAATCCAAACCCATTATCGTAACACTAACCAATAGGAGAAAAAAAAATTCTATTCTGGCTGCTGCCAAATTAAAACGTAGCGAGAACAGTGCCCATGGTAGATCAGCACCCGGACTAAAGATAGATAATATCTCTAACCAGGTGTTTATCAACGAACACTTAACTGATTACACAAAAAAATTGTTAAACAAGGTTAAAGAAAATGCCAAAACCAAAAACTATAAATATGTTTGGATTAAAAATTCCCAAATTTTTACAAGAAAACTTGACAATTCTAAAGTCATAAAGATTAATGTCGAGGATGATTTAAATAAAATAATATAAAAATGCCGCTCTTTTCAGATTTTCTTCTTTTTACAATAATTACAATTTATAATCTCAATTTATACTTTTTTTATGGATCTTAGTGTCTTCTATCAAAATGTTCGAGGACTAAAGTCCAAATTATCAACAATTTATCAAAACATATTAATTATAGAACATGATGTAATATGCCTAACAGAAACCTGGTTGAACAAAACAATTTTTTCCTCGGAAGTTTTATCTACGGATTTCACTGTATATCGAAGAGATCGAGAACACACCTCATCAGCAATAAAATAAAATCTACTAATAATTTACTTAAATTTCATCTTTGTTGTGTGTATATCCCTCCAGGTAAATCATTCTTTCGTAATTTAAATATTTTCTGTTCCAATCTTAGTGACATTCTAGATAAACACCCTAATGACACATTTATAATATGTGGTGATTTTAATCTTCCATCCATAACTTGGTCATTTGATAATGTCAACAAAAATTGTGTACTATTAGGGTTTACTGATGTTTATTCAAACTTGTTTATAAATACTATAGCATATTGTGGTTTGTCACAATTCAATTCCCATAAAAATTCAGCCAATAATACTCTTGATTTAATTTTTTGTAACAAATTTGTTATTGATAATGTAATTGTAAGTGATTCGCCTCTTGTTCGAGAAGATAAATACCATACTACATTAGAATTTAAGGTAAATCTACTAAATTTTCATCATCTTAAAATGAACGTTTCAAATTTAATAAAGCTAACTATGATCTGATTAAAACTGAACTAAACTCAATCAATTGGGGCGATGAATTTGCAAATCTCAATACAGAACAAAGTGTCAATAAAATGTATCTTCTGTTAGATAAAATTATATCAAAACATGTTCCCAGATTTTACCGGAAATTTCCTAGTTGGTTTTCTATAAATACAGTAAGGGTCGTTAAGGAAAAGAATAAATTTCATAACAAATGGAAGAAATACAAAAACAATTTAGATTATTTAACTTTTAAACTTCTACGCGGACGTTCAAATTATCTCATAGAGCTGGATTATAAAAATTATGTTAATCAAATCGAATTGAATATAACCAATAATCCCAAAAATTTGTGTCATTTTCTAAAACCCAAAAAAAGGGCTTCGTCTGTTATTAATGCTGTTAAAAATACGGATGGAGTATTAATCTCTGAGGCTAAAGAAATCCCGCAGATTTTTTCTTAATATTTCAGTTCTGTTTTCACATTACCCTCTAATACCACAGCCAGGGATAATAATTTTGATATTAAAAGCAATCGTCCATCGATAACATCGTACTATATTTCTCAAAAGACTATCCTGGACAAAATTATAGCTCTTCCAGATAAGCCTGCAGTTGCAGTTCGCATTCCAACAACCTTTGTAAAAAATTGCCAACTCGAAATGTCAAAAATTCTTCATATCATATTTAATAAATCCATAAAAGAAGGTAGTTTTCCTAACATTTGGAAAACTGCTCTTGTAGTACCAATATTTAAATCAGGTAATAGCTATTTAGTCGAAAATTACCGTCCTATTTCGAAACTACCTATAATTTTTAAATTATTTGAATCTATTATTTATTTGTGATTACCTATTTTTCGATATAAAGCACATAATTAATCATTAATCTTTGTAAAGAACAGGTTAACTGAAACTAACTTATTTCTATATGTAGAGTACCTACTTATTGAATAATATGAACGAAGGTATACAAATTGACAGCGTTTACACCGATTTCAGCAAGGCTTTCGATAAGATTAATCACTCAATCTTGTTAACGAGGTTGGCTGAGGTTGGTGTGCACGGCTGTCTGTTACGTTGGTTCTCTTCCTATATCTCCAACAGATCGCAAACTATAGGAAAACATCGGTCTGATTTAGTCTATATATCTTCCGGGGTTCCCCAGGGTTCACATTTGGGTCCCCTATTATTTAATATCTACATAAATAACATATCTTAGTGTTTTGTTTTCTGTAAGTTTCTCATGTTTGCCGATGACCTGAAAATCTATCAGTCTATTAAAAGTGAAAATGATTATTACCTTTTCCAAAAAGATCTTAATAGCTTTGTAGACTTTTGTAATAGCAATTACCTTTACTTAAACTATAATAAATGTCATTCTATCACATTTTCTCGCAATAAAAATGTGTTTAACTTTGATTATACTTTAAATAATTATCAAATTGAAAAAATTGATTCAGTAAAGGACCTTGGAGTAATCTTTGATAAAAAATTATTATTTGACCAACATGTACATTATATAACTAAAAAAGCAAATAAAGCCCTGGGTTTTATAATTCGTACTGGTTACGATTTTAGAATTATAGATACTTATTTATGGCATATGTTATGCAAGTTATCCAAAATAAATATAAAAAGTATTGTAAAAACAAATTTTTTCCTAATTGCCCTAACGACATTGTGACAGGCGCCAAATGTCCGACATTAAATTTCTGTTTAAAGTAGAGATGAAACGGATATCCGGTAACTATCCGGTATCCGGCCTATCCGGCCAATTTTCACTATCCGGCCGGATACCGGATAACAACTATTCGGCTGGATAGGCATCCGGCCGAATTAAAAAAAATAAAAAAATATAAAAGTAATTATTTACTTTATTTAGTTATTCTTAAGAAATATAAGTAGATTTAGTTTAAAGTAAAAAATGAATTAATTAGTACTCATACTGCACTAAGGGCAAATTAGGGTGAATAAAAACTAATTTCTCTGCATTGAGAGGTAGCAGGCGGTTTCGCTTCTCTTCATAAATAAGGCCAGCTTCAGAAAAAAGTCTTTCGCTGTAAACACTGCTGCAAGGTGCTGAAAGATAGATTTTGGCAAACTTTGTTAAATTTGGGTATTGTTTGGCATTAGCTGCCCACCAAGAATAAGGGTCACAATTGCGATCAATTCGCACTGACTTGAGATAATGATCCAGCTCACAGGTTATCTCGTTTCGTTCTTCGCGTTGAACCTGGCCAGTACTGTTTTCATTTGCTACCTCATCAAAGCAATCCCAAAACGTGTCATGAGCTTTGCGAGATACAGGTAACTCTGTCTCCTCTCCTCTAATCTTTTTAGCCGGTGTTGAAGAAGAACTGCTACTTGAGGATTCTTCACAAGACATTTTTAAATATTCCAACAAGATTTCCTGTCGTGCTCTTTCAGCGTCAATCACCATCAAGAAGTTTGTTTTAAATCTCGGGTCTAGGTAAGTGGCAATCAAGTAGTTTGAGTCTTGACTTATGGAATTAAAACGAACTTCTAATCCAGCTTTTAACGAGGATCGCATATGTGATACATCAGGAGTTCTTTGCTCAGTTTCCGCTTTATCTAAGTATTTTTTTAAAGCAGTTACGTGTGGAATAACTTCCGACACGCAGGATAGTCCAGAACTTGTTATTTTTGTAATTTCTTCAAAGGGTTTTAATAAATTTATACACTGCTCCATTAAACTCCACTGTTGAGCTGTCAAATTCACGAGTGTATCGTGATCAGCAACATACAATGATATGGCCCGCTTTTGTTCTAACAAACGTTCAATCAAATAAAAAGTGGAATTCCACCTAGTGCTAATATCTTGCACTAATTGATGCTCGGGTAAACTTAGCTCTTTTTGAATCTGCAATAGTTTTTCTTGAGCTAAACCTGAGTGATTGAAGTGCGTCACTAGTCGCCTTCCAGGAGCGATCATTGCTGTCACTTTAGTCTGGACTTTGAGTGACTCGTTTATAGCTCTTTGAAGCGTATGTATAAAACATCTAGCAGAATCGTACTCAGCCAAACGAACACCCTTTACCATATTAGCACCACTATCATGAATTAATAAATGTATTTTAGTACGCTCAATATCCCAGCGGTTTACAACAGTGTTAAGTCCCATTGCTATATTTTCTCCTGTGTGTGAACCTGAGAAAGGCTTCATTGCCAGAACTCCATGTTCTAGTTTAAATTCAGATGATATCCAATGAGCTGTGAAGCTCAGAAAGCTAGCATTATTGTGTAAGCAAGTCCATATGTCAGATGTCACTGAAATAGCGAAGGCACTCGAAATGTTACGTTTGATTTTCTCGTAAATTCTGTCATATATATTAGGAACGATTTTTTGGGTAATATAAGGCAATTTATAGCGGGGTAAAGCTTGTTCTAAGAGTCTGGTAAATCCGGTTCTTTCCACTATGGACACTGGCTCGTTGTCGAGTGCAATCATTTCGGCTACTAAGTAATGGTACTTTTTTGCTATAGCATCATTTATATCCCAAAACAATTTTCTTTCGAAAGATTCTGTCACAGTCAATTGCTTTTTTGTTAATGAAGACGAACTTGATCCCGCATTGGTTAAAGAAATTGTAGTAGGCTCGACAGTGGCTTTGTCTTTGTTCACTGCACGAAATTCATCTGGATGTTTTGATTTTAAATGATTTTTCATGGCAGAAGTACCTAGAAAAAAAGTTTACCCGAGCATCAATTAGTGCAAGATATTAGCACTAGGTGGAATTCCACTTTTTATTTGATTGAACGTTTGTTAGAACAAAAGCGGGCCATATCATTGTATGTTGCTGATCACGATACACTCGTGAATTTGACAGCTCAACAGTGGAGTTTAATGGAGCAGTGTATAAATTTATTAAAACCCTTTGAAGAAATTACAAAAATAACAAGTTCTGGACTATCCTGCGTGTCGGAAGTTATTCCACACGTAACTGCTTTAAAAAAATACTTAGATAAAGCGGAAACTGAGCAAAGAACTCCTGATGTATCACATATGCGATCCTCGTTAAAAGCTGGATTAGAAGTTCGTTTTAATTCCATAAGTCAAGACTCAAACTACTTGATTGCCACTTACCTAGACCCGAGATTTAAAACAAACTTCTTGATGGTGATTGACGCTGAAAGAGCACGACAGGAAATCTTGTTGGAATATTTAAAAATGTCTTGTGAAGAGTCCTCAAGGAGCAGTTCTTCTTCAACACCGGCTAAAAAGATTAGAGGAGAGGAGACAGAGTTACCTGTATCTCGCAAAGCTCATGACACGTTTTGGGATTGCTTTGATGAGGTAGCAAATGAAAACAATACTGGCCAGGTTCAACGCGAAGAACGAAACGAGATAACCCGTGAGCTGGATCATTATCTCAAGTCAGTGCGAATTGATCGCAATTGTGACCCTTATTCTTGGTGGGCAGCTAATGCCAAACAATACCCAAATTTAACAAAGTTTGCCAAAATCTATCTTTCAGCACCTTGCAGCAGTGTTTACAGCGAAAGACTTTTTTCTGAAGCTGGCCTTATTTATGAAGAGAAGCGAAACCGCCTGCTACCTCTCAATGCAGAGAAATTAGTTTTTATTCACCATAATTTGCCCTTAGTGCAGTATGAGTACTAATTAATTCATTTTTTACTTTAAACTAAAACTACTTATATTTCTTAAGAATAACTAAATAAAGTAAATAATTACTTTTATATTTTTTTTTATTTTTTTAAATTCGGCCGGATGCCTGTCCGGCCGAATAGTTGTTCTCCGGTATCCGGCCGGATAGTGAAAATTGGCCGGATAGGCCGGATACCGGATAGTTACCGGATATCCGTTTCATCTCTACTTTAAACAGAAATTTAATGTCGGACATTTGGCGCCTGTCACAATGTCGTTAGGGCAATTAGGAAAAAATTTGTTTTTACAATACTTTTTATATTTATTTTGGATAACTTGCATAACATATGCCATAAATAAGTATCTATAATTCTAAAATCGTAACCAGTACGAATTATAAAACCCAGGGCTTTATTTGCTTTTTTAGTTATATAATGTACATGTTGGTCAAATAATAATTTTTTATCAAAGATTACTCCAAGGTCCTTTACTGAATCAATTTTTTCAATTTGATAATTATTTAAAGTATAATCAAAGTTAAACACATTTTTATTGCGAGAAAATGTGATAGAATGACATTTATTATAGTTTAAGTAAAGGTAATTGCTATTACAAAAGTCTACAAAGCTATTAAGATCTTTTTGGAAAAGGTAATAATCATTTTCACTTTTAATAGACTGATAGATTTTCAGGTCATCGGCAAACATGAGAAACTTACAGAAAACAAAACACTGAGATATGTTATTTATGTAGATATTAAATAATAGGGGACCCAAATGTGAACTCTGGGGAACCCCGGAAGATATATAGACTAAATCAGACCGATGTTTTCCTATAGTTTGCGATCTGTTGGAGATATAGGAAGAGAACCAACGTAACAGACAGCCGTGCACACCAACCTCAGCCAACCTCGTTAACAAGATTGAGTGATTAATCTTATCGAAAGCCTTGCTGAAATCGGTGTAAACGCTGTCAATTTGTATACCTTCGTTCATATTATTCAATAAGTAGGTACTCTACATATAGAAATAAGTTAGTTTCAGTTAACCTGTTCTTTACAAAGATTAATGATTAATTATGTGCTTTATATCGAAAAATAGGTAATCACAAATAAATAATAGATTCAAATAATTTAAAAATTATAGGTAGTTTCGAAATAGGACGGTAATTTTCGACTAAATAGCTATTACCTGATTTAAATATTGGTACTACAAGAGCAGTTTTCCAAATGTTAGGAAAACTACCTTCTTTTATGGATTTATTAAATATGATATGAAGAATTTTTGACATTTCGAGTTGGCAATTTTTTACAAAGGTTGTTGGAATGCGAACTGCAACTGCAGGCTTATCTGGAAGAGCTATAATTTTGTCCAGGATAGTCTTTTGAGAAATATAGTACCATGTTATCGATGGACGATTGCTTTTAATATCAAAATTATTATCCCTGGCTGTGGTATTAGAGGGTAATGTGAAAACAGAACTGAAATATTAAGAAAAAATCTGCGGGATTTCTTTAGCCTCAGAGATTAATACTCCATCCGTATTTTTAACAGCATTAATAACAGACGAAGCCCTTTTTTTGGGTTTTAGAAAATGCCACAAATTTTTGGGATTATTGGTTATATTCAATTCGATTTGATTAACATAATTTTTATAATCCAGCTCTATGAGATAATTTGAACGTCCGCGTAGAAGTTTAAAAGTTAAATAATCTAAATTGTTTTTGTATTTCTTCCATTTGTTATGAAATTTATTCTTTTCCTTAACGACCCTTACTGTATGTGTGGACGACTTTCAAAGAAACATTCAAAGTACTTTAATTTCAAAAATTTTTCTTCTATTGGGTAAAGCCATGTTTCTGTTAATGCTACAATTTCGATTTCTTCATTTTTTGCTAGAAATAATTCTAGTTCATCCATTTTGATTCTTAGACTATGAATATTTATATATAAAATTTTAAGACCTGTTGTCATATAATTTTATGAAAAATAAGCAATTTCTAGGTTATATCTTTTTTGAAAACATGTCCTAGTAGGGCAATCTTTAAAATCTGCCATATGATTTATAGGATAGTTTGCTTTATATTTTTCATTAAAATTTAGACAATTGATACATATTAATTTTTCAGAATTACAAGATTTTTCATCGTGATTTTAACAACATTTAACACATATTAATTTGTTTCTGCATTTTTTTACCGAATGGTTGAAACCAAAAAAATTTTTACATTGATTAATTTAGTTATTCTCATAAATACTCTAGTCAACATCTTCAAAAACGTGAAAAATTAAAATAAAGGTCCTAAAAATATGAGCGATAGCTCATTGGATTCGGAATCACCTCTAGAAAAATGTTTTTGGAGGAAAAGTGTGCGGGCAAAAAATTGCAATTGTTATTAACAAAATAAGATGAAAAAAAAACAGATATTTATGTTTTTGTTAATAACTCGAAAAATATGAATATTTAAACAATTTTGAAGAAAGCTCGTTAAAGAGGAGGAAATTTCTGAAACAAAAGTCCATTCTCCCGGAGCTCTATCTCCATTATTTATAATTTTAATTTGACGTTGAAAATAGGGCTCCGCACGGCTTTTACGGCATGCGCGCGCCACCGCAAAACGGGGTTTATCAGATAAAATATTTTTTTTATGACATAAAATATTATTTTAAAAATTTGAAAAAATTCCAGTATTTTCCTAACACTTGAAAGAAGCTAAATCAGTTGGAAAAAACATTTTATCACTGTTTTTTAAAAAGTTATTCAATTGTTAACTAACAAATTTTTTCCTAATCTCTGTTGACATAAACAATGGGATAAAAGGTATAAATAATTGGCCTAAATATTTGAAACTTTGTGGAGCCCTTTTCATATGTAAACTATACAAGATCCTGCGATAAATGTTCATAAAAGTTTATTAATTTGGTAATAATACTTTCTAATATCGTCGGTGCAATGCCACACCCACGAATGTGCAAAATGAGCATTAGCAGATTATTCGACTTTTAAACTTTTGATGAGTTGCTAAAAATCAGGATTTAATGCGACATTTTTTTTGTACTTTTATTAACAGATGTTAGAGTTATATTTTAGAAATGTTATCAATGATTTACGAAAATATCCATCAATTTTCGAAAAAAGTTACATTCGTGATTGTGGCATTGTAATTTTTTTAATAAAATGCATATACGTGAAATTATATAACCTTTATTATGGTAAAAGTGGAACAAAAAGAATTCTCTAATATTGAAAACTACAAAAATAGAAATAATAATATAGTAAAACACTTAAATAATGTTTTAGAATAATTTAGTTTTCGTCAGAAATTTCGCTTTCATTTGGCTCCGGCAAATTGTCTCTTATATTTTTATCGGCATTTATAGAATTATAAAAGTTATGATAGTTCTTTGGAATTGTTAAATCTTTACACATTTTTTGCAGATCTTTATATTTAGCAATTGCAATTGGCAACTGCTTATCATAGGCTTTTTTCAAGTCAACATTTTTGGGTCTTCCTCGACTTTTCATGCTGTCAACTTGTTGAAATTCATCTCCAAAATTTTTTTTATAGGTCATTAGTACCACGGCATCGGTTTTAATGTATCGTAACCAGCAAACTTGTTGCCAGGGAATTTGGTTTAATTTATAATTTTGTGTTCCAAAGGACTTGAAATCAAAGATGTCATCAAACATTATGAATCTGACTTCAAAAGGACGTGGGTGTGTTCGAGCACTTCTTATTATCTGAGCCCAACCTTCGGGTGAATAAACCGGAACATATTTTGATTTCTGTTCGATTTTCGAGTGGAGTGAATCACACTCCATCTCGGTATGTCCCGATTCAAAAAACTTGTGATGAATAATTTTTAAATTAGTGTGATCCGTAAGAACTTTCAAGCACATAGCAGCAAAATGCGAATTTTTTTGTTGGCCGCCACACCCGTCAGACATCATTCGAACCTCAGTAATGTTTGGTTGATTGATAATGTAATTATAAATACACGAGGATATTTCGTTTGACCCCCTTTTTCCTTGGGTTTCATCCCAAAGGTAACAGATTCCATCCTGATTTCCTAAGTTGTAGATAGTCAGGTTGTAAATAGCCAATTTTCGTAGGTAAAATATTTGTCCTGTTGGACCCTTTGGAGTCGTAAGCACTGCTTCGAGGTCAAAGTTAAATGACAGTACCTCTGAATTATTCTTTGCAATTTCTTTGTCTTCGTCTCGAGCCTTACGAGCTAATCGTTTCCTTAGCATATGTTCGTGATGAGCCTGTTCGTGTGTGTTTTTTTCCTCTTCTGTCATATTCGTATATTTTAAGCTTTTTTTGCACTGGTCCTTTTTGGGTTTATGGAACCCCAAGTTATAACTTCTAAACACTGATCGATACTTCTCGAAAGAAACTGGACGGACATTTAATTCTGTGCACTTCGATTTGTACAACTTGTGCATAATAGAGACGTTTAGTGAAGAATCCAAGTACCTTTTGGTGCTAGAGGCCTACAATAATGGGACTCCACGGCTGGAAATGAAAGAATGTGCTCACGAATCAGCAGTTCATCATTATCTTTTAATTTGTTGTGCGGGACATGTTTTCCACGTTTTTCTTTTTCAACTATGCCACTAGAAGAAAGCTTTTCCACAGCTCCGCGCATAAATGCATCCGTTACATTGAGTCTAGCCATAAAAAAGGCCCGGCATACTTGTCTTTTTTCCCCGTTGACGGTAAACGAGTACCTCATGGTGAACGTTCTTCGTGAATTTTCAATGTTTCTAGTCACTCTCTTTTTCTTTTGTTTATCAATATGACTATTTAAGAAAATTCGCTGATCATCTACCGAAATCATTTCATGAAATTCACTGTAAATCTTGCGTCGGTTTTCCTCGTTGACAAAAGTGTCACATTTGTGGTTTGCCTTACCAGAACACGGGGATGTTAACATGGGACGTGCTGGTCTCTCTTTATTTCTAGAACAAACATAAGACTCTCCTTTTAATCTTTTTTGTTTCCTTATGTTTTTCTTCCAAGCGCTTATGTTTTTCTTTTTCCTCTTAGGGCCCTCGCCTTAAAAGAAAGAAAAATAGCTTTAGAATAATTGTATGTTTGCGTCATACCTTTCTAAATAACTTACTTAATTTATTTTCTTTTAATTCATTTTGATCCTCTGATGCTGATTTTGTAGTGCTAGGGCTCGAACAAGTAGAGCAGGAAGAACTGCTACTAGATGAGTCCTCTTCTGGATTATAGTTATCTGATGAAGAGTCAGAAAAGTTACTCTTTGTCGCTAGTTCGTTATCGAACGTCGGTCCCCTACTGGAGGTGCCCGAAATCTCTGCTAAAGTTGTGCTAAAACAAATTCTTTGTTGTATTTATCAGTAATGTAAACTTTTATGACAAAAAAGCAGTACCTTCTAGTTGGTTCTCTGAAACCGTTGGACACAGTATTCCTTCATTATTTGGTATAGAAGCAGAAACGTTTGATCTTCCGGTTCCATTTTTTTGTTTGGTGTCGCATTCGTCATTAATTTTCTTTGGGATCTAATAGAAAAAAACCTACATTAGTAAAACCAATCTGACCTTTCAAATACTGAAAAAAATATCGAACGTTAATTATTTTAAGTTGCCAAATCGACGGCTCAAGTGCAGTACCTCGTATATTTTTTTTTGGAAAATTTAGCAGAAAATGCAAAAAACTACTTTTTTACGCATTACATTTCTTTTGCGACCGGAACTTGTAAAAACTATTTTTTTGTGCGACTGCCCTCGAAAAAATGTAGTTTTTGCGTTATCTGCAAAATTAAAAAAAAATCTCTTAGCCTTCAATCACATTCGTGGTCGTGGCAGAGTAAAGCAATGACTGGGATAATATTAGTGGTGTACTTAGGTGAAAAATTAAAATTTTGCACATTCGTGGGTGTGGCATTGCACCGACGATATCATACGTCACGTTAACTGTAGCACCTACTTAACTTGCCAATTAAAAAATGATATATCTACTAAACTATTGGAGATATGATAAAGGATATTAAGGTGTTTTTAATAGAAAATAAATTTCTCTTTCAAATAATTCTAAGACCAAGTTCGTATTTATTGTTTATTAGATACTACATGCATTTATTTAGAAAAATTCTGTATTTTTTTTTACTTTTTCGCAATATTTTGCAATAGTTATGAAAACTCATAATTAACAAATAAATAAACTTTTATGAACATTTATCACAGAATCTTGTAAAGTATACATATAAAAAGGGCTCCGCGAAATTTTAAATTTTTAGGCCAATTATTTATACCTTTTATCCCATTGTTTATGTCAACAGAGATTAGGAAAAAATTTGTAAGTTAACAATTGAATAACTTTTTGAAAAACAGTGATAAAATGTTTTTTCCAACTGATTTAGATTCTTTTAAGTGTTAGGAAAATACTGGAATTTTTTCAAATTTTTAAAATAACATTTTATGTCAAAAAAAAAATATTTTATCTGATAAACACCGTTTAGCGGTAGCACGCGCATGCCGTAAAAGCCGCGCGGAGCCCTATTTTCAACGTCAAATTAAAATTATAAATAATGGAGATAGAGTTCCGGGAGAACGGACTTTTTTTTCAGAAATTTCCTCCTCTTTAATGAGCTATTTTCAAAATTGCTTAAATATTCATATTTTTCGAGTTATTAACAAAAACATAAATATCTGTTTTTTTCATCTTATTTTGTTAATAACAATTGCAATTTTTTGCCTGCACACTTTTCCTTCAAAAACATTTTTCTAGAGGTGATTTCGAATCCAATGAGCTATCGCTCATATTTTTAGGACCTTTATTTTAATTTTTCACGTTTTTTTAGATGTTGACTAGAGTAAAACTGGAAGGCATTACCAACCCAAATAAATTTTTGAATGGTTAAAAGACATGATTCTGTCAAACAACTTACCGTTAACTTCAGCATATATTGTAACGGTTTTCTTGTGACTAAAAGATTTAATATAAGTAATTCTATAAACATCAGTTTCGTAATTAAAATTGTTTTGTTCAAATAATCTTTGTTCTAAATTTTTATAGTCACTAGCGTCTTTGAGTACCTAGTATGTTGGGGATCTTAATTTTGGGATTACGTAATTTTTTCATCTCAACAGAATAGTCGTCTTTACAAAAAGTTTTATCAATTTCTTCTTTCATTTTTTGAAGATTTTCAAAGTTATCGCATTTAATTTTGAGTCCTCCATTTAAAATATTTTTTATGCATTTCACGCCAATTTTAAGTTTGTTTAAATTAACTTGCATAATTTCGTTTTTAGTTTTTTGGTTCTCTTTATGTTTTTTTGGTTTTATAATTATTGGTTAAAAAATTTTTTGGGTTTGTTTTACTTTACTAGAATTTTGGCAAACATCTGCATAGCTAAAAATATTTTTTTTGTTAGATTCAATTTTTTTAAATATTGAGTTTAGTGATTCTGTTATGGTTTCTTTATCCACTATGTTTGTCATCAGAAAATCGTAGTTTTCTTTTAGATAATTCTTTTGTTCTTTTAACAACGTTATTTTTTCATCTTTTTCTTTTATAATTAAATTTTTTTGTTCAACTATTTTATTTAATAGCTGTATTTCTTGCCTTAAATGCATTATTTCCTTTATTAAGTCATTTTTTGTTTCATTTTGGCTGCTATCATCAGTACAGTTTTCATTTTCTATTTGGCTGTTTAAAACATCATTTTGTATATCGTCTTTCTTCTTTTTTCTTATTTTAAGAGTGATGAGTTCTATTCATTTAGCTCATTCAATATTTGTCAAAAAAAAAAAAAATATATGTCAGTAAAAATAAAAACCTATATATAATATTCTTCCCTTGAAATGCCAAGACAATTCTTTAACATCCAGCACCTGATAGTATCGTTAAAAGGCTACCACAATACTTTGTCTTTTTAAATTCTTCTTGGAATCTCCACAATATCCAATTTTTTCACAGATATTTTTAAGAGTTCTTGACAGTATCTATAGATCAATTAAATAACTTAACAATATATTATTTAATATGAACGGGGTAAGGGCGACGCATGTACATGTTCTATAACCTGCTTTGTTAATGCCCGTTAATATTTTATGTGTTAAATGACATTTAGCAAGTAATGTCAATTAATAACAATTATTTAGGAATCGTGTTAATGATTTAAGATGAGTTTTTAAGATTATTATAATGCCTACGTGAAAAGACACGTCTACAAAAGGAAAAACTGCTGTGAAGAAGAAGTGGTTAAGTTATGGAACACAGCAAAACAAGAGTTCCCGAAGAAAGAGGATTTATTTAAACATGTTTAACATGAGATTAATCAGCTTTTAAGAGAGGCGGCGGAAAAAAAAGGCCCGAAATACTCTAGCATTTTTTTCTAAGGTAAGTTAGATATCTCTCTTTTTATTTGTATTATAAATTTAATTTTATGTGGAAAACATTTCAAGATCGCTACGCGGAAAAAATACTCGAGCTTGCTTAATAGATAAGTTATTTTTTTATAAATGTCATTGTTAAAAAGTAATCCGTGCACGAAAAAACTAAATGTAAGAGCGAGAAGTAAAATGTTTGATTAATATATGCTAAAAATACAGCTGCAACGTGTCAGTGCAGTCATTTTTGTATTGACATGTTTCAATATTTTACAGTTTTAATTATTTTAAAAAACTGCGATCTAAATTTCTTTTATTTGTCAGTCTTAAGCCTCTTTATTGATAGTCTTATTCCAGGGAAATACTAGGACTTCTGATAATGTTTCAACTCAAGTTAAAACATGCGCTCAAGGTGTATGAAACTTGGAAAGCGCCAGTCGAACTGAAAGTAGCGTTCAGATTGTTAAACACGAGGAATCGGTGACTCAAAATGAGATTTCTCATACTAATCAGCAGCTAAGTAATCAAGAATACGACAATGAACCTGAACCGGCAGGTTAGTATTTGCACTTTTTTCTAGGCGTGACATTTTCTCATTTTTTCTTTACTCTTCAGGTACCACTAAACGGAAAACTCAGTGTCTTGCAATCAGCGACGATGAGGATAAAGTTACGTCAGCTTCCACACTGTCCGCTGTACGTCCTCCTCCGGTTCAAGATGCTATCAAAAAAGAAATTGATAAGCGACGCGTGGAGCTAGACCTCTTGTTGGCGAACACACAAGTGCGAGTAGTCGGTCTGTAATCTAGCTTGCTAAGGAGCAGCGACGGTCGAAATCAAGTGATTGTGAGTTTAAAGTGAGTACCAGCCAAAGACGTGGATGAGAGCAGCAGAAGGTAAGAATTTTTTAGATTCTAAAACTAAAAAAATCCACCGGGACAGCTCGGTGTAAAAGAAAACTTTTAAGCGGCGGTGTAAAGTTATCGCTATACACACCGCCGTCGACAAAAATAGGGGTTTAAACATTTAACATCTTATTCATCTGACAACAAAACTATTGTAACTGACGCAAAACTAAATGTTAACATGACTGACAATAATGCTACAACTACAGACATTAACGACGTAGACATGACTGAAAATAATGAGGGATTTGAAATCCCAAAAAAGACTTCGGTAGCAATAAAAACTAAAACGACAAAAACAACTGTACATAACAAATTTGGACTTCTAAAAAATGATGCTACTAATTTACCATCGACAAGTAAACCATCAAATAATAATACTTCAAATCAGACAAACAATACTTCCAAACCTACTTGGATCCCACCAATTATTATAAAGGACAAAGTAAACAATTATACGGCATTTACGACAGAAATTAGACAAAATTTAGGACACAACGACTTTTTAATTTATTAATTTAATTCTTTAGACATCACATCAAAATTATCCTTAAAATTTACGCGGACAGGCTAAAGTTACTTTCAGTTTTTCAAAAGGAAAATATTAATTGATATTTTTTTACTCCAAAAGAATCAAAGGAAAAAAAATAGTTTTAAAAGCCACTCCAGGCATGGACATTAATGATTTAAAAGACGACTTAAAACAGACGTACAATGTCGACACGACTAATATAATTAATATGAAAGGTAAATCGTGACATTCATATTTTTATTTAATCTCTATGCCCACCGACAACAATATTAAAACTAATGTAACTAATTTAAAAGTTTCGTGGGAGAAATATTGAAAAAAAAATAATTACACGCAATGTCATAGATGCCAATGCTTCGTCCACGGAGAAAAATATTGTTTTTCAGCACCTAAGTGTGTTAAATGCGCGGGCATTCATATAACAAATGAATGTCACCGCAAACCGCGTCAACCAGCGCTTCAAATAATAATTTACCTGAAACAGATAATGTAAATACTTTCACCGAATTAATCGGTGAATTAAACGAACTCAACAGCATAATTTATATAAATAAAATGATAAAAATAGTTCGCGAAATGAAAACCGAATTAAGAAATTGCTCGAGTAATTTGGAAAGACTAACAATCTTTGCCAAATACGCTGAACAAATGTAAATTCAACGGTATAAATAAAAAACTAAAAATAATGTTTTGGACCCTGCAGTCGAGTTGGGCAAAAATGTACCTGGCTCTATAATCCTAGGTTGAGTTGAGCAAAAGGTCTGCGAAGGATTATGTGTAATAAAAGAGTATTAACATAGCAGGGTATTAAATAAATAGGTTTTATTTATAAAATCAAGTATTACAAACTTATTCAATCAATAGGAATACATATTATAAAAGTCACACAACATGTAGTTATTACTTTATTATTAATTATAGAATATATTACTTTTATTGTTAAGGTAAATTTTTATACGCAATACATCTTACAAACAAATAGCGGCTAAATACATTATTTGATAATTCATTAATTTTTTCTAACAAAAATTGTTCTTTTTCTTTGGTATATTTGTTTTTCACTTTAATAGTTCCATTTAACACTGACGTAATTTTACAATATGTTTCTAGTTGTACATCTAATAAAGTTTGTAAAAATATATTAATATTTGGACGGCTTGTATCAAATTCAGCATTAAATTTGGAGTGGAATGCCTCACAAGAGTTAGTGCTACGATATAATTTGTGAGTTTTACATGCCCAAGTCTTTGGTGGAAATAATGCAGTTTCAGATATGTAATATTTAAACAAATAATATCTTAAATCAATAAATCTCTCGTCATAACCTGGCAACAAATAGTATAACTCATTGTTAAAAAATGACTCGACTTCATTTGGATCCAGATATGGCAGACCAAAAATAGTTTTTAAATACTGACCCTTTACAGAATTATTATCTTTATATAATGAAACTAAACCTAAACTTTGTATTTTGCGGACCCAGGATTGCGCCAAATGAAACCTACAACCAATTATTTGTGACAAGTGACAAGGGCCAAATTATGCTTACTGCTTGATGTATTGCTTTTTCAAAATCTATTGTAATTTTTTTTGGATTTAAATCTAAAGCAAAAGCCTTACATTTGTCTATTACTATTCGAAAGAAATTTACATAAGTTTCTGTTTTTTTGTCATTTAACAACGCATATACTAACGGTATAATAATAATAATGTTTATTCGCATAAATTACATACAGAATATAAACTTTTAAGAAAAAACAGTACAAATAAACAGGTGTACCACGAAGTACGACAAAGATACTTGTGTGTGGTATAACACAAAAAATACAAGAAATATAATTACTGGTTCCATACAACAATTTGTTTAAATTTACCCTGATGCTAAATAAAAACATATATTAGGTATTTTTTTTTATTTTTAATATTTTTAATACAAATACATAATAATAACAATAACTGGATCATTGAATCAGTTCCGCTACAAAATTTCTGGACATAGCAAATACAAATTGTTTTACTTTTTTTTGTATAGAGACTCTCTGGTTTCATTCCTAATATCGAGTGGAAGTGAATTATAAATGTTAGGACCCAAATATGAGTAGCTTTTTTGACCGATACTTTTTTGCATGTGGGGAGTAGTAAATTCCGTTTTATTTCGCGTGTCATATTTGTGACTTAAATTTATCAGTTTGTGTTTGTTTGCGTGTTGGATGATACAGATATTTGTATAAAATAGTTGCCTGATATCAAATATTTCACTCTGAAAGTAAAGAGTATTACTTGGACAATCATAGCTTTGATGAAGAATTGTCCTAAGAAAACGTTTTTGAAGGATTTCTAATGCTGAAAGATGTGTTTTTGAAACTCCACCCCAGCCCACTATTCCGTAATTTAGATGGGGTTCCACCAAACTTTTATGTATCATTTGCTTTTGTTTAAAGCTAAGTATTTTACAAATTTCTTTGAATTTAAATAATATATATCGTAACTTTTTTAAAATATGTTGTATGTGTTGATCCCACCTTAAATTTTGATCTATTATAATACCGAGATATTTAACTGTTTTACTAGGAGATATTGCAAGATTTTCAATAAGCAGTTCATAATTTGGAAGAGCATTGGCATAGGAACTAAATGGTAAGTAGACTGTTTTGCTGATGTTAAGCGACAGAAGTCTGAAATCGAGCCACTTCTTGACAGCTTCCAAATCTTGTTCTACTTTCTGTTTTAAACTGAACCAGTTGCTATCTACACAAAACAATACGGTATCGTCGGCGAAACTGATGATTTTTCAGTTTGTTTCTAACATAAATAGGTTATTTAAGTAAATATTAAACAGGACTGGTCCTAAAACCGTCCCCTGAGGCACTCCACATGAAATTATTTTTTCACTACTATATGTATCTTTTATTTTTACTTTTTGTTTTCTGTTCATTAAATAATTTCTAAAAAGGTCATGTGGAATACCCCTAATACCAATATCCCCCAGCGTGTTTAAAAGGATTCCATGATCGACAGTGTCGAACGCCTTGGCTAGGTCTAGAAAAACTCCTATTGAGGGATTGGATTTATCTATAGCACTGTACATTTTTTCTGTTAAAGATTTAATAGCATCCTGTGTTGATCTATTTTGTCTGAATCCGTATTGTGATGTAAATAGCGATTTGTGTTTTTCTAAAAATTTATTTAGTCTTATTTGAATTACTTTTTCAAATATTTTAGCTATATTACTAATAAGTGACACTGGTCTATAATTAACGGCCTCAGTTTTTTCTCCATTCTTGTAAATTGGGGTTATGATTGTAAGTTTAAGAGCAGTTGGAAAATTCCCCTTTTGTAATGATTTGTTAATCAAATGTGTGAGTGGCTTCGCGATTTCATTTCTAATGACTTTTAGACTTTCTGCTTTTACACCGTCATAACCTGGCGCTTTTTTATTTTTTAGCTGCATTATACTATCTTTGATTTCAATTTCATTTGTTGGATACATGAAAATGAAGTGATTACAAGTTCTCTTTTTTTCAATATAATTTGGGTTTTTTTTAATTTCAGCAGCCAGCTTTTTACATACAGATACGAAATGTTCATTAAATGTTTCAGCTATTTCTAATGGTTTAGTTACGAGTACATTTTCATTATTTTTTAATAAATTTATAGGAATAGATTCAGGAACAGTTAAGAATTCATTTATAGTTTTCCAGAGATTTGTGGAGGTATTTTCTTGTTCAATACGCTTTCGGTAGTATTTATTTTTTGTCTCTTTAATTAATATCTTTAATTTTATTTTATAGTTTTGATAATTTTGCTTTAGTAACTCGTCATGTGGTAATTTTTTGTGTTGGTAAAATAATTTATTTTTTTTATTTATTGAGGTGATAAGACCCTTAGTTATCCAAGGCTTCCTTTTTTTCTGTTGATTTTTAATCCTTTTATATTTGGTAGATATATCTACACATTTTTTTATTATATCGATAAATTTGTTTGTTTCGGATTCTACGTCATCACCTAAGTTGAAAACCGAGTCCCAAGAAACTGTCTGAAGTTCTCTTTTTAAAATCTTTTCATCTATTATTTTGATTAAGTTATTTCCTACATTATGTTTTTTATTAACCTTTTGAAGTACAATTTGAGCTAATATTGTATAATGATCTGTTATATCAGTTTCTAATGTCAAGGGAATTATAGTATCATAAATCATTTTTTTATTTTTAATAAATATATGATCAATACATGTTGAGGAGTTATTTTTTTCTCTAGTCGGAGATTTAATAGCAGGTAAGTAACCAAATTCATTCATCGTATCAAGGTAGTTTTGTGACTCTTCAGTATTTGTTAACAAATCTATGTTTATGTCTCCTATAAATATTTTGTAGTCGCCTGCTTTATTTTCTTGACATAGAAAATCTTGCAGGTCTTTTATAAAATTATCAGTTAAGGTAGCGGGTGACCTATAGATGGCATTTATTATAAAAATATTATTATGAGAGTTAATTTTAACTTGTAAAAGATAGCTGTTATTAAACCTAATAATTTCATGGGATTCATAAATATTATTTTTTACAAATATTACAACGCCGTCATTTTGGTTTAGATCTCCATGGTTGTATAATGTTTTATATCCAGGGATGTTAAATATTGTGATATCAGAAGCACTCCACGTCTCTGTAAAAACTATACAGTCAAATAATATATCAATATCATCCAACAGTAACTTAAATTCATCAAAATTATGGTTGATGCTACTTATATTATTGTGAATTATATTAAAAGTTTCCGACAAATAGTTCACTTTTAGAATATCTTTAGCTTCACTGCTCTTTAAATGAAAATTTTCTATTTGTTTTATAGAGAAATCTCTAATATATTGATCCATCTTATGTATATGTATGTATTTATATATTTAACTACCTAATTTAAAACAAAAATAAATATAAAAATAGACTTAAAAATTACAAATTTAGGTAATTACCTATAATTTAAAATAGAAATAGACTAAAAAATTAAAAAAAAAAGACGAACTAGTTTTGAAATTGTGATGAATTAGATCACGTGAATGTCTTTTAACTGTTAGCAAAGTTTTAACTTTTTATTAAATAATCAATTTTCTCTAAGACACTTTATGAAGTTGACTTCAATGCATTTCTATTTCTTATCGGCCTACCGTCTTTGATATTTTTGAGAGGAGTATTACTAATCTTAGAATTTGTAGATTTATTTTCACTAGATTTATTTGTGGGTTTCTTAGCTAGATCTGGAATAACTTCTTCGGCGAGCTGGACTTGTTCTGATATTACTGGGGTCGGAGTCGGAGGGGCACTGTTTGATTTCTTATTGAGCTCAATTTCGAACTCTGATTCCGAATCAGTTTCTGTGTTTTCTTTTTCTAATTCTTCTAATGAGTATGGGACTTCATTTACATACAATTTAAAGTTTCTTATATAAGCTTTCAGATTCTTCTCTCTGGCTTCTTTAAGGTGTTTCACTAAAATTTTTGTTGTTCTCTGGTCTTCCGGACCTTAATCGTGGGTTATAGATATACCTGTACCTTTAAGGTTCTTGATGCTTTCAATAAGTTTTTGCTTTTTTAGAAATGAAATAAATTCTACGATAATAGTACCTTTATTTCCTTTGAAGTAAATATTGTTTATATCGCTTTCTGTTAAGTTCAACTTGAAAATATTGTTTAATTTTTGCAATGTGTCGGTCAGCAGGTTATCTCTATCTGTCTGGAGACCAAAGACAACAATATTATTTTTTTTGTTGCCTCGTTCAATATATTTAATTTTATTTTCTATATCTTGGTATTTATTTTTTAGATCTTGTACTTCCTTATTAAATTTATCATCTAATGATCTAATTTCTTTTTTTATTTCGTCAGTTTTGGAAGTAATAAGATTTTCTAATTTACGAAATAGCTCTTCATTTGTTAGTTGATTCATAATTTATGTTAATTTAACCGTAATATGTAGAATTTACTTGAACACACACAATTATCAGATTTTGATAAGAAAACAGGTTGTCGTGTTTACTTTGAAATGTCCAATGTTTATTCATTAATATCACCTGAATTATGCAATTCTTTTTCAAAATGGTTATTGCAAAATATTTTTTATAATTTTGACAAGTAAAGTGACATTTTTCAAAACTGCTGTCAGTTTTGAAAGTCATTACTTTTCATAACTAGTTTTGAAAAGTAAAACTTTACGTAACTAGTTTTGAAAAGTTCATTTCAAAACAAGTTACGAAAAATATAAAGCAAATATAAACAACTAAGAACTATTTTATACTAACTTTATTAAAGAAATATTTAAAAGCAGACATTTTTAAACAAAAAATTAAATAAGTATACTTAATATTTAAGCCAGAAACTTACCTTTTAATTATATCTGTATTAAATAGAATTGTCATTAGAAAGCTATCAATGCACAATAAACACGAGAACTAGATGTATTGTTTTTAATTATATTATTGGATAATTATGATTTTTTTAATTATGGAATTTCGTCAAAATTATAAAAAATCTTGTACGGAACTCGTTATAAAAGGCCATTTGTTTAACTCGTGTTCATTTGCAGCACTCGCTACGCTCTTGCTGCAACATCACACTCGTTAAACAAAATTGGACTTTTCATAACTCGTTACGTAAATAACTAGTACATACCCTCGTTATGTTGTATGCAAAAAATCACATTTTAACTCACATTAAAACGACATGAATTTTGCTTTTTCAAGAGAGCTAAAAATTTGCGACTGATTTAGATATACACACAGTGTATGTAATAGCCCTTTTGATAACCATGAATGGTAAACATTTGAAGGAAAAATTCTGTACAATCATTAAAAGTACCGTCCATATAAACCACATCACAATTGCTTAAAAAATGTAAATTTGTGAAACAAGAAAATACAACAATTTTTTCACTTTCACTTGCATATAGAACAAAACTTTCGTGTTTAGTAGTCACCAAATTTGTATTTAAAATTTGATTAAATACGTCACTTTGCGATTTTGGTAGCTTCGGTAGTAACTTACGTCGTTCTTGATACATATTTTTTCTCATTCGCTGGAGATCTTCGTAAGAGAGGTGTTCGGCAAATACATTACTTTTTAATTCCTGTCAAATTAATTTGGAGGGTTTGTCTTGTAAACATTTACGAGCTTTCCGTTTTAAAGGATTACTACAAGCTTGGCGATTAATAGTAGCTTCTTCTGGATGATTATGTGTAAAATGTCCCTCCGTAATGAATGTTTCATTGCCGGAAAAGGTATACATTCTTGCGATACAATGACTGTTCACACAACGCCACAGTATTTTACCACTTTTCGACATGTAGGATTTCTTAAATTTATAATTTTTATAAACTAACAAAGGTTTACCCTTTTCACTAAGCATGGATGTTGCTTCCATGATTGCGACAAATATACTAAATAATTGTTTTTCAATTCGAAACACAACGAATTAAGTAAAAATTTACCTGGCCGTAAGGAGAAAGGAAGTTATAAATACTATAATAAACTAATAACCATACCACCCACTGCAATATCATTAATCCCTCGTAAACAATTTTTCAGGTAGATTTGCTCAACTCGACCCTAGCCGTTTTGGAATGCCAATTGCTTAAAAAAAAAACTAATCAAACTACGTAAAGTTATTACAGATAATAAATTTGATATAATATATATTTGCGATCACATTAATGCGGCTATAAAAATCCACAAAATATTAAAAATTACCAAAAAATCGTTAAAAACCGATTAAATAATAATAATCCTAATGACCAAACTTTAAAAGGTGGGCAAGTGATGTATATTAAAAACGAATTAAATTTTATTGAACCTACCGACATAATTACAAATGTAGAAAATAAAACAATCAGACTGGATAATGACGTCGTAATCTCGGGGATTTACGTTCGGGATTCATTCACTGATAATGACATTTTGAATATCACAAATATATCTAACAAAACAATTATAATGGGGGATTTTAATGCAAGACACACAATTTGGAATAACCAAACAAACAATACAAACGGTACTAAATATTTTATTAGATAATGAATTAGACTTAAATTACACTGATACGCCCACTTATTGCAATACACGAGGACAAACATTATACATTGATCTTATAGTAACAAAAAACTATAAAATAACGACACCAATTACACTATTTGATCTTAACTATGACCATAGACCGGTAACTTTTAACACAGAAACAATAACATTACACAGAAGACACAGAAATATAAAAAACTTTGACAAAGCCGACTGGACAAACTACCATAATCACATACATGCAAACATTCACATAAACAATAATTTTACAACAACATATGAAATAGACAACCAAATAACACATATAACAGACACAATAAAAACAGCCTCCTATCTTTTTATACCTTTAAAAAGAGAAGCCAAATGCAAATACACGACAGATATAAATAACGCAAGAATAGAAAAACATAGACTTAGACAAATATTTCAAAGACAACCAACACGACAAATCAAATCAAAATTAACGCTGACAAATGTAAACTGATAAACATTAACAACAAACGAGACCTAGAAAGACTTAACATTATCAAAATCGACAACAAAACGATAGAACCTGACAATTATATTAAATACTTGGGTGTAACACTAGACAGAAAGCTTAATTACACCAAACACATTAACGCGACAATTAAAAAAGCAACAACCGCAAGATACCACATCTCACCATACCTGTCTAGATTTACCCCAATAAGTGAACGTAAAAAAGTTGAAATATATAGAGCGTATGTCAGATCAATTCTTATATACGCTTCACCTATATGGGTCAACACATGTAATACAAACCTTGACAAAATAATTAGAATTGAAAACGCACAACTCAGAAAAATAATTAATTTAAAACCATACCAGATTTCAAACAAAAACTTACGAGACTATTTCAAAAAGAATCACAAATGACACCCATTGGACATCAAATGTACAAAAACCTTTTTAGACTCATACAAACAAAAAAAGACATATCACCTCTGACATCAAACTTAGGCTACGAAAAACACGACAATATTCCATACAGAATAAGACACCCACTATTCCATCAAAAAATACTTGACACACTTGTATAGACTCGACAAAATATAACACCAAAAAAACAGAAAAACAAAAACAAAAAAAAACAAAAAAAAATATACAAAAACCGAAAAAAATACTAACAAAATTGTGTACGCTTGTATATATATGCATATGTGTATATATATATGTATGTATGTATGTATGTATGAGTGCACAAATTTAATACTAAATGACTGCTGCCATAAACAGCAGTCAAATTAATTATATAATGATAAAATTAAAGTAAAATATAACTAGTTGCTAAATCAATTTGACGACTATACTTCATTTAAAAACTAGGAGGAGTGATTTGAAAAGCCAGACTTACAGCCAAATAAGTTACTAGAAAATTTACAAGGCGGCAAATTTAAATACATTTCTTTCATTTAAATAAAATTGAAAATAAATGTTTATGGACACTTTATATATGGTCTAAGATGATCACAAAGTAAACTTACAATAATTATATTAAAAAAAGAAATCAATTAACAAAAGTCACCATTATAAATATTTCACACTTTGAAAACATAACCTATAAATGTCACAAATTACTTGATAAATGTAAGTGGCAAATTTTTATAGTGTAAACTTGCCTCCAAATTAACCAATAAACAAACGCGAGTGTTGCCAACTTAAATTCAAATCGCTCCTCCTAGTTTTTAAATAAGGTATAGATTGTATTATTTATATAGCATTGATAAAAGGTAATAAAAGAAAAACAATAAAAAAAATAAAAACTACCCTTTCTTTTCCAAAAACCCAATAATAATAATAATAATAAATATATCTTTAAAAACAAAAACAGTTTACTCGCTACATAGGAAGTAAAAATAATTTATATAATGATAAAAACCAATTTACATAATGGTGAAGAAAAAACAAAAACAACGACGACAGCATCAACTAAAACACGTAACCAATTAAAAAGCTCCGGAGCCAAAAACCGGAGCTACAAAAAACAGGATTAAAAAAAATTAATTATTTAAAGAGAAAAAACAAAAAACCTGGTCACAAGGTACAGGTAAAAAATATAAGAAGCTAAATATTAACTACATAGTTATATTTTAATGGCTAATCGCATTATTATTATTATTATAGACCTCTTGTTGCTGACGGCACTGAATACGAGAAAGTACGTAAGTTGCGGCAAGAAATTAATGATTTTGAAAAAAAGCTCAAGCAAAAAAAAAAGCAGAGAGTATACTCGATAAAGCACAGAAAAAATAAAAAACAGAAAATCATTCTAAAAATTCTCAAGCGGCAAAATCGTTGACACCTCGAGCTAGTTCCGGACGAGATGAGTTTTCAAGATTATTATAATGCCTACGTGAAAAGACACGTCTACAAAAAGAAAAAGTGCTGTGAAGAAGAAGTGGTTAAGTTATGGAACACAGCAAAACAAGAGTTCCCGAAGAAAGTTTTTATTTAAACATGTTCAACATGACATTAATCAGCTTTTAAGAGAGGCAGCAGAAAAAAAAGGCCCGAAATACTCTAGCATTTGTTTCTAAGGTAAGTTATATATCTCTCTTTTTATTTGTATTATAAATTTAATTTTATGTGGAAAACATTTCAAGATCGCGACGCGGAAAAAATACTCGAGCTTGCTTAGTAATCCGTGCACGAAAAAACTAAATATAGTAGCGAGAAGTAACATTTTTGATTAATATATGCTAAAAATGCAGCTGCAACGTATCAGTGCAGTCATTTTTGTATTGACATGTTTCAATATTTTACAGTTTTAATTATTTAAAAAAACTGCGATCTAAATTTCTTTCATTTGTCAGTCTTGAGCCTCTTTATTGATAGTCTTATTCCAGGGAAATACTAGGACTTCTGATAATGTTTCAACTCAAGTTAAAACATGCGCTCAAGGTGTATCAAACCTGGAAAGCGCCAGTCGAACTAAAAGTAGCGTTCAGATTGTTAAACACGAGGAATCGGTGACTCAAAATGAGATTTCTCATACTAATCAGCAGCTAAGTAATCAAGAATATGACAATGAACCTGAACCGGCAGGATAGTATTTGCACTTTTTTCTAGGCGTGACATTTTCTCTATTTTTTCTTTACTCTTCAGGTACCACTAAACGGAAAACTCAGTGTCTTGCAATCAGCGACGATGAGGATAAAGTTACGCCAGCTTCCACACTGTCCGCTGTACGTCCTACTCCGGTTCAAGATGCTATCAAAAAAGAAATTGATAAGCGACGCGTAGAGCTAGACCTCTTGTTGCAGACGGCACTGAATACGTGAAAGTACGTAAGTTGCGGCAAGAAATTGATGATTTTGCAAAAAAAGCTCAAGCAGAGAGTATACTCGATAAAGCACAGAAAAAATAAAAAACAGAAAATCATTCTAAAAATTCTCAAGCGGCAAAATCGTTGACACCTCGAGCTAGTTCCGGACGTCCACGCTTAGAGGAAAAGCAATCTGAATTGCTAAAATTTATTAGTGATTTAGCTATGTGTGGAGCGTCTGCTGAAGAACGGCGTCGCTGTGAAATGGTTCGCACTGTCCATAGACTTTCAGAGCTAACTGAAAAACTTATCGAGCTGGGATTTAATGTTTCTCGGAGCGCTACTTATATTCGACTGTTGCCTAGGCGGGTGGATACGCGGGAGGCTAAGGGCCACGTAGTGACTGTTTCGGTGAAATTGGGTCGTCCTGAAGCAGATCATCATAAAGCGCACCAAGACCAATATTTTTCTTTGGCTCCCATAAGGTCACTAGAAACGGTAGCCTTATTACTTGGACCTGATTATGTATCTTTTTTATCTCAAATTAACACAGGAAGAAGAACAACTAATAGAATTATCCTGTGATTCCAACCTGAAGCTTCAATATGACAAAAATAATCTGCTTAAATTTTGGAGCTCAGTTTTTGACGAATATCGTGCCATCAGATTTCATTTTCATCGAAACCAGCTTCCGGGAAAGCATCGACTAAGAAGAATTCTGGCGGCATTGTTTTAATCGAAGCTCTACTTCGCCTTTTAATTTTGGATTTTGAGACAAGCCTTTAATTTCCGACTGGGCTATCGAATCTATCTACGTTTTGGTTATATTTTTGGGTAATTTCGTGTCCAGTGGGAAAAACCATAGACTACTAATTTAAAAACTTAATGGTATAGGCATTTGTCGGGTTTTACTTGACTGGATATCCAGCTTTCTGAAGAACAGGCGTCAGTGTGTTCGAATTTGTGTGACTCTCTCCAGTGTCTTTGAGGTGATCTTTGGTGTTCCTTAGGGATCACATATTGGACCGATTTTATTTAATCTCTCTTTTAATAATATTACTTACTTTATGAAATATTCTGACTTTCTAATTTTTGCTGAGGATTTAATGATGTTTAGACAAATTTATAATGAAAATAATGTTCTATTGCAGCAGCAGGATCTTAAGCTGTTAAGGTGATTTGAAGAGAATTCGCTTGATTTGAATGTTGCAAAGTACTCTTTTATTACATTTTTAAGGATATATAATGATTTTTTCTATTCTATTGGTGACTGTTGTCTCAAGAAATGTAATTCAATTATTATTATTATAAACTGTATTTGAAAATCAAGAGAGAGTAAATTCCCAGAATAAAAACTAATTCGGTATGCAAAACTATAGTACAGTACGTGCGGTAAAACTTTAATATTTGTAATGCATTCTAAATTGTTTTTGTTAATTTCAATACAAAATTTATTAAGTTTCTTGGACTATCACATTATTTTATGATCTTTCATTGTTAATACAGTAGGCCTAAGAGGATTAACGTGCGTCATAGGCGTAACCAGATTAGAAAGGGATAATTGTTATTTAACGACCTCCGAATGGCAACAGCTTCTAATGACAGATATTTTGACTTAAATAGTGCTTAAGTTTCTAGAAATGCAGTTATTTGAATTTCGATAAACGTGACAAATAGTAGTGACTAAAAATGGAAGCAGTTTGTGAGTATACGCCAGTGAAAAAATTAAAACTAGACCATTTATCGCTCAATGAAAAGAGTGCTGTAGTGAATGTGTACCACTATTTTAAACATCAAAATCCCTCAAACACTATTGACAGTGTAGTTGAAACAACATCTAAGGCAATGGAATATGGAAAATCTACAATATATAGAGTTCTAAAGGAGGAAAAATCAGGTGGAGTAACCTTACCAAAGCCGAAACCAGGTAGACCAAAACTATTAAAAGTCAACGTGGACGAGTTTTTTAAAAATGCTATTCGTAAGCTTGTTCACTCATTTTTTATAAACAAGCAAATACCAACTTTAGATAAAGTTTTGCAAGCCATTACGAATGATGTTGTTTTACCCACAATAAGCCGGGATAAACTATGGAAAATGTTACATGAGTTAAACTTTAAATTTGAAAAAATGGACAGACACTTAATGCTAATTGATTCTGAAAAAATTGTATGTTGGAGAAGACAGTACCTCAGAAGAATACAACAAGTTAAAGCTCAAAATAAAAACATTTATTATTTAGATGAAACATGGGTTAATGAAGGACATTATGTAGGAAGAGTTTGGAAAGACAAAAATATAAAAATCATCCCATCAAGCTTTTCTAGAAGGATATACTACTGGTTTTAAGGAACCTATAGGAAAAGGTAAAAGATTAATTATTTGTCATAAAGGCAGTACAAACGGTTTTCTTGAGAATGGTTTACTCTTATTTGAATAAAAAAAACCGTTGATTATCACGAAGAAATGAATGGAGACGTGTTTGAGGAATATTTTGAACAGATGATTCAATTCATACCAAAAGGATCGGTTATTGTAATGGACAATGCAAGTTACCACTCCAGATTACTTGAACCTTTACCAACCACTAAATGGAAAAAGGATGAAATTGCAAAATGGTTATCTTCTAAAAATTTAGCCTTTGACAATACAATGCTGAGGGCAGAATTGTTAACTATTGCTAAAAAACATAAGCAAAATTAAAAAAAATATAATATTGAGGAGATAGCCAAAAAACGAGAAATTGAAATCCTTCGTTTACCACCTTACCATTGTGTGCTGAATCCGATAGAATTGATATGGGCTCAAGTTAAAGGTTATGTTGCCAGAAATAACACTACTTTTAAATTATGAGATGTTAAAAATCTCTTCAATAAGGCAATATCTGAAGTAACAAGTGAAAATTGGCAAAAATGTATTAGACACGTTACAGAAATAGAAAAAAAAATGTGGGAGCTAGATAACATAATTGATATTACTATAGAGCCCATTGTAATTTCTCTAGAATCAGATGGTGAATTTTCTGACACAGAGTGCGAGAAACCGTAACTTTAAAATTATTAATTTATGTAGTTTAATTTTATTTTTAAATTTTTATTTTTTAAGATTTGATATTGTCGTATTTTTTGCATGTTGCTCGTCAAATTTTATCCTTGCGGTTGGTTTTTTTTTCTCATATACCTACTTAATTGTTTTTTTAGCTCCTCATATTAATTTATAAATAATTGTAATTATCTGTACATATTATATACATATTTTGTAAATAAACATATGCCTAAAACAAAATGCCTATAATAATATTGACTTTTTCTTCATTTTACCCAAATTAAATTACTACTTACGAATTATGTTTATCTATCTAAAATTGGTAATCTAGGTATAAATAACTAAAACAAATTAAATATTTCTATTTCCATATTAATTTAATTTTGAAAACGCACGTCTATGGTTTACTGCCTTTAACACTGATAAATGCAAAACATTTCTGGGAATTTACTCTCTCTTGATTTTCAAATACAGTATATAGATACAATATTTGACTTTCGTAAATATATTAATGCTGTTGTAACTAAAGGTTTTAAAAACTTGCGATTTATATTACGTAAGGTAAACTGATTTTGTTTAAGCCCTTGTTCAAGTTGCGATTATGTGTTGTTCCCATTTGTTACAAATGTTACAAATTTCTCCGCTTAATGTCGCCACATTTAAATTTTTAAATCTTTAGGGGGCACTAGCAGTTAACTGTTTGTATTTAACCTAACTTTTTTAAAGTGGCAAAACAGCTATCGGTAGAGCTGCAGCCCTGGCGTAGTCAGTTTTTTAATGCCTTTGACGTTTTTCACAAACAGCAAAATCTTCTTTTCGTATATTTTTGAATTTTTAGTAGTTCGCTGACACTATTCATAATTTTTTTAGTACTACACAGGGTGAATGCGCCTGTTCGCCGTCCATCCCCTATTCTCGACCTCAACCTAGTAAATTTATTAAAATAAGCATACTTCTGCTAAAAACATATTGAAAAATACGATCCCGTTTTCGGCCACCTTTTTGACAGATAACGGACAAAGCGCAAAATCTTACGAGCCACAAAATAACCTCTAATGGCAGAAACCGGTGTGAGTGTTTGGCGCGAAACTCTTGTTGATTGTGAAAGTGCGTCAAATTTAGTGGAACATCAGGTTGAAAATAGTAAGTATATTGATTATTAATCTATTTATATGTTTTATAGCGCAATGATGCGAAAGTATATATATTAAGCTACCATTAAAGCAAAAAAAAATAACAAAAGTATGTAACCTAACTTTAATTTTTGGGTGGCCGGTAACTGGTACATTGAAAATAACACAAATCCATTTCTCGACCAGGTGGCCGAAAACTGGGGTGAAGAGTATTTTTACATTCTGCCTCTTTTCCACCGATGAGAACGGTCATATCTTAGGGGCTCGTCGTCTTCGTTTTTAGAAACCTATATTAAATTTCCTATCCAGTTTTCGGCCAGCCCAACTATTTTTACCCGACTGACGGAGGGTTATGTTTTCAGCGCGTATCTTGTATCTATGTAATATTCTTCCTTACCTTGTATCTCCAGAACCGCTAAACGGATTTTCACATTTGAGGTATCGTTAGATTTGTCTTAATAGCCCAAGTGTTCTTAGATAGGTGATATTTAAAAAAAATCAAAATGGCGGATGTTTGACGCCACATTGTGAGGTAATAAAAAAATAAATTGTACCAAGCATATCGAGTGGGGTTACAAAATGAAGGATTTTAAACACAAATTCTAAATATGTATATAACTTTTAGTTTTAATATTAAATAGAACGATAAAAAAAGAAATGAATATTTTTTCTGCAAAGCAAATCGGATTTTTTTTTGTATTTCTATCTAAGTTCCTTGGCGAAAGTTGTTTAGTTTTATGAGTAGCACGTGTGGAAATGAAAAACATAATAATAATTGGACGTACAAAATGCTACAGCTGATTTCTCATTTACTATGGGAAATCAATTTTTTTACATATTTCGATCTATATTTCTTAGGGAAAGTTGTTCAGTTTCATGAATAGAACACGTGAGTTAAATTAAGTTCGAATCCCGGTGACCAACGCACAGTGTAAATAAGAATATTTGATTCAAAAACACTAAATATTTTAAAAATCCGACACAGATGTCTTGTAGCACCATTTAGAAATTAATGATTTCTCATGAACTCTTTAGCGAGTTTAGAATAAGCAGTCTAAACTAAAAAGACATAAATAAAAAAATAATTAAAAAATAACAAAAAACCCGCCTGCATGGATAGCTACAACTAAAAATCAATTGAAAAGACTGAAACAAGACGAAAATTCAATGACTAGGTATTTAAAAAAAATCAATGATTAGTTACTTAGGACCAGAAACATAAATTGAAACAGTACCACACCTATGTACCTACGTATTGTACAAATAGAAATATCAGCACGGTAGTCATTCAATTTTTTGCAACATTATAAACAGAATTACAGTCGGAGGCATGCACAAAAGGATAATAATTTAACATAGCATACACTTTCATGCCTCCGACTGCAATTCTGTTTATAATGTTGCAAAAAATTGAATGACTACCGTGCTGATATTTCTATTTGTACAATACGTAGGTACGTAGGTGCGGTACTGTTTCAATTTATGTTTCTGGTCCTAAGTAACTAATTGATTTTTTTTAAATACCTAGTCATTGAATTTTCGTCTTGTTTCAGTCTTTTCAATTGATTTTTAGTTGTAGCTATCCATGCAGGCGGGTTTTTTGTTATTTTTTAATTATTTTTTTATTAATTAAAAGTAAATACAACTTTATTTTGTATGGCCGAGACATGGATGTCTTGTCGGCCGCTTGTTTATTTGTGTGCGGAATATGCGGCCGACTATAGGTCCAGTTTTCGTCATATTTTAATTAAACTTTCTCGGTCTTTCTAGATGGCTTCTAGAAGGAATAAAGTCCCAAAAAAGCAGAGTAAAACACAGAAAACGAAACGAACAATGTTTACGTACTCACAAGATGCCCTTAGAAGGGCGCTTTTTGAAATCAAGGAAAACGAAATGGGTATCAGGGAAGCTAGTCGGATTTTCGCCGTACCCAAAACAACCTTGCAAGATAGGATAAAAGGACGAGTCCCTGAAGTCCCCATGAAAACGGGACCACCACCACGCCTAACAGTGACTGGAGAAAATGAAATTGTCCAGTGGATAATCAATATTGCCAAATGTGGATTTCCCGTAAGAAAAACTGATTTGATATCGACTGTACAAAAAATTTTGAAAGACTGTGGAAAAGCAAATTTATTTAAAGATGGCAAGCCGGGACAAAAATGGTACCTAAATTTCTTAAAGCGTCATCCTGAGATATCTCTTAGGGAGGCAGAGACCATTACTAAAGCAAGGGCATTAATTACCGAAGAATCAATACGGCTTTGGTTCAGAAATTTGAGAATGTATTTAACTCAGAATAATTGTATAGATATTTTGGATGACCCTTCGCGAATATTAAACGGTGATGAATCAGGATTCCCATTGTGCCCTAAAACGGGCAAAGTTTTGGGTCCTCGAGGATATAAAAATTTGTATAAGATAAAAACCGGCTCTGAAAAGGAGAATGTCACGGTGTTAGTAGTTTTTGCGGCTGATGGAAAAATATGTCCTCCCCTAGTAATTTTCCCATACGTTAGACCGCCGAGGGCGATAGTAGAAAACATGCCACCGAATTGGGTACTTGGAAAATCTGAGAGCGGATGGATGAGGTCTGATGTATTTTTTGAATATATCGCCAACGATTTTAATAAGTGGGTCGATGAGAATAAACTGAAAAGGCCTATCCTGCTATTGGTAGACGGCCACAGATCTCATATGAGTCTACCACTACGTAAATTTTGCGATGAAAATAAAATTATTCTTTATGCGCTTCCGCCCAATACAACTCACATCCTGCAATCCGCTGATGTGAGCGTGTTTCGGCCATTAAAGCAGCAGTGGCAAAATACCGTTGCCAAATGGCAGTGCAAGCCAGAAAATTTAAACAGAACTGTTACTAAAGTAAATTTCTGTCCAGTTTTCAATGAGGCTTTACAATCTTCCGACATGACAATTGCCATTAAAAATGGTTTTAAACGGTGCGGATTATATCCGTTCAATGCCAATAATGTCGAATACACTAAATGTGTGAAGAATACTTTGGAGCAACACCATGCATTAAACTCAAGAAGGATCGAGAAAAATGAAGTAACTTTTACACATAGAGACTTTAGGGTAGCAGAACAAATCATTAAAAAAATCGGAAAGAGTTTAGAAACTTATGGGATTAATCCCGAAGTTATCTTGAATGAAATTAAATTTTTTGAGGATGAAGAGATGCGGCAACCCGATGTTTCGTTCGGGAATTTGGTGGCGAATGCAGAGCAAGATGTTTTAAGCACCTCAATAGACTCTGTTAGGGATATTTCTGTCGCAGAGGACATCCTATTAAATGAACCTGAGATCCAACCCTTAATACAAATTTCAACAAACGAAGCAGTCGTTGGTGAAGAGAAAACTCTAACAAATTCACCAGACCAATTAGTACATGTGGATGTGATCGAAGGTGTCGCAACAAATGGACTGGAGAAACAGTCAACACCAATATTTGTTCTTAAAGAGTCCAATATTTTACCCAAAACGTTGATAACGGAGGTAATCAAACGCGAGGTAAATACTTTGTCCTAAAAATAATTACCCCAAATAATTTCAGGAACCTACGCCAAATTCAGAAGAGACAATAATGCATGTGGTGGAAGGCATAAAAAAAAACTGAATATCAGAGGCATCCATCTTCAGATTTAATTGCTTTATCAGAAACAGTTAGTGTGGAGGTATTAGATAGTACAAATGCTCTGTGTTAAAATAATTTCATTTACTCTGTTTTAGGAAACTACAATAGTTTTAGCCAAACCGGTAGTACAGGTTATAGAAGACACAACAAATAAAAATGAGAGGCAAACACCAGCTTCAAAACCTGCCGTTCCAAATTCTTCGCCCAAAACAACTGAGATGGATGAAACCATTTTAGTGACAAATGGTGTGGTGCAAACAAGTGAGGAAACAGACTCATGTGGGAATGTGGAAAATAATGAACGAGAACACCTGCTTTCCCTGCAAGGCGCATTTAAACAACATCTTGTGTTTCCTGTAGCACAGGACAAGAAAAAAGAGGTCAAAGAGAGATTACCTAGTGCCATTTCTGGCGAAGCATGGAGGGAGTATTACACTAAAAAAGAAAACGAAGCCAAACAAAAACTGAATGAGAAACAAAAGAGGAAAGAGAAGCGAGCATTACGGGAAGATACCAAAAAACCAAAGAGAGGAAAAGTGACAAAAAATGTTTCCAAAAAACAAGTGCCGAATACGCTTAAAAAGAAAAAAATTCATTGTTCTTTGTGTGATGATGAATTAGTAAGCGATGCAGAGGAAGAGGCTAAAAGAAATATCGGCTGTGACTTTTGTCCGAGATGGTACCACTTGCACTGTACAGAACTCAATGACCTACCTTACGCGGTGGCAGCAGAAAGGGATTACAAGTGCAATTTGTGCTAAATTTTTTAATGTCGTTCTAAAAGTTCTTACCTACCTACCTAGTTTTGATTTAGAATATTTTATTTTATGTTATATTATTATTTTATGTGACTGTTGTTTACCTATATCTACGGTTTATACAATTATAGTAGATTGGTACCTATTAAAATTTATTCCATTTTCTGCTGTTTTAATAATTTAATTTACCTACCAAATGTTTTCGTTTATCTTACAAAGCTGCCGAGCTAAATCTATTATGGTGGTCAAAAGATGGTTTTTTTGTCGGCCAGTGGCCGAAAATAGATATCTTCCTGGCCGACTTAAAGCACAACATGGCCGAAAACGGGAAAAATGTCGCTTTTTTACATAACTTAACCCAGAATTTATTTCAATTGCATAATTCAACCTAGGAGGTAAAATCTCGATTCAAATGATATTAAAGTAATATTCAACGTTCCCAAAATTAGAAAATGGTCATAGGTTACAAAAAAACGATTTTTTAAAATAGGGTAGTTACTTAACTGGCCGGCAACAGGCGCATTCACTCCACTTTCACAGTGAATATAATTTTATTAAAAAATTATATCCAACTTTCGCTAGTTGCAATTTATATTTTTATTTTAAATTACAAAAAGTGATAAACGAAGTAAAAATTGATGACAATTTTTTTTTCTGGTCAAATAACCAAAGTGACCAATAAAGTAAATATTGATAACAATTTTGTCAAACCACATAATCAAAAACAGCAAATTTGATAAAAATATGAAGTTAACTTTAATACACTATATGAGATTTTTTATCACAAAAGTTTCATTTCGTAAAACTGTAAATGTTTTCATCAAGTTTGGTACCTGAGACCCTTTCTAGTTTATTTTTAGAACCTCTTCTGACTAATAGGGGTAGGTAAGTTTACCCTTTCCTTTCAGTTCCTGTTCAACGTCATTCTAAACAACATCATCCCGTTTCTGTGAAAGATTCTCTAATCACGCGACCACTCGTGTAAATTTTTTTTAGTGTTGTTCTTAATTTTTGGTAATTTTACTTATTACTAATTATTTTCATACCATAATTTTTCTATAACGGGGGAAAAATGACCGATTTGGGAAAAAAATGATATGAAGAAACACATTCACAAATAAGTAAATAAATTGTATGGTTTTATATTTTAGATACTTTCTTTTTATTTTTGTTACTTATCATGTTTGTTTCTATTCCTAGAGCAATGTGAATGGGCTGGTCCATCTGAACCAGTAATTCTAGAAGATTTGGAAGATGATAGACCCGAAAACCGTCATGATAAATGTGAAAGTGACAGTGAAAGTGAGCATTGTGAACATTATACAGACACCGAAAAAAGTGAATCTGAGATGGAACAAGATGATACTTATATACTAAGTTATTTAGGGAGGGATAAGAAAACCAAGTGGTCGACCAACCCTCTTCGGAGTCGGACACTTCGAACAAATAAAAAAAACATAGTTACTCATCTTCCAGGGGTAAACCAGTGTGCGAAAAATATCAAAACAGTTTTTGATGTTTGGCAATTATTCTTCCCCAAAGAAACAATTGATTATATTGTTTCATGCACGAACATACATTTAGACAAAATGCGAGAAAATTATTCTTGAGCAAGAGACTGTGGAGGTACCGATTACGATGAAATTCACGCATTACTAGATCTTTTGTATATGGCAGGAGTGAAAAAGGCATATCACCTAAATATAAGTGAGCGGGGGTTGAATGCTTTAGAGCAACAATGTCGCTACTTCGTGCACTAAGATTCGATGATTATCGAGACAGAGAAAGTTGAAAATCTGTCGATAATCTTGCCCCCATTCAAAAGGTATTTGATGGAATTTGTAGCTCGGTGCCAGTCAAATCATCAGATAGGCGAATATACAACAGTTAATGAAATGCTTGAAGCTTTCCGTGGTCGATGCAGATTCAGGCAATATATGGGTAGCAAACCTGCAAAATACGGCATAAAAATTTGGTCTTTAATAGACACTCGAATGTTTTATACTTTGAATCTAGAGGTATATGCGGGAAAACAAACAGAAGATCCCTTCAAACTTGATAACAGTGCTCAAAGTGTAGTCCTTAGAATTACCAAACCAATTCTAAATAATGGAAGGAACGTAACGATGGACAATTACTTTACTTCTGTGCCTTTAGGAAATGAGCTCCTCCAAAAAAGAACGACACTTGTTGGAAAAATAAGGATAAAATAAAAGGAAAATTCCTCCTATTTTTTCTCAAATACGACCAATACTGAGTACTATGTTTAGCTGTTCACCGACTGGAAAAATTGCTTCTTACATACCTGGAACGTTTTAATGTATTCCACTTTTCACGATGATGGAAAAATTGATGAAGAAACTGATAGCCAATCTAAATCAGAAATAATTACGTTTTATTATCTAACTAAGGGTGGAGTGGATGTTATTGACGAAATGAAATCAACATATTCAGTTTCAAGAGTGAGCTGTCGTTGGCCTTTCACTCTCTTTTTTTCGTTGATGAATATATCAATAGCCAGATTGTTTCACCAAGAACAAAATTGATAGAAGAGTTTACCTAAAAAGCCTCGCTCTAGAATTGATGAAAACGTATCAGCAAAAAATGTATTTGGTTCCAAATTTAGCCTTAGAATTAAAGTCGTCAATTGAGTTGAGACAGCCGTTTACGGAGGAGCAGCGGCAATATAAATTCGAATATATACCGGTTTATTTGCTGTGAAAATAGTAAACAAACAGTGTTTTTTAAGTGCAAACTTGTATAATTATCTAAAAAATTAAATAATAATTCAGAGTGAGTGAAAACATAACATTCAACCCCGTGAATGTGACCCTAGGGTCGACAAAATCAAAAACGTCGCTAGAATATGAGACGGCCTACACAAAAAGATTAAAACAAAAAACAATTAAAAATAAAGTGACAACAAACAGTGATAATATAAATAAAACTAAATACAACTTAAAAAAATTAAAACTCTTAAACGAAGAGATCGCCAAACATAAGGCGAGAATTGCGGGTTCATCCGGAGATCATATAACCAAAGATATAAAAATTCACTCGAATATTGTAATTAAAAATAGTGGAAACAATAATACCGAGAATAAAACATACCAGACCCATGCCGTTCCAACCGCAAATATGAACGTAAGCGATAACGATAAAAATACAGGGTCATACGCATCGGATAGTGACCACTCCGAAAACTCGGTAAAATCCATAAACAATGATTGTGCAAAAAATAATCAACTAAAAGAAAAACATATCCTACCGGAAGTGATCGTAAAATCCAAAACGTCGGAAAATGAACATAGTGATTCCGAAAACGTAAAAATAAAAATAATAACCAGTGGAAAAGACGTAAAGAAACTAAAAAACATGGAAAATCCGGATTTTGTGTCGGAATACGGCGGCCCAAACACAGTTGAAATTTCCTTCAAGAAATCTGATGTGCCTGAAGGTATCCTCCAAAATATTTTAGAGGAGAAAACAGATGACCCAATCATTGAAATGGAAACTAGCCCTATAAAAGAAAAGCCTAAAAAGGATCTTTCTGAACAGGTGTCGCCAAACAGCAACTTTTCCTGGCGTGCTAAAAATCTTAACAAAAGGCCCAGACAAGAAGAAGACGACTGTGATGACGGCGACAGCTATGGATATCCAAAGAAAACCATAAGTTTAAAAAACCTTCTCAAAAATAAAGCAAAGGTGTCATTAAAACTTCAAAGCAAATATGAATCATTATCGGAAGATGAAGAAGAAAAAGAAAAAGAAATTAATAAAGCAAATATACAAAAAAATACATCTACCAAGAAAACAAAGAAAACCAAAAAGACACTGGAAACAGAAAACCAAAAACAAAACAAAACCACACCAAAAATGACGGAAAAACCAACAAAAACAATATATTGTCCACCGATAGTATTGGATGGAGTTGTTGAAAACCACAAAGACTTTACAGATACTCTTAAAAAACAAATAAAGAACAGGTTTCAGATAAAATACACGGGAAACTCAACAATTATAAATATAGAAAATGAAGAAGAATATTTAAGCATATTGAAATCACTGAAACAAGAGAAGGCTGACCACCACACACACACTTTGGAAAAAGATAGAACCCACGCCTTTGTCTGCAGAGGACTGGGTTCGGGAATAAATGCTGAAGATCTGGCAGACGAACTAATTGCAGAATCTGAAATAGACGTCAGGGAGGTCTACCTGATGACAACACAGTATAGACCTCTATTTTTGGTAACAACAGACAAATCGATGACATTGGATTATATGAATAAAAATGTTAAAAGTATATTAAACACCAAAGTTACCTGGGAACATCGTAAAAACACGAGACATATAATCCAATGTCATAACTGCCAAGCGTGGGGGCACGCAACATCAAACTGTGGCAGAGCACCATGGTGTCTTAAATGCGCTGGTCCCCACCACACCAGAAGTTGTACCAAGCCAAGAGAAATAGACGCCAAATGTATTAATTGTGGAGGAAAACACCCGGCTAACAACATCGAGTGCCCAGAATATATAAAAAGACTGGAAAAACTTCAAAACAAAAAACAAAATATAAAAACCAAATATATACCGGCACCACTACCCAAAACTAGCGCATGGGAAGCAAGAAGAAAAAACGCAGAAGAGTTTCCACCATTAAGAACTAGGATTCAAGAAAATAATGAAGAACAAAGAGAAGAAGTCCCTGCATCAAGGAAGAACACACAACAGACAAATAACAACAATAATAACAGACAAATAACAACCAACATACAAACCACAACTTTCGACGAACTAACTGCATGTTTCAACGAACTAAACAGTTTAGTAGATCTGGAGGAGCTGACCAGAGCAGTTAAAGACCTGATAGAGCAATTAAAAACTGCAAAGAGTAAGTTAGACAAATTTATGATCTACAACAACTTCACACAAAACATTGACAAATATAACTTTTAAACTTTCAATAACATACGAACAAACAAAACCACAATTTGTACATACAACGCAAACGGTATCAGAAACAAACAACAACTTGTGACTACTTTTATAAAGAAAAACAAAATCGACATAATAATACTAACAGAGACACACCTAAAACCAGAAGACATATTTTATATTAAAGGATATAAGACATACAGACAAGACAAAGTAGAAGCAGACAGAAGACAAGGGGGGGTAGCAATGTTAATAAGACACGGACTTAACCATGAAATACGCCCCAATACAAATGCAACATGTGAACACATAGGGGAAGTACGTCCAAAATGACATATACGGACAAAACGACACATTAGTGATATTTAAAAAAGTGCGCGGTATAAAATGTCAAAAGTTAGCCAATCTAGAAGCACGTACACCGAAAATATACCATTGGACTTTTGAGAGCCGTTTAAAATACAGAACGGACGCCATGTTGACATTTGTGTTTCGAGGTTGGAAAGAAATTTGTTAGTGGTCATTTGTTTTTTGTTTTTTGGTAAGTTTTCTTTTGTTATTTTACTGTCCTATAATTTTATATTTCGAAGCATTTTGTGTTTGAGTTATTCGCGTAGAATTTAAAACATCATTGTCACGGCAACAAGATTATTCTTCGAATTGTAATATTTTTTGAGGCTATGTACAAAATGACATACAACCACTATGGACAAAACGACATAATGTGTCATTTTGTCCGTTGAGATGGTGGTAAGAAAAGTTTTAAGTAAATCTACGTAAATCTTTTTAATTTACAGAATGGCAATATGCCCCGAAATTATAAGAGGACAAGTAATCGGCAATCATGGAGTCAAGAAGCGATGAAAAAAGCTATTGAAGCTGTTAAAGAGAAAAAAATGGGTTGGCTTCTGGCTTCTAAGACCTTTGAAGTGTCACAAGCTACACTAAGGCGGCATGCTTTGGAACAAAATAAAACAGTTGCACCTGCAGCAAAATGTTTAGGCCGATTTCAGCTAACATTTCCTCTTGAAATTGAGAGACAATTGGTTGAGCACATCAAGCTACTTAAAACTCGCATGTTTGGATTAACGCGTACAATGGTCCAAGAACTCGCTTTCGAATTGGCTGAAAAAAATGGCTTTTCACACAGTTTTAATAAAGATAAGGGTAAAGCTGGCCAGGAGTGGCTAGATGGATTTTTAAAACGCCATAAAGACATATCTTTACGAAAACCGGAGCCTACCTCCGCAGCCAGAGCCCAAGCTTTTAATAGACCTCAAGTAAAAAAGTTTTTCGATAACTATCAAGAATACATAGACAAACACAAATTAAACGCAAACCGGATCTACAATGTGGACGAATCGGGACTGTCTACTGTCCAAAGACCTCAAAAGATCCTGGCTACCGCTGGCAGGAAGCAAGTAGGTGCCATTACAAGCGCGGAGCGGGGATCTAATGTGACAGTTGTGTGTTGCATGAACGCAGCTGGGTCGTATGTACCTCCTTTCATGATTTTTCCAAGGAAAAATATGAAAAACGAGCTGGTGGATGAAGCACCAACTGGTACGGTAGGAGTAGCTCAAGAAAGCGGGTGGATGACCACTGAAATTTTCGTGAAGTGGCTCCAGCATTTTCAAAGCTTTGTAAAAGCTAGTCATAATGATAAAGTCCTACTTATTGTCGATGGCCATGCGAGCCATAAGTCATTCGAAGCTTTGAACTTTGCCAAGGAGAATGGAATCGAAATTGTTTGTCTTCCTCCACACTGCACCCATCGTATGCAGCCTCTCGATGTGTGCTTTTATGGACCGCTCAAGACATATTTTAACCAAGAGATTTCTGTCTGGCTTAGAAATCATCCGGGAAGAGTGGTGACAGCTCTTCAGATCGGATATTTATTTAATAAAGCTTATGGAAAGACTGCTTCAGTTCAAAATGCATGCAATGGTTTCAAAAACACTGGACTATGGCCAGTTAATCCAGACGTATTTCCAGATCACTATTTTGAACCAGCTGAAACAACAAATATGCCAATAGCTTCAACAGCTGATAACTCAGACTCAATCCAGGATCAGAACCTTCCATCGTTGCCAATAGAACCGGAGGCTGGCGAGATTGTGGCCCAGGAACATAATAAGGCCCCTGAATCTTCATTAAAGCCATCCACTAGTTCTTGTAAACCCTCTACTTCATCGGATTCTTCAAAAGCAATAGCTGTCACTAATAATATTCATAACACACTGACTGGCCCGTTAGACATTTCCCAAACATCCACAAGTTCCTTTGCATCGACAAGTTCTTTAGCTGTTCCAGTTAATGTCATTTCTCCAGTTCCCAGTGGTAAATTTGTAAGTGGACAGGGTAAACGAAAGCCAAAGAAACGAACGACAACATTTCTACTTACGTCATCACCAAATATGGCAGAATTAAAGTACAAACGAGAGATTGCAGCTGAAAAACCAACTCGTAAAAGGAAACAAGCAGTTACTAAGTCTCTTTACATTGATGATGACTCAGATGAAGAGCGCTCTGATCAAGAAGACGTAGAAGATGATTGTGCCTGTATTTACTGCAACGATCTCTACTCACGTTCAAAGCCTGGTGAGGGGTGGTTGAGGTGCAGGCGGTGCAGTCGTTGGGTTCACGCAGCCTGTGCTGATTTGCCAAAGCGTACCAAAAAATTTGTTTGCGAATTGTGCAATTAATTTTTATTGTTATCTCTTATTTTATCATTTTTGTTATGTTGATGGCTGTGTATGTCATTTAGTCCATACGACTCGTGTCGTTTTGTCCATACGGTATGAACAAAACGGATTTTTCTTGATCTTCATTTAATACTAAATATTTTTGTAAGTGTTGATTTTTCTGACAAAATCTATATGATTCCTGTTAACCAATTAATATAAGCAAAGTTGTAAGAAAAAAATATGTTCCTATTATGATTAATATTAAAGTTATTGATGATTAATAAAACGATATGTCATTTTGGACGTACTTCCCCTAATAGTAAAACTAGAGAAAGGGCTTACAATAATAGGGGCGTATTTCAGTTATACTTACGTATTAACAGACGTAGACCTCCATAATTTCTTCGCGACAGGTTGCAAAGTGCTACTGACAGGTGATCTAAACGCTAAACACCCATTATGGGATGATAACTGCAAAATACCGAATAGAAATGGAAAAATAATAATTAACGCTACAGAAAGAAATAACTTATGTATATACCACACAGATGAACCAACATTTTACCCTTTCAATAACCTAACACCAAGTACATTAGACATTGTAATAACGAAAAACACAGAAATACATAACATCAGGACAAAAATTACAATGACTTCTGACCATATTCCTGTATTGTTTGAAATAAACACTAAACAGATACGATAAAACGAACTGGAATTCCTACCGACGAGAAATAAACAACAACTTAACTATAAACGTAAAAATAAACACAGCTGCGGATATTGAAAGCGAAACTACAAAATTAATACAGATAATATCCGCAGCCAGAGAAAAAACCACACAAAAACAATTACTAAACGATGGACGAGACAAACTGCTAGACGAAATATTACAATTAATTAAATACAAAAACATTGTCAGAAAACGATGGCAAAAACATAGACAAAACGAGGACAGAGAGGAATTCCAGGAACTAGGAAAATACATAAACACAAAAATTAACGAATACAAAAACAAAAAATGGAACACATTTTTAGAAACAGTAAAACCTAACGATAACACACTATGGAAAATAACGAAAAAATTAACAAAGACGCGTTCAAAAATACCTACACTCCATGGAACGAATACAACATTATATAACGACAAAGAAAAAACAAACGGACTTGGACAGCAGTTTTCAAAATTTGATAAAAGACACAGAAAAACATATTGAAATAACAAATAAACTAAAGGAAATCCAAAACAATAATAGAGCGTATGTACCAGTGAAAGATTACACTTCCCCACAAGAAATTATGGAGGTAATAAAGACTTTTAAAAAACAAAAAGGCACCCGAACCTGACAATTTACATCCTATACTTTACAAAAACTTACCACAAAAAGCAATAACGCAATTATACTACATATAATAAATTCCATACTAAAACTACAATATTACCCAACACAATTTAAAACAGCGACAATTATACCAATACTTAAACAGTACAAAAACAAAACCTTAGTGGAAAGTTACCGACCAATATCTTTACTTAACGTTATGGCAAAAATAACAGACAAAATAATTTTGAAAAAAATACAAAAGATAATTACAGACAAAAATCTGATACCGGACATACAACATGGCTTTCGAAAAGGACATAGCACGGTCTCACAAATTATAAATATAGTAAACTATACAAAAGAAGGCTTCAGAAATAAGCAAAGCACCGTGCTAGCGGCCTTCGAGATCGAAAAAGCATTCGACTCAGTATGGACAAACGGACTGATACACAAACCACACAGAAAAAAATTTCGTACGTAATATTAACGATTAGCGGTGATTAAAATTTTGAGCATTAATATTACGATTCGGTGATTAATACAATTATTTCTACTCTTCAAATAATAACTGTGCCCATTGTCACAACCTCCGAGCAAACATCAATTAATAAAAGTGAAACATCAAACATTAATAATTTCATTCATTGTTATGATGAGCTCAAGCATTGAATTAACGATTGACAGGCAGTAACTTATGTGCTTTGTCGTTAAAATAATGAATTTATGAGATAAATCTATGAACAGTAGACGTTAAAAAACCAAAAATCCATTTTTTGTTGATTCAACGAACAGAAAACATTGACTTTGCGAAACCGAACATCAAATGGTGTACACGCGTGCGCCTTAAGAGCTTTGTTTTCGGTTATTTCGTTAGAATAGGGATGATGCACAATTGCACAATCATTCTTGAGTGGACTTATCTTATAAGATTAGTGAAATATTTGTGTACCTACCTAACCTACGTTTTCGAAAAACTTCAATAGGTAAGTAGTAAATTGTTTTTATTTAATAGATTTCTTAGTTATGATTGTTAGAAAACTAGAAAATTAATTTTGAATTAACAATTAGGTAGGGTAATTATTATTAAGTTGAATTATTTTGGTTTATGGATTATGTTAGGTATTATCTACTCACTGGTATACCTACATATATAATAATAATAATAGTAATAAATTAATTGTCACACTTGTTCTTGAATACATATATACAATAAAGTACGTTTTGTTGAAAGATAATGAAAATTAGATTCTCATCTTAACAAAATACAAGAAAATAATTAAAAATTTCTTAATCGAAAACTGGGTAGGTATATGAATTCAAAAAAGATCAAATAACTCAATACAGGAACCAGAGTTCTTTTTGAATTGCCATTTCAAAACTCAAAAGCACTCTTAAATTATTGAGAAACCAAATCCTAGAAATTTTGTAAAATTAAACGCTGATGTTTTTTTATTATTATTCAGTCTCCTCTTTCAAATTTATTCATTTTTCTCAATAGGTTCTTGAACGAAGTAACAGGTCATTAGCAATCGCAGGCTGTTGGTATTGCCTCATCAGCAAGATCACATACTCAAAAACTTTTGACGGTATTTTAAGAGATATGAAGTGTTTTGCATGTAAAACTAGCTTTTCAGTGTTGTCTTTAATGATAAGACATTTTAAGATGAAACACGATTTAACTATAGATTCGGTTTATCGGTGCTCTGAAAGTGGGTGTTATCAAGTATTTCAAAATTTAAGAAATTTCAAGAAACATATGAATAGAAAACATTTACTTGATAATGAATCACTTGAAGGTAAAGATCAGGAAGAGCTATTTAGGGACATTACTATTGATACTCCATTGAGTGAAAAACAATGTTTTGGTAGCTCCAGTGCGCCATTAGTGGTAAAGAAAATAAGAAAAACTTCCGAAGAATCGCAAAATGAAAATAATATAGACTCTACATGTAAGGAAGAAATCAAGCAATTTTGTATAGAAAATATTATTGAAAAACTAAGTTATGCTATTGCAAATTTTTTTTTAGCACTATTTGATAACGATAATTTTACACGAAAAGATGTTTTAGATATACAAACCGGCTTAGAAAAAAATATTTTGGAACCATTATTGAACGCATTTCAATCTTTCGGTGATTTTTTTTTCAAAAAAGATCTTATGATATACAATGAGTTTTCCAGTTTTCTTGCTTCTTGTAAAAACCTTTTAAAACCATTTCAGACTGATCATTTGGTACAGAAATGGCTAAAAGAAAACAACCTGAAAGCAAATCTCCAACAATTCGTAATAAATAGTGAGGTATCTATTCAACATAAACAAGGGCATCTAGACATGGATAAAAATGATACAAAAGCAACTTTAATGCCTCTTAAGTTTCAATTTCAAAAATTGTTTGAGAAGGGAAATATATTGAGTTCTATGTTACATAATATAAAAAGCCTAGAAAATACTGGTATTACTATGAGTAACTTTGTTCAGGGTAAATTATGGAAAACCAAAAAACAGTTATATCCTGAAAAAAATCTGATTCCTTATTTTTTATACATAGACGACGTGGAAATTAATAATCCACTAGGATCAAAAAATAAGAAGCATGCTATTTGTAATGTTTATTATTCATTCCCATGTATGTTAAATCCTGAATCTAAATTGAAATATGTGTTTTTGGCAGCAGTTTTGAAATCTGTTAATGTCAAAACATTCGGAAATGAAGCTTGTTTTAAATCTCTCATAAATGAACTAAAAACATTAGAAACAGATGGCATTGCAATCGAAATCGATAATGAAATAATTGAGGTTCATTTTATTTTAGGTTTAGTTGCCGGAGATAATTTAGGCCTCAATTCTTTTCTAAATTTTTCTCAATCATTTTCTAGTAATTATTATTATTGTAGATTGTGCAAACTCACAAAAAAAGAAGCTCAAAAACTTGTTGAATGTGATAATTTGAATTTAAGGTCTATAGAAGATTATGAAAGGGAAGTAAAAAACCCAGAATTAAGTAGTGTTAAAGGCAGTTGTCTGCTGAATAATATACCTTCATTTCATGTAGCAACAAATTTTTATGTTGACGTCATGCATGATCTATTCGAAGGAGTTTGTCACTATAATTTGTGTCATGTAATCACGTATTTAGTGGAAGAAATGAATTTTTTTAGTCTTGATTTACTTAATCATCGAAAACAAACTTTTGAATATGGTCAAAACGAAATACGTTACATATCCGGAAAAATTGAAAAAAAACATTTATCTAAATTTTCTCTTAGAATGTCGGCAAGGGAAATGATGACATTTGTTCTATATTTTCCCTTAATGGTAGGTGACCTTGTACCCTTAGATGACGTAGTCTGAAAATTTTTACTTAATTTTATTGAAATCATTGAAATCTTGCTTTGTTTTCAAATGACAGAATTGACAATTTCTTTAATCCAACAAAAAATTGAGATTCATCTAAAAGATTATATTTTTGATGTGAAACATCTATAGCCGCACGTGAATCAGATTTCTCGCGTGGTGACGGTGACGTATGATTCGTATGACGTAAAAAACCTAACGCATCGATAATATATAATAAAGAGATGTATCGATACCTTATATGAAATTGGTCTCATGTTTTGAGCGACGCCGACGGTGGCGCGCCAACAATAGGGGGAAGAAGCTCATCGATTCAAAAATTTGGCGGGACAGGGTATGAATTGTTTCATAAAAACCTAACTCGATTCCGCCTACTATCTATTCTATATATATAAAAATGTTTGTTTGTATAGGCAACATAATATACCTACATATTTTGCTGACCTGTAAAATTGACAGCTTGTTAATCAAAATAGACCAAAATTTGTGTATAAAGTGTTTGTTTTAAATATGAATAAACAAAGTGTTAATAAAGAAAGTGATGAAAAAATATTGAATAAAAATGAGTGAGTACCTACCTACCTACTCTATATACATTAGGGTGTCCGTTATTTCCCAAATTTGGTTTTGTTCTCCAAACACCCATCAAATTTTTAGATTATGACCTAACAAAAATTATCAGACCCAAACCAGCCCTTAATATTCACATTAACCCGTGCCTAAATCATAATACATTTCCCATTTAAATACCGTTTAAAAGTTATTCAACGATAAAGTTGTATTCATAGTTAAATTCATCATTTTCCTATTTTTTATTTACTATCGCTTTTTGTTTGTACTAAACTTATGAAGTAACTACAATTATATTAATATAGTAACGTACTTCTATATAAATTTGTGTTTTAATAGTTTCCTTTTTTAAGATTATTGAATTTAAGGCAATTAAATAAAAAGCTAAACGAAATCACGTTTTAAATTTATTTTCGTTATGTAATCTAACGACATCTGTGAGCAATCTGAGAAAACGTACAATAAATATTGTGATACCATTGTGATACTATTATTTATAAGCGATAATATACTTTATTTTGTATCCAAATTTTGTATTTGTTAATTTTATTACCTATATATATGTATTTAGTTTGATATAAATAAAAATTATGGTGAAAATTACAAAAAAAAATCGTGAATTTAACTCTGATGACAAATTTATTGCAAATTTCCTACAAGAAATAGATATTTAATTATTTTTAGCTACATTTGTTTCAGTAAAAAAAATTAACGACAAAAAGTGCAAAAATGCCATGTTATTTAAATTGGAAATGTCTTATGATTCAGGCACGGGTTAATGTCGATGTTTCACATCTGCCAGGCGTCCCGTGACGGCTCACATTTTTTTTATTTAAGGATTCACTAAAACCCAAGCATCACAATTTAACTCATTACCCTGAAATTATAAGACAATCTGGCCCATTAAGAAAACTTTGGTGTTTTAAATTTGAAGCTAAGCATCGACAGTTTAAGTTGTACTCCCATTGTATAACATCAAGAAAAAATATTTGTTGGACATTGGCAAAAAAATATGAATTGAAATTTGCCTATCAAATATTTACATTCAAAAAGGATGAAGAACTTTTATTGAAGGTTGAAAAAAATTCAAATATGGACTCCAAATTTAGTTTTATAATCTCAGAAAAAATGAATATTCCCAAACATCAATTAAACGTATATTCCAAAATATCTTTTCAAAATACTGAATTTAAAATTAATCAGTTTGTTGTTACTTATTCGCATGATTTTAGTTTTCATGTTATAAAAGCAATTGTTGTAAATAAAAATAAGCCATTACTGTTTTGTCAAAAAATATTAGACAATAAGTACTTGGAACATTTTTTAGCTTTTGAGGTTGATCCCAATCATTTGGCAGAGTTTGAGACTATTGAAATAGGCAATTTAGTTGGACCTCCCTTAGATCTAATTAAAACTGCTCGCGGAAATAACATGTTGAAAAGTAAAGAATATTTCAAGTCTATTTAGCAAAAAAATTATTCGAAGATATTATTAGTCTCTAATTTTTTATAATTTGTTATACGTTGAATTGTATTTTAACTTATAGATGTTCTTGTATTTTGTTAAATATTATTGTAATAATAATTAGATTTTAATGAAATTATAATCGCTTGAAATTGTTTATAAGTCTATGTGTTTATTTTTCTTAAGAATAAAAGATTTTTCTGAATGGAGGAGTTCAGTGCTACATTTGTACGGGCTTTTGGGGTACCTGACTGCAATTCAATAATAAAGGAAGGAAACCATTGCTCAGTTATGCAAACAGCCTCGATGCCTTTTTCAAATGATAATATACATCATGAAAGTCAGAAAAATGTTACTCAGGAAGGAAAAGATGATTCTCTAAAAGACTTGTTGTTGAAATGGGGCTTACAAGAATTGGAATTATATTTTATAGGTGAATTTCAAATTTATATATTGATTTTATGAATGTTTATTAATTACAGTAAAATTCTTTTTTTAGAACGACATATTTCCGTTGAAGTATTGAAGATCATCAAAAGGCATCACATAGAAAAATTATTCAAAGACATTCCAATAGGCATCCAAATTATTTTTGAAGATAAACTAGAAATTTGGAGACGGAAACGGAAAATCCACTAGATGACACGTTACAAAATAATTTGGATTTCATAAGCTTTAGTCAGCAACCTTGCTCTTCATCAATTACATCTACACCAATTTCGTCTAATAGGACTTCCCGCATCCATATTCACGACCAGAAACACCAGATTCTGGGACAATAATCAATTTGACTGATGTGCTCAATACCGCGAAAGGCCGTATGCTTTGCTCTTTTTACGAAATTAACAAAAGTTTTGATGAAGATCAAAGAAACAATCTTATCAATTTAATTTCGCAATATTTTGATGAAAACCAAGTCTCTATGTCTTTAGCTACAAGTCATAGATTGGAGAATGAAATCTTAGCTCGATTCAAAACTGAAAAATTGGTAATTTATTATTGATATAAAATAGCCATTTCAATAAAATTTTCTATTACATTTTAGGATTACTATCGCACCAAGAAAAGGGGAAAGCTATATAATAAATGCGCGAATAAGAAAAGACCTAATATTTTGGACAAAGTAACTAAACAATCAAATAAAAAAGAATCTCGTTTCACACAAGAGTTTGGTAAGTAAAATTATAAAATAAAGTTCTAAATCAATCGAATTTAAATATCAACTAAAAAAATATATAACGAATTTACTTTAGTTATAGAAACAGATGCGGAAACGTGTCTAGCAGCATTGAAATTCGAAAACTTATCAGCAGATGAATTCGACAGTTATTGGAAGGCTTGTGCTCAATATCGGTTAAATGATTTGAAAACTATACAGAGTACTGCTGAAATTTTTCAAAAGTGGCCATTCTATAAAAAACCCTCAGGATATCGTCTGGTGAGTTTAAAAAAACTTATACTGTATATTCTTTAATATTCTGTTTTTTTCTCTTCAGATTGACATGGATTACGAAATGGCATTTGGTAGTGGAGATTTCCTGAGTAAATGGATGAAGTACTTTCCACATATAATGACATTTTTAAAAGATCATAACCACGTCAAAGATAAAGCTACTAAAGTTTTGGTAGACAAAGCTCTTGCCGATACAAATGAAGAAAGTGAGTTGATCGACTTGAAAAAAAAACCTTAATTAGGTACCCAATTTACCGATTTCAACTGAATTATAATCTTATTTCTAGATGGAAAATATGCTTCTGTATTATGGGCTATTCATGGTTATTTGGTGCCTGCATCCAAGTCGTATGTAAAAAAAGATGGCCACACAACATGCACCAAATTTTCGATAAAAGATTCACAAGAATCATTTCTTTTTTGGGCAAAAACTCAGCAAGAAATTGAGGAGCATTTAACTCATTTAAAGACAAGAAAAAATCAATACAGCCGTTCATCTTATGTATTGGAGATGAGATAAACAAAATTTCTCAAGTCTTTGTATATTTTGATGACATTCGATATAAATTCTTTCATATCATAAAAGCAGTTGATATTTGTTTTAAGATCATATATTTATTTAATTTAAATTTTGCTCCCGAGAGCAAAATGTTCTGGAATTTCATAGAACGGGGTTTTTATGGCCATAAAACACAACTTGAAAGTCCTAAAGTGCAAATTTTATGTGAATATTTACAATTACAAAAATAAACAGTACAAATATTAAAAACTTATTTATTTTAACACCTACATAATATCACATTACATTACATATTTTTGCAGGATATCTGTTTTTCATGAAAATCTGTAAAAAAAGTCTAAAAATTTCAATATCCCATTTTGTCTCATGATCAAATGAAAAAAATAAGGATAAAAATAAGGATACTTACCGTTACAGTTTTATTCAGTAATTTTGCAAGGTCAAAGAAGGGGGGTTGCTTGCACTAACCTCCCAATCCCCCTAGATTCATGAATCAATGTCCGCTGTTCATAACATTTATAAACAATAAACATCAAATGTTGGTTACTGTTCGTTAATTCAAAGTACAGAGTTTACAAACCAATCTTATTCGTTCGTAAAATTAATGACCGAAAAACATTAAACAAAGTTAAGTGCTAGTTAATTCAACGTACAAAGTTCATAAGTTCATCGTTAGTAGCATTAATAACCGAAAACATTAAATACAGTTTACTGGTAGTTAATTCAACGTATGAAGTTTATAGGGGAGGTGGGCCCAAAGTGGGCACCGGCCTAAAGCGAGCACCTCATACAAAATCAACGTAAAAGACCTTGACGTGGTATCGCGTCTCATAGACTTTAACCCCTGCTCTGCCTGTCGCCGCTGTAGTTGAACATCACACGTTGGACAAACCCTACAGCTTGAGTGAAATAAAAAAGAATTTTGACGTTTTTATACAAAATAAACAAGGTATGTAGATAGTGTTTTGTTTAATAATGAGTGATCTGTGTTATTTTCAATATACATCTTGTATATTAGGTTTATCTTACTTTAATTAAATCATATTTGCATGACAATATAAAATAAACTTTAGGTTAGGTCTGATGAAAACGTGGGCGATGCGCGAAAGGCAAAGCGGGCAGGGCAAAGCGAGCATGCTCACTATGCCCTCGTATCATGTTTGCCTTGCACTAAGTTAACTTTAATTTATTAGTCTATTAAAGGTATTTTACTCTTATTTTCTTACTATTGATATTTTTTCTTGTTTAGGATGGTAAATAAATATAAAAGAAAATCAGAGCAAGGCCTGTGGAGTGAAAGTTCGATGAAAAAAGCTATGCACGAGGTGACAGAACTGAAACAGGCTATAAAAACTACGGCTACGAAATATGGTATCCCACGGGCCACTTTGCAGAGACATCTAAAATCAGGATCTTGCAAAAAGAAGCTAGGCAGGTTTACTACAGTTTTCAGTGAACAACAGGAACAGGAACTATTAGACTATGTTTTTGAAATGGATAGTGTATTTTATGGTTTATCCAAAGAAGAATTTTTACTTCTTGCTTTTCAATAAGCTGAAAAAAACCGCATTCCTCATCCATTTAAAGATGGCACTGCTTGTAGTGATTGGTATAAAGGATTTATTAAAAGGCACCCCCAATTGACTCTAAGAAAACCAGAACCAACTTCCATTGCTAGAGCAAGAGGCTTTAACAAACCCCAAGTCTATAGATTTTTTGATCTCTTAGAAGAACAAACACAAAAGCAAGGCATGGATGCTACTCGTCTTTATAATATGGACGAAACAGGGGTACAAACTTCCTCCAATAAGCCACCCCGAGTATTGACAAAAGTTGGGAAACGCCAGGTTGGTCTGATTGCAAGCAGCGAAAGGGGTAGAACGACTACTGTGGTTTGTTGTTGCAATGCTGCCGGATCTTTTATACCACCATTTATGATCTTTGCACGCAAGAAAATGAACTCGCGGTTACTAGATGGAGCCCCACCGGGTACCCAAGGAACCTGTACAGATAATGGGTGGATCAATGGACCGGCATTCTTAGAATGGTTAACATTCTTTATTGAGACTGTTCGACCAACATTGGATAAAAAAGTGATACTTGTGTTAGATAATCATGAATCCCATAAATATTTACCTGCATTGGAGTTTGCCTCTGCACATAATGTGATCTTTATTTCTTTGGCACCGCATACGACACACCGAATGCAACCTTTAGACTACTGTGTATACGGGCCCTTAAAAATATACTTTAAGCAGGCAGTTGCTTCATTCCAGAAAGCTCATGCTGGGCGAATCATTAACCAAAACGATGTTGCAGGTCTCTTTTCAAGTGCTTACATGAAAGCTGCTACCGCTCAAAATGCAATTAATGGTTTTAAGACCACGGGTATTTATCCAACAGATAGATATATATTTGATGAGTCCGATTTTGAACCAGCAACCGTCACAGAAAGAACACTAAACCACAAAAACGATCAACTTGAAAAAACACTGCCGGATGTCATAGATCCTTATAGAACACCATCTCCCCCAACACTTGATCAGATTATACCTTCTCAAATCATACCTCAACCAGCAGGCTCATTCAGTCCGACAGCAGATTCTGTTCCCTCTTATGAAGCCCCTGAGAACATACCCATCATAGATGATGTTATTTCCAAACAGTCTTCAACTACAAACGTTGCTCCTATACTGGAAACTTGGATACAGGAAACACAAACGACACCTGTTAAACGTACTCCCTTAAATGATATAAGTGTTGCTGCCACTTCTATTGAATTTGAAAACATACCAAGCACAAGTAAAGTTCACTTTACTCCTATGGCTATTAGACCACTACCAAAGGTTTGCCCAAATAAAACAAACAGACGAAGAAAAACTCAAAAAGCTGAGATTTTAACGAGCACACCAATTAAAGAAGACCAAAGGAATAAATTATTTAAAAAAAATAAACCCAAGGAAGTAAAACTTAAAGAGGTTACAAAAAGTTTAAAAAAAAACCTGGAAAGTGACAAAAAAGGAAAAAAAATGAAAAAACCAAATAAATCTAAAAAGGAAAATATTGCCTGCTTATGTCTTGTATGCAGCGAGCTATATGTGGAACCTCCTACAGAGGACTGGATCCAATGCGAAGATTGTAAAATGTGGGCCCATGATAAATGTACATCATATTCCGGAATTGGGGTGTTTTTTTGTGATTTTTGTCAAGAGATATAAGTAATTTTGCTAAAAGGCTAATACTATTTTAAGTTCCTTTGTTTGTTTTTTTATTAATGTTCAGTTTATTTGCTTATTTAATTTATTTATTTTTCTTATAATGTTATTGTAAAATAAAGATAGATTACTACCTTTCTGGTGTTTTCATTAATATATCTCTTCTTATTTGTAATTTAGATAATAAAGATTGAGGCATGCTCGCTTTGCCCAATGCGTGCCCATTTTGCCCTAATGCTCCTGCCCGCTTTAGGCTTGCCTCCGGGCAAAGTGAGCATTTCAAAGGGTTTCATAATATTGGGTCTAGTTTCATATTATTAACATATACAATAAATTTATAAATTGGGTATGAAACTTCAACAAATTTAGCATCTAATAGCATTTAAAATATTTCTCATTTATGTATTTATAAACATTTTTCTCTTACTTAGACTTACGGTGCCCACTTTGGGCCCACCTCCCCTAAGTTAATGTTCATCGTTCGTAGTGTTAATGATCGACAAACAGTTAATTTGATGTTGGTTGCAGCTTAATTCAACGTTGAAAGTTGATAATTCAATGTCCGCTGCTCGTTGCTTAATGAACAACAAACATTAAAAATTATGCTCGTTGTTCGTTAATTCAATGTACGAAATTTCTATACATAGTTCATGAAATTCTCATCGTTGTATTAACGTTTCCCGTCATCGGCCCGAAAATGATGTTACCGTCCGTTGATCCGTGGTACTTTTTTATTAATATCACGTACCTTTTTCGTTCTGTGTACATAAATGCAAATTCCCAGAATACATAATAAAGACAATAAAATCGTACTTAACAAACAGAACATTTAAAGTAAAATTAAACGACACTGTATCAGACAGTTATGTTATGGAGGCAGGAGTATACCGCAAGGTTCAGTACTGTCTCCAACACTCTATAACATAATGACACATGACATACCAACGGACAAAACAGTAAAAACTGCACTATACGCTGACGATACATGTACTTACAAAAGATCTGACATGGCAGAAATTGCAGCCAGAAAAATAGACATTTATACAAACAGAACTCTACTACCATACTAACAAGACAACAAGCTTAAACTAAACTCAAAGAAAACAGAAATAATAGTAATGACTAAAAGAAAAACAAATAACATAATACACAAAACTATAAACATAGAAGGACAAGACACAAAAGACAAAACCACAATCAAATATTTAGGATTTCACCTGGACAGAAAATTAAACTATAACATACACATACAGAACTTAATCAACAAAACAAGAGGACTCATCAACAAACTATACCCGCTACTACGCAAAAACAGTAAAATGACATTAGACAACAAACTTTTAACATACAAACAAATAATAAGACCGACACTGACATACGGCTATCAGGTTTTCTGCTCTGCCAGTAACTACCAGGTTGATAAGCTGCAAAGAATACAAAATAGATGTTTAAGACTAGGTAATACTGGACAAGGAATGGGGTACAAGTATTGAGGAGCTGCATTGTGCAGCAGCCATGCCGACAATTAGGGAATTTATTATAAACAACTCTGATAAATTTTATAGATTCTCTCTAACAAACTCAATAAAAAATAGTATAACAAATATAAGAGAAAACGATAACCCTAATAGGAAGCATGGCTTAATGCACGAAAGGCTCCCAATTTTCTACGAACCACTAGACCAGACATAATAACAACAGACGGGACGCCATAACAAAACTTACAAGGTAGACGCCTCCTACGCGATTCGTCGATTCGACTGGTAGCTAAGGGCCGCCTTGCGGCCGGTCGAAGAGGGGGATCGCGATGGAGGCAGCTACCGACCGAAAAGCTGATAATACAGCAAAAAAACAATTCAAACAACGACGGACATGGTTTTTTACATTTTTTCCATGACATAAACTTCAACAAGACAATCGACAAACCACAAAAACTGAAAGACACCAGACTGCAGAAACAACAAGTACCGCCTTATGATGCAGGGACACCTATGCAAGGAGAGGGCGAAAGAAGAGATGTTAAAAAGATTTGACTTGTATAGGTATAGTTACTGTACATATATATTTTATAAATCTGTAAATATTAAATATAATAAACAATTTTAAACTGAACTGACTGAATGGAAGGGTTCTGCGCATTCTGTCCAAGAAGAAGGAATAAAAAAGTAAAAAAAAGTTGCCATCAATGTGGCAAACCAATTTGCACAAAACACACGGTGTTTACTTGTGAAGCATGCCATAATCAACAATTATCTTCTGATTGAATTTTTTACAGCAATTTAAACACATTTTTTATTAAAAATAATGTCATCAATTAAAAATTTATGATAACAAATTAATGATACTTGTTCAATTCAAAAAAAATTCTTTGTAATATAATGTACGCATTTTCAATAATTTTTTTTCCTTAAAAGATATAATTTTTTATTATACCACACCATCCAAACATCAAAAATAAAGCTTGATACCAGGTGTTTAATGAATTCATGGTTATGTAAAATTTAAGGGTAAAGAAAAGTGTAATCAATTTTTGAAAAGGAGCTGTGAGAGAAACTCTCACGTGCGACCAATAGCGTGAAAGTTGGGGCGTAGCGACCGCTCCCGGGTTTACAACAACAGCATTCTTTCGAAAATGGTTATTCAGTGCTTATCACCTGCTACAATAAAGGTTAATATTTTTTATTTTATATAAAACACTGCTAAATACAACATTGTATACCACCGGTATAAGAAGTCCATAATGGAAACAGATACGTTCAGTCATGTTTTGTGCTTTAAGTATTTATATTGATTTATATTTTATTATACAATTCTTATTTCAGATAAGTCATATTTTTTCCTTTCATTTCAGGTGGTGGCCCTTCTCCTCCTCCAGATAATGACGAAGCATTAGAAAAATTAAGGAAAATAATGGAGCTACAGGTTTATGGCTTATTTACCATTTATGATTATGACGCTCTCTTAATGAAACAATATCAAGAGACTATTCCTGACAGTGAGAAGATTTAACCAAATGAAAGTGTTATACAAGTACAACCAGGATCTCGTGAATTTTATGGTAGATGCGCCGTAACAAAATTGAAAGTGGGGGTATGGTGGGTTGTGCTAAGAGCATTTCGATATTGTGCACTGTTGCATTATTTCATTTACAAGTGTACAAACCAGCGTTATTTAAGTTTGATTGTGGATTTGTGTATTGTGTATTTAATTATTTTTGTTTTATTCATTTTATAAAAAAGTTCTTTTCAGAACTCTACTGAAATTAAAAACTGCAAAGGTAAGAAAATAATTGTTATATAAAAAAGTAGGTATACCTAAAGCATGGAGTTTAAGAGCACATTATCTGGCCGGGCAGTTAGTAGTCAAAGTCGAGAAATAATTGCTAATGTGTTAGCCTTTATGAAACGGGAAGCTGAAGAAGGTGTCACAATACCTCATCACCGCATAAAAGAGCATGTGGCAGCAGCGACAGGTGTTTCCGAAAGTACCATTTACCGGGTATCAGTTGAAAAAACGAAAATTGAACAAGGTATGTCTTACAAAAAATATTTAAAAAATTCATCTAAATCCTAACTAAGTAACTAATCCTAACTAATCCATAACATTCTGTATGCTAGTAATAATGGAAAGATTTAATTGCAGGACAATGCACCTCGTTTTCCTCTCCAAGTAAACATATTTTAAAAGAAAAAAGAAAGCAAAGTATTTACGACGTCGACAAAGGAGTGTTAAGGCGTATTATTCATAACATGCATATAAGCGATGCAGAAGTACCGCAGCTAAAAAACATTCTTTCTAAATTCAGAGATGCTGTGGGCTATTAAGGGAGCTGAGAATCTTTAAGATTAATTATTAGAGATATTGGATTCCGTTGGAGAAAAACAAAAACAAATCGGAGACTCCTAATGGAAAGATATGAAATCCAGAAGCGTCGTATAGACTACTTAAGAGCTATTCAAAAGTTTCGAGAAGAATGTCGTTCTATAGTGTATATGGATGAAACATACATTCATGCAACACATACCACACGCAAAAGTTGGAGTGATGATTCTAATGAAGGTATTAAGCAACCGACATCAAAAGGAAATCGTTTAATTATTGTTCATGCTGGTGGTGAGTGTGGTTTTGTACAAGGAGCTGCCTTAATTTTTAAATCGGGTACTAAAACAGGCGACTATCACGACGATATGTCGTTTGAAAATTATTGCAAGTGGTTCGAAAACAAATTAATAGCCAATCTTCCTCCACAAAGTGTTGTAGTGATAGATAATGCACCTTATCACAATAAACAAATTGATAAGGCACCAACATTCAATTCAAGGAAGGAATTGCTGAGGAACTGGCTGGAGGCCAGAAATATACCAATAAATAATAATATGCTAAAGCCGGAACTGTACGATTTGGTGAACATGCATAAACCACGATATATACGTTATGCAATAGACGAGATCGCAATAAAATATGGACATAGAATTTTAAGATTACCTCCATATCACCCAGACCTTAATCCAATTGAGCTGGTCTGGGCCAGCTTAAAATCGTATGTTGCATCAAAAAACGTTACATTCAATGTAAATAATGTAAAAGACTTATGTGACCAATTTTTTGCCACTTGCAACCATACAAAAAAATGCGAGAATGAATTTTTGGTGCAACAAGCAGCAGTAGAAAGCAACATGGAAAAATTTGTCATTACTTTAAGAGACAGTGATTCGGAATGGGAGTCTTCTGATGATGAAGAACCAGATACTGAAGATATCTAAAAAATCTATTATATTAAACCCGATTTTTTTACTAATTTCTAAAATAATACTATTATTGTTTTAAAATTTTCAGTAATATTTAAAATAATGTTATACTTGTAAATTAAAAAAAAAAAAAGAGTGTGCGTGTAACCTTTACGCGCGATTGAAGTAAAACTTGTTGACGTACGTATCGGAAAATAAATATTTAATTACAATTCAATTATATTTATTGCCTATATACTTTACAAAAAAAATGAGATGTTATATTTATATTATTCATTAGAAATAGGAATTTGAAAGTTATCATTATTTTTTTTATATATGAAATAATAGGTTTATGATAACTAAAATGTGAAACATAGATTTTAGTCTATAAATACCATTAATGTATTTGAAACCGTTTGAAAATTTCATAAATAAATTTCGGAAATTTAAACTCCTCCCATAGCTGAAATTATACAGTTACTTCCATCAGAATTTTCCGTTAGAATCTACCCCTAGTCGTGCCTAAAGAAGTTTTGCTTCAATAATAGGTAAACAATATTAAAAATATACACACATTACGTTTAGAATGTGTGATTTTGTAGCTGTATCTACCTTATTGTAATACATCACAACACAAGAGCCTTCGATAGTTAGATAACCATTTCATTTTGTAGCATTTTATAGCATATTCCATAAAATTTAAAATCCTGAGTTAAGTTTGTTTCCTTCACGTCTACGAAGGATCTGTTATTGGTGGTAAAAGATCAGCCATCTTGACTAGTGGTTTTATGGCCTTTATGGCTACCTAACCAAACCTAAAATAAGTATAAGAAAGTGTTAAAATATTTTGAATATTATTATTTTATGAACAAAAACGTGCAACATGCTTCTTTACTCAACGTAAAGATTCCGTATAAACAATTATTTACTATCATAATATGTATGTATGTATATAAACTTACTTAATCAAATCATAATGAATGTGGCTGTCTCGTCATTTTTTCATTTTTGTCATTTTTTTTCAAATCTTTCTGGCGCTTATAATATCCCCTTTGACGTTCACAATTTCTTTTTCTTTTTAGCTCTTTAAGTCTATAAAACGAAAACAGCTAGGTATAAATAATAGGTATAAATAATTAGGTATAAATAGTGTAATTACACACCAAAAATAAAATTTATGCATATAGAGTACCTACCTATTCACTCATTTTCAATCAATATTTTTTCATCACTTTCTTCATTAATAAATCCACATTGTTTATTCATATTTAATACAAACACTTTATACACAAAAAACTATTTATATAAAGCAATGTATTTCGATTGACAAGATGATCAGCTGTCAATTCATACAATTACAGATTTAATTTTATTTAATATAGGAGGCAAAATCGCATGAGCGCCGCCAGGATTATTTTTAGGGGGTGCATCTGCATCTACACACTATTATGATCTAATATATATATATATAGAAAGTAGAATGATTTGGACAGCAACCGCGACGCCTTTAGTTTTTATTAAAACAATAATTTAATAAAAAAATTAAAAAAATATATAATTTTCTGGTAAATTCAGGTATTTTCTTTCATAGCAGGGGGGTGCAAGCGCACCCTCTTGCACCCTGCTGCCGGCGCCCATGCAAAACCGTGTCAGTATTAGGTTTTGTTTCCGGTTTCTGTTATTAGAATGACGTCACGTCCGTTAGAATAACTTTTTTACTCCTAGTCTCGCTAAAGAAGTTTTACTTCAAAAATCGAAAAGAGGTTGACCTTAAAGGCCATTCTTGCATTTTATTATTGTTATATTAACAAGAATTTAAAATAAATTTCAATACTTATTTTGAAACGTTAAATATTTAACTGTAATTACGTTTTCCAGGTAGAATCTTTTAAAATGAAAATCGCTTAATTGTATTTTAATGACCTTCTATGTATTGTTTGGTATATACTCTATTTTAATCAAATCGTTATTTTTGTTAGGTAGGATCTCTTAAAATGAAAGTCCCTTAATTGTATTGTAATGACATTATAACTCTCTGTATTGTTTGGTATATATTATATTTTAATCAAATTGTTATTTTTGTTTTTCTTTTAACAGTCACGTTTAAAAATCATTCACTTAACATTTTAGTCAATCAATTGCTGTGTTAATTATTTCATACTCTTTTTTTAAAATATTATACTAAAAAATACCCAATATTACTGAGATCATCTTCGTATTGACAACATTGTAAAAATTGTAATATCTATCAACCATTAAATGTTCAGGTAAATTCCATCCTACTCTGACCGAATGCTTTCTCTCTCTGCGCACTGCAAGGACCGCCTAGTCACGAGATACTTGTCGGACTTGTACATATTTACATATAACATTTTATATACTCCACTGCTGGATTTGCTTTTGGCAAAAATCACTAGGTGAGAGAAGATTCAACCAATTGAAAGTGGTATACATATTTACATAACATTTTATATACTCCACTGCTGGATTTGCATTTGGCAAAAATCACTAGGTTTAGCTTGATAGGAAGTTCATGACTAATAAATGTGTTTTTATTGTCAAGGGCTTCGGCAATTCCGAGGAGCGCGCGCGCTCGTGCGTGCGAAGCGCATGATAATAAAACCAGCCTTAAATAGTTTACTTTATTGCATATATTCAATATGATATTGCTGATAAAGTAGTAGTAATCCCTGAGAAAATAAATGAAGATGATATAACTACTTCATCTATTAGTTCAATGAATAGAGTCGATTTATCAAGGAAGAACAAGCCAACACCCCTTTATTCTGGTGGTTAGTAGATTGAGTTGTAATATAATACTAGCCTTCCGCCCACGTAGAATTCAGTTTCGCCACCAGGCCCCAGGGGCCCATTTACTCACCGAAGAAATTTATTTCGTAGTGGGGAGCTACGATACATACTATTTCATTAATGAGGAAAGGATATGAATTGATTACTTAACGCATTAAATTCATTACAGATTATGAAAAGTCATCAGTAAAAAAAAAGAAACTATAAATGCTTCTTTCCAAACACTTGCTGAAACAAAATTGGAACTTATAAAATTACAAAAACAAGTATTAGATAAAAAAAATACCACCAGAGCAAGTTGCAAGAATTGATTATGATGATCAAATAAAACCAAATAAACACTCCAAAGTAATAAGACATAAAGAACTACAGATAATGGAATTGGAGTTATTAGACAGATTGGCAGAAAATAAGTTTAAGGAACAGTTAAGAGAAAAAGAATTATTGTTACTAGATTTAAAAATACAAAATTCAAAATAAAAAAAAATTGTAAAAAATATTGAGTTAGCCTATTTTATTAGTATTAGAATTACAGTTAGTCATAGCTCGCAGTTCACGGTTGGTTCTTCGGCTATAATTACTAAAATGATCTACATTAAACTCATTTGAATTGTGGATGCGAAAAAATTAATTTTTTAATTGAAATATATCTTTATAACTAGCAAAAGTTCCTATTAAAATCATGCAAAAGTAACTAACTTATAATCTACTTTTTCCTATTTAAATATTGATTAATGCTGCAATGGGACATGGACCTATGTATGAAATACGTCAATTAAACAAATATACCTTGCAAAATACTTATTAATAAGAACAGTCCGTTCACAATTCCGTCTTCTCGTTTGTACAGTGGTAAGTCTGACAAAAATGGATATGCTGAATCAAATGAAGAAACATCTTCTTTTTGCCAAACCGCCATGTTGTGCAGGACTGTTGTAGCAACTATTATACCTATAAATTAAATATAAATTTAAATCTGGCCAAGTGTGAGACGGTTAGTATTATTATGTGAACTAGTATAATACTAGACAAGAAACTAACCAGGTACTCGACGTAGTTTTATACTTATTTCTCCAGACAAAATGGGAAACCGTCTTTTCCATACTCCAAAGGCACTTTCAACTACACTACGGGTTTTTATTTGTGACTCTTGATACAATAAATCGCTCCTATTGCGAACACTTCCTTCAGGCAAAGGGGTCATCATAAAACTCGTTTGGGCATAGCCACTGTCCCATAACAAAATTTTGTCTCCATATTTTCCTTGAATAAAGCTCCTTTTTAACGCACAGTTATCTCATATGTTTGAGTCATGTGCAGAACCATGCTACCGTGCGACCACAACCCTTGGAGAGAAGTCAGGCCATGACACACATTAAGTGTTAATGGAAAAGTAACATTTTCTATTTCGGTACAATTCTGCATTGCCCCCAAAACAAAAAATAGGATATCCAATATTGGAAAGAAGGTAATTAATTACTCCTTTCTTATGTAACAAATACACAGGTATGTAGTTTACTAACCTGGTGATATTATTCTTATATGAGTACAATCAATAGCACCAATTACTCGTAGAAATTTCGCTATTGTATAAAAACTTGCGGATAATTGATGCAATTCCTCTTCAGTTTCACTAAGCCATATAAACTTGTCATATAATGTGGCTATAGCATGAGTCACTTTATGAATTATTCGACATGCTGTTGCTTCTTAATTACCGATCATATCCCCACAAGTAATAAGTTGGCTCCCTGTAGCATAATAGCACAATGTACACAATAATTGACTCATGGGTGATACAGCAGCATTCCTGTCAAAAAGAAAAACAGTAAGTAGTTATGTTGGCCGAATAGCCTAGGTAGCTGAGACCACAAACAGAAGAAGAAGAAGAAGAAGAAGTAGTTATGTTAGCACGTAGGTACCTGATTGGACTGATATAAAACAAAAATTCTATAAAAAAAAATTATACCTTACTTAAGTACTAGGTAAGAAATTTGTAGGTAGGTACGTACTTATCACAAGTATCTTACAAGTCTATAATAAGTAAACAAAGTAGGTACATACCTACTTTTCCGTTTTAGACAATAATCCAGATTCAATTATTTCTAGCAAAATCATCTTCTTCTTGGATAGGCGAAATCTTCGAAAGAACTTTTTCTCCGTCAGGGTTTCAAGCAAAGATTTTGCCTTAATAACCCTGATATCTCGAGGTCTGTTCATATAGTTGACAATTTTTCGTCGTCGTCATCAATCTCATTAAAAAGAAACTCAAACGAACTCATTATTCTTTTCACACTTAAATTCTTCGAAAGTTATTTACGACCAAAATCTAACCTCAAATTCAACTACTAAATACGTTTAGCAGCTAAAATAGCGATTTTTAGCTGTTTAAATTTGACAGATCGATAATCATGTTTAACTTGTGGTGCAAGACAACTTGTGTAGTTAAACAGAATTGTGTGCTTAAATAAAATTTTAAACATATTTAACCGCTTGGTAAAAAGCGCCCTAAGAAATTTACAAACAAATTTGGTGCATTTAAAAACGTTTAAGAAAGCAATATTTAATGTTTTTATGCAGGGATGATCTGGACTAATTGAAAAATCAGGGGGAAAATGGGTCGATCTTTGTTTTGTTTTTCAATTAAGGATTAGGACCGCTGTTACTGTTAATTTAAAATGTTCTTTTCTCTCTGATGTTTTTGTGGAGAATTTCGTATGAAAAAATATATTAAGGATCGATGATTAAATTACTTTTGTAGTAAAGAAAAATTAAACAACGATATGAACAATTGCAAAATATCGTACCCACCGTTTGATCATCTAGTGTTTAAAAACCACGTATATACGCAGACTACACTTTTTATCATTTATGCATACTTTGAGTCTCATAACAAGAACTTAGGAACCAAACGTTTTAAAAGCTTTTAGTGCAGGATATGATCAAGTTGTTCCAATGATAAGTTACTATTATTTGTCAATGAACACTGCGGATTGGTTCGCTGCCGAATATACTTAATTTATTGAAGGCAAAATTAAACATATTGAACCAATGATTGTCAAACATAGTTTTATTAATGCAACAACATGCCATACATGCGATAACCATCGAGAACTATCCAAAATCGCTAAAGAAGATTGACGAACGACATTTTGTTGATATTTTAATACCTTGTGCACAAATTGGTTATCGGTTAACAATGCTATTGGACTCCACGGGGATAAGTCATCATATCTTTAAGGACAATACTCCTGGCAAAGTGGTGGAAAACTTTAACTTAAGATATAAACATCCATTACCGAAAAGGCATTGCCAAAATTTAAAACGCTCTAGGGCAAAAAAGATAGACGAAGAAATTGAGAAATAATTTAAGCGCCTAGAAAAAACTGTTAGTGGGATTAAACCCGAAAATATAATAAACTACGACAAAACAAATTTCAGAAGGGGCAAAAAATATCCCGAAAGATACATGAATGCTACGAAAAGCGCCATGTCTGCCATGTTTGCTGCTACAGCTATTAGTTAAACACCTTTATATGTTGTTTACAAATCGAAGCGTCTTTACGTCAGATTGTTTTCTGGAGGTTCCTTACACACAGTGTATAACAGGAGTAAATCAGGATGTATGAACTAATACACTTTTTGCGACTGGATTAATAAAATAATTTTTCCATAGGCAATCAAGATATCAATGTAGAAACTGTTCGAGTCTGTCAAAGACTATCAGCTTCGTCCTTTTACCGCCCAACTCAACGCAATTAACCCAACCTTTGGATGTTAGTTTATTTAAAGTTGGTTTTAGATAATAATAATTGTTTTTAAAAATTTTTGAAAAGTTGTAAAAAGAAATGGACTTGTTTAGAAAGAAAGTGCAAATCTTTCGTCTTTACTTTGGGAAAACGTAAAAACGTAACACTAACAAAATGTATATAAGAACGTTGTCATGATGCAAATATGGAGAAATTAAATCGCCAAATTATTAATTCTGTAAACGAAAAGCTATAAAGGACATATCTAAAAAACCTGCCATTGAGTATGACTACATCTTATATCAAAAGAAATCTTTATAACGCTCATAGAAAAATCCAGCCATGTTTAACCAAGAACATCGAAGAAATATTCGACTTTCTGTAACAGGAAAATATTTAAACTAACAGGTGGGAATATTTTTACCTATAAAAACAGAATTGAATTTATTTTCAGTAGTAATAACCCAAGGACATTGATAAATTGTTCGAAAAAATTTTATAACAGATTTCGAAAGCTTGTTGCTTGGAAACAGACCGACGGCGTAGGCGGAGGTCTGTTGCCTGTAAGCAACAAGCTTGAGAAAGTTGTTAAAATTTTTTTGAGCATTTATCAATGTTCGAAGGTTATTCGGATAGAAAATTTTTTGCTGGTTATTTTCTATCATTGCAAAAGTCCATATACGCTTTCCATACAAATTTTTTACTGTAAACGAAAGCACCTTTTTTTATTTTACATCCTGGGCTTAGAACGACTCAAACACAATGAGTCCGTGTCGCCAACGTGGCGATGCTGGTCGTAGCCCCGAAGTGTGGGCACAGCTGGCCGAAGGCACAAATGGCGATAGGACTCCTGTGTGAGCTTTCGTTGTTTTGTGTTTTTTGACACATGTTTCCCTATCATCCTTTGCTCCCAAGTACCCAACACTTTTGCTACCCAAGTCCAATACCTTACTTGGTTATGCCGCACTGATGACGGCTAACGAGCCAGAAACATGCATGTCTGCGGTTACCATTCCTCCTCGTGACTCTATATCCTTTTTGCGTCTATTATGTAAATAAAATATCTTACTGTATAGTGTGACGACATAGACCAGTGACTATTATTTTTTTTGAATTGTATATAAAGCGGTGAAATGCCATGGAGATTATTATGAATTTTGAATTTGAGTTTTGACTTTATAATTTATGTTGAAAGATAGTTTGAATTTTAAAATTTAGAATTTTTATTTAAAGATATGGAAGTGTATTAAATGGAAATAAATGTAATTGAAGTTAAAAGTTTAAATAAAATATTAATGCTTTAAATGAATAAAATCTTATTTAAATAAAGAAAAATTGCAAGGAACCCAGACCCAATAGCCGGAGCCAAAGGAGAATCATAACAAATTTGGCGCCCAACGTGGGGCAGCCACTACAAAACCTACTACAAGCCACTACAAGACCTACTACAAGGCACTACAAGAACCACTGCAAGAACGAGAAAACCTGGAAAACGGAAAATTAAGACAGAAGACAAGGACTTTGACAGACAGGACTGACAGATAGGTAAGGTATTTATATTTATATGATAGAGGCAGTGATTAATTGTGGGGAGAATTTAATTAAAAACTAAACATTAATTTTAAAATTAAAATTATTAAATTTTTGAATATCAACATATAAATTAAATAAATATAACAAATTGACATTTTAAATTAAATATAAAATAATAAAAAATACTTAAATAAAATGGATACAAGACAAAATAGAAGAAATAGAAGGAGAGAAGATGAAACACAAAGTAATGATGTTATAAGACAGGATGTAGATGAAACAATAGAAAATATTGGTATAAGGGAAAATGATGGATCTTCGGAAGGAGAAGAAAATACAACTATTCAGGTGGTAAATGTAGATGTGATAGGACATGCTACTAGTTCAAAACCACATCAAGAAACAGACATGAAAAGAATGTTTAAATTTTTGGAAAATAAATTTGATGAAAATAATAGAAAAATGGATGAAAATAATAGAAAAATGGATGAAAAATTAGATGAAACTAACAGAAAAATGGATGAAAATAATTAAAAAATGGATGAAAAATTAGATGAAACTAATAGAAAAATGGATGAAAATTGTAGAAAACAAAAAAATTATAGAAAAGAAGATAAGGAAGACTTAAAGAGTTTAAAAGAAAATATAGAAGGTATAAAATTAGATATTAATAATATTAAAAGTGAAATTAAAGATGAAATGAAAAATATTATTAAAGAAGAAAATATCAAAATACAAAAAGAAGTAGATCAATTGAAAGATGGATTTAAGGCGATGGAGAAAATGGGTGATATACACCAGGAGAAGATTAATAATATAGAAAAAAAGGTGAAGGAGCAGCAAAATGAAAATAAGAAAGAAAACGAAAGAATACAACAAACGATGGAAAGGAACGTAATGGAAGTAGCAAAGAAATTTGAAGATGAAACAAAAAAATTACAAGAGTTGCAAAATGAAAGAACTGAGGATGGTTCATATATGTAATACATGGAGGAGAAGGAGCAGTAAAGTTTACAGGGAATATTAGCATATTACATCCATGCACTTATATGAATATGATTAAAACTAAAACTAGGAATAAAAGAGATTGGAAAGAAATTATAAGAAGTTCTTTGAAAGATAATGCTGCATTATGGTATGCAACACAGGAAAATGAGATATTAAATTTTAATGATTTTGAAAGGGAATTCCTTAAATATTTCTGGGGTGAATCAAAACAAGGGGTGAGTAGGGAAAAATTATATTTCGGAAAATTCAATTATAGATTAGGAAATAATTTAACCAATTATGCTTTACAATTATATAATGTTGCCCAGTATTTGGAACCTCCTATAAGAAAAGAGGAAATTATTTTATATATTTCTAGACATTATGATATAACAGTTTCTAAAACAATAGTCATACAAAATATTAGAAAAAAAGAACAATTGATTGAGTATTTAAATCGGGTTGAAAGAAATCTAAAGATTAATGAAAATAGGTCAAAAAATTATGATAATGATAGATTTAGAAATTATCAAAACAGAAATGGATATAATAGAGGAAGAGAAGAAATGCATAATAGAAACAATGGAAATTATAATTATGGATATAATGGGAGAGAAAATGGAAATCGTATAAATGGAAATAATATGGAAAATAATAATAATACAAGAAATAGAAATAGCAGAAATGAAAATGGTTTTCAAAATGTAAGTAATGGAAGATATGAAAGATCAAGATATAGAAATATGAATGAAATTCACAATAATAATAATAGAGAAGATGGAACTGGAAATAATAATGGACCTAGAAGAATAAATCAAATTAATATGCAAAATAGAGAAGTAGAAGAAAATGTAGAAAACGTTAGAGTAGAACCAGAACAAGGAAATTTTTAAATAAGCACCTACAAAATTTTAATGTTAAATGTTGTTATATACATCCAAGGGAATTTATAAAATTAGAAGAAAATAATAATAAATTAGAAGACAAAATTGGATTATTAATTATTAAAGGACATTTGGTGAATAAGAAAATTAAAATTTTGATAGATACAGGATCAGAACCAACATTGATAAATGAAAAAATTATTGAAGAAAATAAAATAGAAGAAATGATTAGAATTCCAAGAATTAAGTTAATAGGTGCTAATGGAAAAAAATTAGGGGAAATTAATAGAACTATAAATATTAATATTAAAATTGGAAATAGTATACATAAAATACAAGGTTTGATTATAGGTAATATGGAGTATAATATAATATTAGGTACTGATGAATTAGAAAGAATGAATGTTATTATTAATTATGAAGAAGGTTGGATAAAATTGAAAGAAGAACAAATAAAATTAAATAAAATAACCAATAATGAGGAGATAATACATATAAATAAACTAAGAATTAATGGGGAAACGATGAAAGAAGGAGAGGTTAAAAAAAATGATGATAAATATAAAGAGGAAATCAATTTATTATATAAGAAATATAAAAATTTAGTTACATTAGAGAATAATACTGCTAAAGAATATACTCACAGATTTGAAGTAAAAAATATAGAAAATTTTAGAGTTAAAACTTATCCAATTCTATATCAATATAGAAAACAAGTAGCTATAGAAATAAATAAAATGCTAGAAAATAATATAATTGAGAGAAGTGATACATCATTTATTAATCCAATTGTAGTTGTGAAAAAAGGGAATGGAGAGCTAAGGTTATGTCTGGATGCTAGAAATATTAATAAATTTTCAATACCACAATATGAAAAACCTATGCATATTGAAGCAATATTTGGTAGAATAACAGGAATTGAAATTTTCAGTAAAATAGATTTAAAACATAGTTTTTGGTTAATACCTCTACATAAAAGTAGTAGGAAATATACTGGTTTTAGTATTGATGGTGTTGTATATCAATTTAAAGTAGTACCATTTGGTATACAAAGTGCATGTGCCGCTTTGGTTAAAGCATTACATAAAATTTTGAACAAGTATGAAAATTTTGTTGTGCATTATGTGGATGATATATTAATTTATTCAAAAAATGAAGAAGATCATAAAAAACATTTAAATATTGTTTTAAAAGAATTATGGATTCAGCTGGATTAAAAATAAATAAAGAAAAATGTCAATTTTTTTTAAAGGAAGTGATATATTTAGGATTTAAAATTAATAAAAATGGAGTAGAGATGGATACGGAAAGAGTAGATAAAATTTTAAAATTTGAGAAACCAAAAAGTTTAAAGCAAATAAGGGGATTTTTGGGAATGATGAATTATTACAAAAAGTTAATACCAAATCTATCAGAAAAACAGATTCCATTAGTAGAATTATTAAAGAAAAATGTAAAATGGGAATGGATTGAAGAAAGAGAACAAGCGTTTAATGATTTGAAAAAAATGTTTACCAATAATTTGATAGTATATCATCCAAACAATGAATTAGAATTTATATTAAGAACAGATGCATCAATTAATAAGTTAGCAGGGGTTTTAATAGAAATACAAAATGGAATAGAAATACCAATATGTTTTATGTCTCGAGTCACAAAAATATATGAAAGAAATTATAGTGTATCAGAGTTGGAATTTGCAAGTATAGTTTTTTGTGTGCAAAAATGTCGATTTTATTTAATTGAAAAAAAGTTTATAATTGAAACCGATCACATGGCGTTGAAGAATGTAATGGTTAATCGTTTTAATAATAATAGGATATATCGATGGAGTTTGTTATTACAAGAATATGATTTTGAAATCAGATATTTATCAGGAAAGGAAAATCTTATTGCAGATACATTATCAAGAGAAAGTAGTGAAAATAAGGATAAAGGAAGAATAGTACAAATTGGAATGAATAAATTAATAGAAGATGAAGGTATATTTTCAGAAGAAGAAATAATAAAAAGTCAACAAAATTTAACAGAAAAAGAAAAACAAAATACACTAATCAAGGATGGATATTATATCAAGGAAATAGGAAACGAAGAAGTTTATGTAATTAAAATATTGAAAATGCTTATAGGCTAGGAAATCCAAAACAGAATTCCAAAGCGATACCAATTAGAGTGATATTTAAAAATGCAGCGGACAAAAAAAGCTGGATGGTAGCTAAGAAACAAAAAAACTTTACCACCTCAGACTTAAATTTGGGTACTGACCCCAAACAGGTCTATATCAACCATGATCTAACAAAATATAACTTAGAACTATTTAAAACCGCAAAACAATACCAAAAGGATAATGACTATAAATTCTTATGGATAAGCGGAGGCAAAATTATGTTACGTAAAAACCATACAAGCAGAACTGAGTGGATCGAGGAGGAGCATGATCTAAAAAACTAAATAATGTAAATAATAAAAAACTTAGCATAAAATTTATAAACATTCAAAGTTTAAGAAATAAAATTGATGAGCTGCAGTGTAGTGTTAATTCTAATATTGTGGTATTAGTCGAGACATGGCTGTACAGGAGTGAAACATCGTTGTATAACATCAAGGGCTATAACGCGGTACATTCATGTAGAGATTCAAGAGGTGGTGGTGCAGTGATCTACATCAGGAAGCCCATTAAATATAGTGAAATAAGCTGTAGTGCCGGTAAGCAATATAATTGGATATGTATAAATATAGACAATACTTTAAAACTTAGTGCTATTTATCGACCACCTTCATACCGGGTTGATGACTTTCTGCAGGAACTAGAGACTGTATTACATAACCATAGCAGTAACCATATTGTAATCGGTGACATAAATATTAACCTACTAGATAACTCTAATAAAACCAAAGAATACAAAAACTTAATAGCTTTGAATGGTTTCTTACTAGTCAATAAAATAGAAATAGGTCAGGCAACTAGAGTGACTGATAGCACGGCCACTCTGATAGATCATGTGATATGCTCTTCGGCAATGAAATATAGATGTAGTGTTAGGGTAGAAGATAGTTCATTATCAGATCATAGGGAACTAATTCTAGAAATAAGAAAAAAAGTAAAAAATTTAAAAAAAAGGTAAATTATCAAAAATGTATCATAAATTCTGAAAACTTCCAAAAGAATTTTTCGAAAAACCTTGACAATACTGATATAAACACTTTCCAAGAACTGATAAATATTATAAATAAATCGAAACAAGCATCACAGTCCACAATACAAATTAAATGTCATGAAGGTAACGACTGGATAACCCAGGAATTACTTCAATCAATAAAAGAAAAAAACCAAGCTTTTAAAAAATATAAAAACAACCCAAATAATATTCAAAATCTTCTTGCTTTTAAAAGATTAAAAAACAGCGTTAACAATAAAATAAAGTCACAAAAAAATCGACACTTCAAAAATAAATGGGAAAGGGCTGGAAATGATGCAAGAAAACAGTGGAATATTGTTAATTCTTTTATAAAAGGTAACACAAGAGAAAGTTTTACGCAAGAATTGGAAGTAGATGGAAGTATCATAGAAAATACAAAAGACATTGTAAGTACTCTTAACTCATACTTTACAGAGATAGGTCCCAATATTATCAAGGATATAGAGACTGAAAGAAAAAACATAAATAGTAACATTACTTTTCCTGAGGTACACTGTAGTAATAGTTTATTTTTTACTCCAACTAATGAAAATGAAATTGAAAAAATACTCCTTTCTCTTAAACGTAATGCAGCTGCAGGACACGATAATGTATTAACCATAGATCTCATAACCCTTAAAAACTCTATAAATAAAATAATCGTTATTTTAGTAAACAACATATTTCTAACCGGAGAATTTCCAAAAGAATTAAAAATCGCTAAAATTTGTCCTATTTATAAGTCTGGTTCGAAAAAGTTGATGAACAACTATAGACCTATATCCTTGATAAGCGTGTTTTCGAAAATTGTTGAATCTGTTATTAAATTACGAATACTCTCGTTTATGTCCAAATATGTCAATCATGATCCATTTCAATATGGCTTTCATGAAAACAGTAGCACTCTAAGTGCTACTGTCGATCTCATGAACTACTTATCGACCAATCTTGATAAAGGGTTTATAGCGATAGCGGTATTCATTGATCTGCGCAAGGCGTTTGATGTTGTGAGCCATGACTTATTATTGAACAAGTTACAACTTGTGGGCTTCAGAGGTGTAATGTTAAAGCTTCTCGGGACGTACTTGCAAGATCGGGAACAATATATAGAGATGGTTAATGAAAAAAGTCCGGTCATGAAGAACAACTGTGGAGTACCTCAGGGCCCAGTCCTGGGTCCACTCCTTTACTCCTTGTTCGTATTAAGCTTAAGACTTGCAGGCCTGAGAGGACAATATAACACCTTTGCGGACGATACAGTTTTGGTCTATGCAGATGATGACCAACAGAAACTAGTCAATTTAGCAAACTGTGCTTTAGACAGATACTATGACTGGCTATTAAATACTATTAAATAATAAATTAAAACTAAATGTAGATAAAACGAAATATATGGTATTTAAACTGAAGAATAAACATGTAAATAATATAGTTATAAGTATGAAAGAAACCGAATTACAAAAAGTTGACAGTATTACATATTTAGGGTTAGTGATTGATGACAACCTCACATGGGTAGAACATATAGAACATATAAACAATAAGTTAGTTTCTTTTATTGGTGCCATTCGTAGGTGCAGACACTTTTTAAGCAAATGCTAAGTATATGATTTACAATGCTTATTTTTTATCAGTCATGAGATATCTTATCCCGGTGTGGGGTACTTGCAGTATAACAAATTTCCAAAAAACAAAGGTTCTACAGAATCAAATACTCAAAATACTTTTTAATCTGGATTATCGCACCAATACCGAGCACTTATATGAAATGCTAAGTCTGCAACCACTAAATCAGATCCTCAATATAGAGCAGTCAAAATTGATGTATAAAATTATTAATAATAAACAAAAATGTAATACAACCATAATTCATTCTAATGAAATTCATATCCATAACCTAAGAAATTGCAATGACATCCACCTGGCTTATGTCAGAACAAACATTGCTGTTCGAAATCTCATTAGTGAGGCATCAAGAACTTTCAATTCCCTACCTGCAGGGTTAAAAATCGAAAAGTCACAGGATAAGTTTTTAAATAACGTTAAAAAATATTTTAAGTGAATATAATTGATAAGCATTGTATTGTGTTTTGCCTTTTTTTTGAATTATTTTTTGGATTTTTTTGAATTATTTTGAATTATTTTAAATTATTTTTTTTTAAGTAGGAATGATCTGATATATGGACATATAGGTTCAAGAAAATTGTGGTTATTATTTAGAGAAAAATTTATAATGAAAAAAGATCAAAAGATAGCAAAAAAAATAACAAGAACATGTAAGATATGTCAATTGAATAAAAATAAGAATAAAGTGAATAAAAATATTGGGAAAAGTGTTACAGCAATGGAAAAGTTGGAAGTAATAGCAATAGATTTTATTAGTAATCTAATAAGAAGTGGGAATAATAATAAGCATATATTAGTAATTGTTGATGTTTTTACAAAATTTATAAAATTATACCCATGTAGAAGAACAAATTATAAATACCCAATACAGTACCCCTAACATATCAGTCCCCAGCACTATATCTACTTTTAACTTATTTTTTTTTAAATTTTCATTTCTATTTTATTTATTTTTTTACAAAATTTATTCCCCCTTCTTAACATTAATTAAATTATAATGTTTTTTATAGTTTTAAATGTGTTCCCCCTCTTTTGAAATTTATCTATACATATCATTTTTTATAGACTCCCCCTTCCTAATACTTTCCTACATATAATTTTTTTTTATAAATTTTGTGACCTTACCCCTTTCCTGATATTTCCTTATATATAACTTCTTTATAAATTTAAATACCTTGCCCCTTTCCTGATATTTCCCTCGATATAAACTTTTTATAAATTTAAATTGCTTTCCCCTTTCTTGATATTTCCCTCGATACAAACTTTTTATAAATTTAAATTGTTTTCCCCTTTCTTGATATTTCCCTCGACACAAACTTTTTATAAATTTAAATTGTTTTCCCTTTTCTTGATATTTCCCTGTATATAACTTTTTCCTAAATTTGGATTGAACAAAATTACGGCAGAAATAACTCAAAAACATCTTAAATTTTTCCAGCACAAATATTATTTCTTCTTTACTAGCAAACCACATCTGTGCCTGTCCATCTAACATCTCACGCAAGTATTCTCTTATTTCTTCATGGTCTCTACACAATTTTAATTTATTTTTCACCATTCTTATGAAATTTTTTTTATGAGTCTTATTAATATTCCCATTAAATTTATGTTCAATTTTACTTATTTTCATAATATTTTAATTTTTATTTATATTTCTTATTTCCATTTCTTCTAATAACATTTCATGTTCTTTTTCTTGTACTATCTTTATTTCTTCTACTTTTTCTTCAATCTCATATATCTTCTTTGTTGTATTTTGCATTTCTTCTATTACATTTTTCTTTTCCACATTATCTTGTTTTATAATTATCTCTAAGTCATTTAATTTTTTATTTGTATTACCATTAATTTCTTTTATTTCATCTTTGCATTCCTTGTTAATAATTGTTTTAATTTTTACTTCTTGTAATTCCTCTAATTCTGTTTTTCTCATTATCATTTCAGTTATTATTTCTGTTTTTGTTTCTTCTAATGTTTCTCTATACATTTCCATTTGGTTCCTCAACTCATTTTTGAATTCTTCTTTTATTTCTTTTTTTATAGAATCCATATTCTTGTTCATAGCATCCATATTTAAATTTATTGCTTTAATATCCTTGTTCATATATTTTTTCATTACATCCATATCCTTGTTCATTTCTTTCATTACTTTTTTCATAGAATCCATATTATTGTTTATTTCTTCTTTATTTTTGTTCATGTCTTCTTTATTTTCTTTTTTCAGAGAATTAATTGCTTCAGTATTTTTATTCATATTCTTGTTTATATCTTTTAACATTTCCATCATTAGTTTTATCGCTGATTCCTCACTATCCCCTATCTTACTATCCTAATTACCCTGATTATCCTGACTAACCTGATTACCCTGACTATCCTGAATACCCTGCCTATCCTGACTCTCCTGATTATCAATATTATCCCCTTGTTCTAACATTCTATCTGGAATTTCCTTTCCCCCTCTTAATCTCATATAACTATATATAATTTATTTAATCTTTTACTCCAAAATCACACACCTTTGTTTTTTTTTAATAAAGCAAGCTTGACACCTAATAGTAAAGAAAAGTCTCTTACCCTCAGTGCCAAAGCAGCCACACGTTCTGGGCGCCAATTGAAATAAATTCTCCTTCCGGAACACCCTTCTTCAATAAAATTCTTGGTCTTAAATCTATAGATTTTGAAAAAGACAAAATTTATATTGTCGAAAAGTCAATAAATGGTTTTAACATGAAATCCTGTTAATATTTATTGTGAGGACCAAATCCCAAGAAAAAATTTTAGGATAAAAAATATATTAAAAGGGTCCAAGAAAATATTCTTTATATATATATATATATATATATATATATATATATATATATATATATATATATATATATATGTATCCGAGACGTGCATTTTGAGAATAAAATATGGCATTAATCAGTCATTTTGGGGAATAGGTGGTTATTTTGAGGAAGTCCTCAAAGTGACATATATATGTATTGGCTTATACTGGGCATTTCGAGAAACGAAATTGATAATTAAAAGGCAATTTCAGGAATTCCTCAAAATACCAATTTGTCGTGTATAAAAAGAGTAATTTGAGGAAAACTTTATTTAAGAGTCTTTTTGAGGAACTTCTGGCCTTTTGGGGAATAAGGTCAATTAACCGTCAGTTAGAGGAATGGGTACAAATGCATATGTCGATTAGTTATTTTTTACAGAAAACAAAATGTTTTTCTTGTTAAATCTAAGTCTACAAACAGCTATTTTATAATAATTAATACAAACTAAACTAATTCTAAAGTTGTCAATTTGATTTTTTAATTGAAATAAAAAGTAAAAAACAATTCCAAACGTAATTGAAAAGTTAATAAATCCAATTAAATCCAGGATGAAAATAAGATTTATTTTTACATATACAAATAAATGATTATAGAAGAATTTTTGTTTATAAAAATAATTAAAAATTGTACTAATGCACCTTATCCTATGCAACTGATTATACCTTTACATGAAATATTTTTGGATTTCAATTTTTTTAACTACTTAGTTTTTGAAACAGTCTTTTAATTTAATTCTTTTCCTATATTATTGGAATTTTTTAAAACTAATGTTAATTTATATTTTTTTCTTATATAATCTGATATTTTTAGGATATGTTACTACGTTCTGTATTTCTGAAGAACATTCGGTAAAGTGTTTTAGTTATTCACTTATTATTGTGTAATCATCTAATTATTAAAAAAAATATATTCAAATTACGCCTTAGTACGACCCTGTGCTGCAACGTTTGTTCGGGTGACACTAGTTCTCGAACGAAAATAACCGAATACAGACGAACGGAATAAGTGTTGGGTAAAGATATGGAAAAATGAAATATCATTGTATATTTTTTTTGTGTTTTATACATATCTATAAAAACCTGGCTCATAGTTGCTTCAAATAGATAATTACATGTATGTAGTTTCTTTAGGTATACTATTATACATATAAGTAAACACTAAGAAAGAAAGTTTAGAAATGCCACACCCCAAGGGAATAAAATAGGTAGAAGATGAAAGTTTATAAAACACTTTTTATTCCTTTGATGAATTTGCTTCAAATTTCATAAAAGTATAAGTAGTAGGGTAAAAGTAACGAATTGCGTATTTTAGGATTTTTCAAAATTTAAAACTTGAATCGTTGAAAAATTAGATAAAAGATTCTATGACGTTTACTTGGTAAGGAAGTTATACACATGAAATTTTAGACTTAAAGTCCAGACCCACATAACCCCATAACCGGTCCGTCAACGACACGATTGTGGGCCCAGTGTCGTTTGTCAGACGGTCTGTGTCTCTAGAGGCCACATATTACCGACAAGAACGCCAACGTGTTTTTGTGTTGATACCTAAGTATCAGTTAGTCCCTTTTTATATACAAATATTTATTTTACAAATAGTGATTTGGCATATAGCAATTGCTTTAGATGACGAAGAACAGTTTAAAATAAGAATGAACAGGATATGGATTCATAAGGCTTTTACTTCTAAGGTTTCTGCTATATTCTTCCAAATTCTATCTATATATTCTGTATTTCTATACTTTTCGCTGCTCTGATCATAGAGCACCGGGTATTTGCGAACCTCTTCTATGAGTTTTTCAATTTCCATGCTGGGCGACAACGATCCGTCACCGTCAAAAATTAAAACAAAACTTATTTAGCCCGATGCTGATCCGTTGCCGTTCCGTCTCTCCGGCTTCAGTCGGTGATGTGTAAGCAGTCTCATTTAATTTTATTGGTCAAATCCTTCACCGCCTGACGAACGACACTCGGACTACACTCGTGTCGTTGACGGACCGGTTATGTGTGTCTGGACCTTTATGCTCTTGCTTGATAAGAATTAAATAATACGTTTATTTTTTGGAAATTCTACCCGCTAAAGGTGTGAAATAATGGATGAAATTTGTATGGAATAACGTAAGGCATATAGATATAGGAATATTAAAATAACCGCTATTTTCTAAATGCATATGTAGGTATGCACGTATACACGGAACAGTTAGGTTTTATATAAGTACCTATACGTATTCAAATACAATGTTGTACCAAAAACATCTAATTATATTTTTATTTCCATAGATTATAGCTATTGAAAGGTATGTAATAGTATATTACGTATCAAGAGTGGTAAGTAGGATATTACGTACGAGTGGAAAAGTTACGCACGAAGCTGCGTAGCGGCGAGTGCGTAATTACACGAGTACGTAATACCTCTTACCACTCGAGTTACGTACTATGCTTTTTCTACGACTCAATATTTTAATTTTAATTCTAAATATTTGACATCTCTTAAAAAATATATGACGAAATTTGGCGTTTAAAATAACATTTATCAAAGTAGTGACATTAAGTAACATCCTAGATTAAATAATAATTTAAAATGTAATATATGTTGCCTAAATCTGTTTTATTTTTATTTTATTTTTTAATAAAACCTATTATATATTTATGTTTTAAAATTGACAAAAAGTATGTAAATAGACCAAATAAAGTAGTACGTACATAAAAAATTTTATTGCAATTTAATTAAACAAAAAATTTAAGTTTTCTTATCTAAACGCACATGTATGTTATGAGATCTCATTACGTGCATGTTATTGTTAAATGTCACTTACAAGGAATGTCTACAGTACAATTTTTGACGTTTACAGTCATGGACGTAGAAAAAAATAATAAACCAAATACTATTCCCAAATCAATATGGGCACCCTTTTCCTGATTAACCTATGATTCAACCTGTTACGACTTGTTTAAACTCATTTAAACTATCTTTAAAATATCAATGGGGACATGGAAAAAGTATTGATACTTCTGGTATAGACTACGTTTCTTTCGATACCGATACTTTTGTACTCGAAATTTATATAAGTATTCTTTGGTAAGTAGGTATCGTATCACGTATTAAATAAGTCTTGTTTTATATTTCGATATTTGTTTAAAAGTATATTGTGCTCAATTGTAAATCATGTGCTATAAGTATCATTTCACTTTTTTATCATAACTGCGCCAATTCAATTCCTTCTATGACAAGAATGACAGCACATTTGTAATTTAAAATGTCTTGTTTGAGTCTAGATTGATACTCAAATAATATACCTAGCCTTTTCCCAAAAATGTATTTGAAAGAATTATTTTAATCATATTAAAATTTGACACTAAAAATATGACAAGTTTGACATTTAACGTTCAAATGTTGACAATTTTGACATTTGATGTTCAAATTTTGACACTATACGGAAAATTTTTGGTAATATTGACATTAGTAATTATTTGTGTCTATTTTAACATATGAAACTATAAGTTTGTCAATTTTTTATATTTGATGTTTCAATTTTAACGCTTGGCATTCAAATTTTTTTCAATTTTGACATTTGACGTATAGTAAACTCATTATTTTGACATAACTCACTTGGGCTTTTTAAATTTAGAAAGTATGTATATCTACAAACAAGAAAATGACAAAATTAGAGAGTGTAAGTTTGAGTTCTGCTGATTGAGACATGTATTTTAATTTCTCCTTAATGTCATTTTGTTGTCTGTAGACTTTGTAAATTTATAAAATTGTGATAATATTGTCATATGATACTATAAATAAAACAATTTTGACATTTGACATTCCAACTTTGACATTGAAAGTTACAATTTTGGCATTTGACGTTCACATTTTGACATTGGGCAAAACAATTTTGGTTATATTAAAATTTGTCAATTTTTGACATTTGACATTCAAATTTTAATAGTATTTGGCGTTCAAATTTTCGACAATTTTTACATTTGAATTTACAATTTTGACATTTAATAAACATCAATAATATTGACATCTGACACTACAAAACTGACAATTTTGAAATTTTAAGATACAATCTTCGTGTTTGAAATTTTAACGTTGACATTTGACATACTTATATGCCACTTGGTGACATTTGACGCTGCAAATATGACAAATTTGACATAAGGTTTGTTCCAACAGACCTCCTGACTGGCAGAAGGACGTCAGAGGCATGCGCAGTACGATAAGACCGTTCCAACAGATTCGCAACATCCCTACAACAGAGCATCGAATAATCCCATGTACTGTCAAAGTGCCGATGCCGTTCCAATCCAACAAAGGTTCTGATTCGTACATGAACGCGTTTATGTACATGTACGGTCAAATCTATCCTTGGTTCGAGGCATGGATAATTTGTCAGGACATGCGCTTTAGGTACTTTATACTCTGTACTCTTTATAACACAGATTAAATTGAACTTTGTTTTATAATGATAAATTGTTGAAGCTCAGAAACTTCTGTAAAAATTATTATTTAAATGAAAAAATACTGTGTATAAAAAAATTTTGTTTATCTGACATTTTTCTTTTTTTATAAAATTATGTTATATACCTGGATTTGACGTATATGCAAGTAGACCAATACGCGGTAAGTCTTTCTAAGTTAAACCTGGCAACTACGCTTCATTCCTACCGCGTATTGGTTCTACTTGCATATACGTGAAATGACGTCAATGCCAAGTGAATGCAAATCCAGGTATAGTCAATATAGACACCTCACACTATTCAAAACCAAAAACTATTGCGTTACTCATCAAAGAATAAATTTATTATCTATATATATAAAAATGAAACCCGTTTTCCTTGGTCATGGCATCACGCGTGAATGGCTGGACCGATTTTACTAATTCTCTTTGTGTTGTATTTGTTATTACTAGGAGAAGGTTCTTACGGAAAAAAATATTAAGAAAATCTCTCAGAAATATTGAAAAATAGACATTTAATTTTGCATATTTTAAAAAACGCGCGTAACGAATGTCAATGTCATTCACAGCCATAGACTATATTGAAAGAGCATCGTTTGTTCGGAAACGTGGTTACTTAATTAAATAAAGCTTCCATGTATCAAATTCAATATTGATTAATCGATATCTATACGATTTCATATAAATATAAGTTCGAAAAATATATTTTTGGTGCGATAAGTAAAACAAAACTATAAACTTTCTTTCCTTCTCTATCTCTTTATCTCTTTTATTTTTCTTAAATTTATTTTAGTTGTTAGCGTAGCAACGCGCGCTGGGTGCAGCTATTTCATATATTTAAAAGAGTGATCATTACTAAAACGCCACCGTAAGGTGGCGCAGTTGAGATAGTATAAATTTACATTAGCAATTCTTGCGTAATTAAGTACTATGACGCCACCATAAGGTGGCGCAGTTAATATATGATATATCTAATCGATAATTTACAAAACCGTAAAAATTTTTGGAAAAATGGTAAAAAAACATCAGTAGGCGGTACGAAGTTCGCCTGGTCAGCTAGTCAGTAATAAAGATAAGAGAGTAGAAGAATAGAAGCGTTCCAAGAAGGACACTAAACCATGAACTAATACATGTACTGGACTTGCGCATTTTATAGTTTATAAACGTGTTCATGTACTAGTCAGAGTGGCTCTGTTTCTCTGTTAGAACAAACCTATAATAATACGTGTATATATATCCAATATATAGTCCATTTCACCGTTTTTGGCCGATGACAGAAATCATACTCGAAGTAAATTTAGAGTTACATCTCTCTCAGATACCGGCAAGTTAGAAATTTAAATGAGGACGTTTGTTTTTTAATACAACACTTACGTAACTGTATCTTGTTTCACCGGTAGATAAAAAGTATTCAATACGGAAGTCTTGACTTAATTCACAATCCTAGTAACTGTCATGTACGGCTCGTTGTTAAAGGGTTGAATTTAATAATTTTTAATGTCATATTTTTGTAGATGTCAAACCACACTGATAGTTTCAGAAACTTACGACCTTATTTAGACAAAAAAAAACTCTCCGCCATTGGTAACTTGGATAACAGTTTAATCTTATTTCAGTGGTTTCTAATATCAAATCGGCCAAAAACGATGAAATGGACTTTTTGTACAACTGTCATTAAAAGTGACACTTTTAATGATAGCAAACAATGTTAAAAACGATTGTTTACATAGCAGCGTGTTAAAAATACTTTTAACACGTTGACATGTAAACAAGTTTACTTTTAACACGGTTTAGTTTACTTTTAACACGGTTTGGTTTATTGTCATTGCAAATTCGCTCGTTTCATTATCAAAATAGGGAAGTTGTACAAAAAACATTGTATGGTATTTGTGTTAAAAGTGATTTTATTTTGTTCGTGAAATTGTTCAATTCGCTCCGCTCATTTCACAAACGTTTTCACTCACAAAATAAAACCTCACTTTTAACACTCATATCATAAATAACTATTACCTATCAATATTGACACTACAATTTTTACATTTGAAGCTACAAATATGATAATTTAGAAATTTTACATATTTACATGCTACTTTTTGTCATTTTATGGTATAATAATTTTTATTTTTTACATTACTAATTTGTCAATTAATCAAAATTATTGTTAATAAGCACAATTTAAAAAAAAAAAAACTTTTTATAATAGACAGTTTTTTACTGATTTATAGGTCATATTACTATTGTATAAAAGCATCCCTGCTATTGCAAAAATATTTAGTCATTCACCGCTGTGATTAATCACTTTTTATTAAACTGTATAGTTTCAAAGCACGTACCACAACTTTTTATGTAAAAACTTTTCAATTATTAAAACTGAATTTAAGTGTCATCTCAACAATGCACAGCATCCCTGATTTTGCAAAAATATTAAGTCATACAACGCTGTGATTGATCATAGAGAAGATTGTTTACTTGTTAACAAAATCAAGGGTAGCTGTATCTAAAAACTTTCTAAAACAGTTTATTTTATTACCAGTTAAAATAATAATTACTGTTTTCACATGTAAGAACAAAAAAAAAAGAAAAAAAACTTCTCTATCGCGAGATCAATCCTATTACAATAACCCAACAGAATTGTCACAATCAACCGCTTGAACCGCTTATACAAATAGGCCACCGCAAGTTTATATGAAGTCTTTCAAAATGATAATACGTATACATATTTAATTTAATAACAATTCAGTATAAATTTCGAAATGTATGTATATGCCTAAACAGCCTTGAAACATGCATTGTCATCCACTTCTTAGCTATCCTGAAAATTTCAGAGCTCTAGGTAGTCGGGAAATGGGTTTAAATTCAATTTCAAAATTCCACGGAATGAGACAGAGACAAAGAACACGGCGAAAATATAAAAATTTCTAAAATAAATAGGCTACTTTGTTTTTCCATAAGTTTAACTCGGGTAAAACTACCTATATAAATTAATTTCTTTTTGTCACAACTTTTTTGTCTACTACATACCTATTTAATTAATTACTATAGTAATACTCCACCAGTCCACCATCCTGTTATCAGCTGTAACGTACCCCTATTCCTATTCCAAGCACATTCCAAGATTGGAAAGTGAAGTATCGATATCTACGGGTATCAATATATTTCTTTCGATACTTTTATGATTACGACACTTGTCTTCCGATTCTACTCATGAGTAACGTATCGATACCTTTCTTTCGATACCGTGGCCTTAAATATCATTGCCTAATAATGTAATAATCTATATACCTAGATGGTTAAGTGAGTTATAATAATAGTATTTCATTATTATTAAGTCCTATGTTTATTTGAATATTATTCTTGAGAATCTTGAGCGCATATTGTGTCGTATTTGATGCGTATTTGACTTGCATAAAACTGCTGACTTAAATGTCATAATAAATCAAATATAAAATGATGAGAATTTAACATCGATACTTCAATGATTCATCATAATTACGTCGACGTTCAACTATCGATATTTGTGTTATAAAATCGATTTTTTGCATATATCGATCTTCACCTGCACGCTGTTATTTATACTCAGCGATGCCAACTCTACCGATTTTTCGGTAGATCTACCGATTTAGGAAGTAATCTATCTATAAATTTTCTATTAAAATTATTTAACTTTTTTGTATCTCAATTTAAACTTACATTTTTTTATTAAATAAACACTATTTTAAAAATTCCCGTCATTGTTTTTAAAACTACCGATTTATACTTATTTTTTTGTGCCAATCTACCCATTTCAGAAATTTTAGGTTGGCAACGTTGTTATACTGAACATTTTTATTTTATACTGCATTGGTTTGTTTTACAAAATTTGCCTAACCTTGAAAAGGGTGTATACAGAGTCGTAATTAGGGATTAGAAATTTGAATATATTTTTTAATCTAGAAAAAGCACCTAAATAAATGATCTTATTAATGTAATATCTCTAATATAAGTTATTTAAACGCTTTTTTTATCAAGATGCTAAAATGCTTGAAATAAAGGAATGGAAGAAGCAACTGTAGGCTTCCAGTACGACTGGTGACTATTAGGTATGTCAAACGGCTTCCATATAAAAAAAGTATTTTTTTATATATTTAATATATACATTATGAAAGGTAAACAAGATAAAACTATGTAAAAGTGAATAAGTTTTAGATCAAACGGTAGATGTACGAGTATAATAGATTTAAATTAATTTTAATTTTGTGATAAATGTAGGATATTAAAATGAGAATTATGTGAGTACCTAAAAGAGTAGATGAATGTGAGGTTGAGGGTAAGACAATGACCGAAGTTAAGATGGATGGATAAAATAAATTACCTGAGACCGGAAATAAAAAAAAACAAAATAGAGACAAATGGAAACAAATGTTACTGAAGGCTAACGCCAACTCCAACTAAACTTGGGATACGGTTGAGAAAAAATGACAAAATTTTTCAATTAAAGTTCTTTTTTTTAATGTAAAATCATGATAAATGTTACAAATGGAAGCGTTTTCAACAAAATTTAAATAAACATAATTATTAATTTATTATTTATTAGTGCTTTTCCTAACAAACCAATAAAAACTTTGGATTGAATTGTCGACTTCGTCTAGGCATATTTTTCCTAGTTCCAAGTGGGTACAATAGGTACCTTGCATATGTTTTCGATACAACATCGTAGTATTGCCTACTACACCGGCTACGTCTTATTGTATATAATATATTATTCGTTTAATGAGAGCAATTATTTTTTCCCTCTGCACATGTGTAAGTCCAACATATGATATTTTTTATATTTAATAAAATTACAAAAGAAATATGATTTTGCTAGGAGCAGTTGTTTCCTATTTACTGTCATATTTGTTTACAATAAAAACCTTTACTTAAACTTTGATACCACTACTTCATTCAAAAATTCAATGTGTAATATGATACATATGTAACGTTTAGATTTTCTATAGAACTATTGTCTATACACAGTTTTATGGTTGTACAAGTTGTAAAAATTGGCTAGCGTTAGCATGGTGTTAACGCTGATGGGTCTGGTTATTTCTGTTCTTACTTTTTTAAATTTGTAATAATGGATTCAAAACATTGTTATAAATATTCTTCTTTCGTGTTTTATTCTTCTAAGTAAGTATATTTCTATTTAAATAATTCATGTCGGTATTTATTTATTTTTAAGATAAAAAAATAAAAATAACATAGTTCCAAATTATATTATTCGAATAGGTAGGTACTCAATAGAAGTAAATAAGTAAATGATTAAATTTATAATAATTAAATGTATATTTTTGTTCAATCTTGGCTTCCTGTTATGTACTTTGTAATGTAATTCTCACTTGTTATCAATTTGTTTTGTTTATTTTCCCTAATATTTATATATAATTATAGTATTCAAATAAGTAATTTTGTCCTTCAAATGGATTTTCTATAGGAAAATAAATGAATGTTATTATTCTTATTAAGCATGCATAATGACGCAGATTAAAAAATTGTAAAATTTTAATCCGTTGCTTAGCAACGAACTTTTCCTAACTCTTTACTGTACGGGAATATTTTTCCCTACTGTACGGGAATGATCCATAAAACGTTTATAAGCAAATTCATATTTTGCCTTGGATTTATTTGGCAACAAATTTAAAACCACATTAGTAGCGGTGCCTAGTAACTCTGGAGGCGTTTTGCACCTCTGGACATCATCGTCACTGTCCATTTTAAATATAATTTAATTTTTTTTAAGGAATATGCATCTAGCCGAACTGACAGGTTTGTAACACTAATAAACAATGATAAACAAACAATGTCAACGAAACGGTTTCATAGAAAATAAGATGATAATCAAAAACAGTTATGCATATATAAAACTTTCTTAGTTTACGATTATATTTAATGTGATTTTAGAAAAAATAGTATGTGTATCTCGTAGTAAAAGCACATTCCCGGACTCCAATGTTTGTTGGCCTCGGCTAAACGCCTCAGCCAACAATTTACATTGTCGTCCTGGAATGTATCGCTTTTCCTACTAGATACACAATATACTATTTCTGAAATCGCTTGGAAATATCAAGTTTCTCAGATCAAATTCGAGCCGCAAAATACACTATTCTCGTATTTTAGTCCGTTACTGGGCAACGAACTTTTCCGTAATCCGTACTGTATGGGAATATTTTATCCATACTGTATGGGAATATTTTATTCACGTTTATAAGCAAATCCGTATTTTGCTTTGGATTTATTTGGCAATAAATTTAAAACCACATTAGTAGCGGTGTTTAGTAATACAGGAGGCGTTTTGCACCTCTAGACATCATCGTCACTGTCCGTTTTAAATATAATTTAAAATATTTTATGTGATATCTAACCGAACTGACACTTTTGTGACACTAATAAACATCGATAAACAAACAATGTCAACGAAACGGTTTCATAGAAAATAAGATAATAGTCAAAAACAGTTACGCATATATAAAAATTTCTCAATTTACGATTATATTAAATGCGATTTCAGAAAAAATAGTATGTGTACCTCGTAGTAAAAGCACATTTACATTGTCGTCCGAGAACCGAGAATGTATTGCTTTTCCTACTAGATACACAATATGCTATTGTCAACCGTCAGTTTTTGTTTCTCGTATTTTTGCCATAAAATCAAATACCCTACTTCCACTACAATACTAAATTGTTCTCAAATATTTGAAGAAAACAATTATAATTGGAAAAATCTTATTTATCCAACTTAAGAAAATTTCATATTTATGATTGCGAGTAAGTCCGACGCTGATAGCATTGGACTAAATTTCCGTTACTTTCTGTCTCTGTTTTCATTAAATGCTAGAAAAAGCAAAAAAAAGACCAACGGACGAATGTACCAAAATCTTACTGATTGCTGTTGCTGTTATATTTTATTATTTGTAGTCATAGAGCTTCTATTGCGTAGTGGTGGTTTGCTTCATTGCTGTTTTACGATTGTTCTACGCTCTACGCCATTTTCAATGCATTAACGGCGTCAGGTCTTGTTCTGTTTAAAGTTTTTTTATCAAAGTTTTTAACTGTGAAAACATTTGTGCGTAGTATTGAAAACAGATTATATTTGCTCTTCAGTTATAGTTAAGGAATTTGGTCTGTGGTTAAGGATGTCTCGGCGCAATAGGTAAGTCACAAGTAAAATTAATTTAAAATAAAGCAAATTATTATAATTATAGTAGGTAACAGTTGTTATAATTTCTTGCATTTGAACAATTCGTTTTTTCTCGAGCTTTGGCACGTTCGAAATATCTGTCTATTAGTATATATCTGTAACAACCAAAATTACCTTTTTTAGTTAAAAAAAAGGAATATAGCTTATTACGTAATTAAAACTACTTTTTAAATTAGTATTTTTTAATAGTCAGGTGTATTTTTTGTGCTATTTTTGCATTGTAAAACGGATCTGTTGTATTTGGCGCCAAGAACCACGTGGCGGTTTCATGGCATTATTTCTTTATTATAAGATATATTTGAGTTGGTAGGTGCCAAATTATTATAAAAGAGTTTTTTTGACATCGAAACTAGAATCATTTCGACTTTAAATAATAGTTTTTCCAAAGATCTCTTAATTAATGTTAACGTTTAAACTACTTTTTCTACATAGGTATTTGTCTATTAATAAGTAATGGTTCTTTCTAATACACACCTAGGTATACATACATTTGTTAGTTATTACAAGTAATTTGATTTTGATTTCACCTCATTTATTTCTGTGAAATAACTATTGGTATATTCTATAAAGAATCAAATTAGTCTAATGGCCAATGGGTTTCCCGTGGCCTCTTCGCCTTTGATGGATGCATCCAAGTTATTCTTACGTATTTTATGTCGTAGAATTCAAATTTTTAGGTGGACATCGCTAAAATGTAACAAACAATTGTTATAAACAATTTTTTTAACAAATCCATAAAACTGACGCTTTCTCAAACCGGAACAATTTGTTTTAGGTGTTTTAGAACCTTCTTAACAACAAAGTATGCATGCAACTTTTCTTTAAAATACACCGTTTTTAGTTATGAGCGAATAAAAGTTTGAAATTGGGCTAGGAGCACTACTTTCGAGGCTACAGAACTCATTTGAAAATGATTGTTTTTATGTTTAGGTTGTGATAGTTTAAAATTTCCTTGACAAAATTTTATTGCTTTTTCCCAATAATGTTATTGAAAAATCTTTATTTTTCAGCGTTAATGTGAGTGAACGCGTTCCCGCACGCCGCGCGCCTCTACTTATTAGCATGCTACGACCCAAAATACGTTAGAAAATCTTAAGTGCACCCATCAAGCGCCAAGAGACCACGAGAACCCCATTGGCCACTCGACTAAATACCTAATCAGTATGTAAACAAAAATTGCACAAAAAAAAACCGTTTGCTAACTTTGCTCGACTTTTTTTGAGTTTTTAAATACCTTCATTTTGAGAAATTTTTGAGTAATTACGTATAACGTCGAAACAGTTTAACGGTAAAAATTCGTAGGATTGACTGTACATCATAAAATGATATTCTACTTTTGTTTAAACTGTATTTTTATAAAACTTTCTACAAGCGTACTGTTTATCTATGATTTTTTCTGTTTAAGAATGTAAGATTATTTGTAATTACTTTTCAGGAATAATAATAAGTATTGCCTTGTAAGGTATGTGGATGATAACATTCTAAACGTAGTTTTAATAAAACACATGAAGTTTATTAAGAAAAACTTGTTCTGGACTCCTTATAGAAAAATGGGAAATTTTAAAGCAATTCCACTTAATTATGGAAACAATAAAACTGAACTTATGAAGATCATGAAGAAAATGAGAGTCGAAGAAATCGAACAAAAAAAAGGTAGCTATGTAACTACATTTTTTTTGTTCTTTTTATTTTACAAAAATACGCTTTTGTTGTATCTTATTTTTAAGTTAAAGTGGAAATATGCATGTATATTATTTTATGAGCAAAATCTTGTGATTCATTAATTATAAATACGGATAAACACATAAATTTAACTAACGACGAGAATTAGATCTAAAGTGAACTTAAATAATCATTACATATGTAAAACTTATAAATAAATTTATTTAAAAAATAAATATGGATAATTACATTATAATTTGATAGCTCAGTAAATCCATTAATTATTTATTTAAATAACATTTTGTTTTAAACTAGTAACGCTTTTAAGACATTTATATGTCTAAATTCTAGATTTTTTATATTTTATTTTGTTTGCTTTATTTAAATTTAATACAATATTTTTATTTTTTAAGATAAAGACATAGAAGTTTTAGAAAGAACAGCAAAACCTTCATTAAAAGATGAAAGTGGTAGTATTGCGGATCAATTAGTTGATCTACTAGATCAAGAAAAACCGGAAAGCTCCAGATCTTGCCATTTTAACTATAAAACATCTAAAAATTTTACTACTGATAAACACTTGCAGGATGTAATTGAAGATGATGATGACTCAATTGCAGACCCCGACTATGTTCAGGAATTAAGCAGTGATGATGAAATTTCTGCTATATCTAAAAATTTAAATGCTAATGAAAACTTGCACAATGTAATTGAAAATGATGACGACTTAATTTCAGACCCAGACTATGTCCAGGAATCAAACAAAGATGATGAAATTTCTGTTGTAGGTAACAGAATGCAAGAGATTCCCAGTTCAAATTCTGGTCAAGGTACATAGTTGTATTTTTTTTTAATCCTGCTCTTATACATTTAATTTAATAATCAACTAACTTGGAAGCAACACTCATCAGAAGGTACATTCTGTAAAATGTTAAACAAATATATTACCCAAACATTTTTTGGTTATATTACATTTTAAAGATAAATACACTACATAGGTTGAATATAACTATAAAAAACCGAAAAATGTGTATTATTAGTAGAGTATTGCAATTTATACTTCATTTTATTGCAACATCCAAACATTTGTATGAATAATATAATTTTTTCACATCTTTTTTATATTACATGATTCAGTCTATATCCTTTCAAAATAATACCTACGTTATTATTTACAACTTTTTTAGTTAGAATACAATAATAAGTTGAATATGACTAAATACCCTAAGGTTAAAGATAATTGTTTTAAATTTGCAAAAGGTTCTAACGTAATTAAAAGCTTGATTAAATATAAAAAATTGAAGACTTTGATTCATAACATATTAGTAATTTTAGTTAATACTGCAATTGTTACTAATATTAGTAAATCAAAGAAACTGTATAGATAAGAAATGTGAATTAAAATTGCATTTAATTTTTTTTTGCGATGACCTGACTTTGATTTTAGATGTACTGAGTGATAGCACAGCAGAATTAAACAAAAGAATTGTTACCAAACCTAAGAGCAAAAAATACTTTTGTTTATACTGCAAGAAAATGTTTTCCAAGATTGTGGTGCATCTAGAAAAAGCTCATGCCAACGAAGAAGAAGTAAAAAAAATCATGCTTCTTCCAAAAGGTAGGTAAGATTTAATTAATTAAAGCTGTAGTGTTGACTATATTTGTTTTAGGTTGCAAAGAACGGAAGGATATTATCGCGATTTTGCGTAAGCAAGGATCATTTATATATAATACTGAACAAAGTTACAATACTGGGAATTTGATAGTTGTTAGAAGACCTGCATATGGTACTACTAAACCGATAAATCACTACAAAATCTGTCCATTTTGTAAGGGAACTTATTCAAAGAATTCCATCCGAAAACATTACCATAAATGTGCTGATAATTGGAACAAAGGAGATAGGTCTGCTAATATATTGTCAAGACGGGTGCGAGCAGATATTCATCCAAATGCTAGTATAGTGTTAAAAGATATAGTATTTCCTCTATTAAGAGAAGATGATGTTACTGCGATTATACGATACGATTTATTAATTATAGAGTATGGAAATTACTTATGTACTAAATATCGATCTCAACACCTTCATAAAATGATCCGAGCAAAACTCCGATTACTAGGACGCTTTATGTTAGAAATAAAAAAGCTTGACAATACGATTATAGATTTATCCTCTTGCTATGTCCCCATAAAATTTAATGTTGTTACAGAAGCTGTTAATAAGGTAGCTCAGTTTTGCCCCTTCTCGTTACAGTACAAGTCACCATCCACTGCTTCCGATCTTGGGACGATTTTAAAAAAATGTGGTCAGTCATTAATTACGTTATGTATAAAAAATAATAATAAACAGAAAAAATGTGACGTTGAAGATTTTTTAACAGTATTAGAAATGGATTTTGCTGCTACTGTTAATAAAACCGTGCTGGAAAATAAAGAAGAACTTCGAAGAAACAAGTCTTTGCAGTTACCGTCAATTCGAGATATTTCCCAATTTAATAATTATTTAAATAAAAACTGCGAAAATTATTATAAAAAACTTGTGCTTTCATTCGACTTTCATAACTGGAAGGAGTTAGCATCTTACACACTTATTCAGATTCAAACATTTAACAGACGGCGAGCAGGCGAGATAGAAAGAGCAACTCTTGACGATTTTTATTCACATAAAACATTATTTAAAAACGACGATCAAATTTTTTTTGATAATCTTCCTAAAGAATATCAGGAGAATAGTAAAAAATACTCTAGGTTTGAAATAAGAGGAAAGAAGAACCGAGGAGTTCCTGTTCTGTTATCTAAACGTATGGTAAAATGTGTAGAGTTGATAATAAAAAATAGAGAACAAGCTGGAGTTCCGACAAATAACAAGTATATATTCGGTTTACCAGGAAAATCAGAAGTGCCTTTATATTTGCGGGCTTGTGACCTAATGAGAAGATTCGCAGAAGAGTCTGGAGTGCAAAATCATCATCTTATTAGAGGTACGCAACTTAGAAAACAGTTAGCTACTCATTCAGCAGTAATGGATTTAAAGGAGACTGAAGTTAGTGACTTGGCTAATTTTATGGGACACGACGACAAAATTCATAAGGTGCACTATAGATTACCTGTTGCTAGCAGGGATATTGGAAGAGTTTCTACATTTTTGGAATGGGGAATAGGAGGTTGTTCTTCTGATACTTGTGGTAACTGCCATCATGTTTTAAAATTTTCAGTTAAATTTATTATTCTTTGAAACTTTCAGATTTAGAAAATTCACAATCAAATTTAGAGGAATCAAACCAAAATAATTCAATAAATCAATCGATAAGTTCAGTATCGCCTAGGGATTCATGGAATGAGTTTAACAACAAAACAACGGTTTATGGAAAAAAACGTTGCGGTATGGATCTTTGTATATAATACATTTTTTTGATACATATATTTAAATAATAAAATTATTAGATTTTTCCAATTCTTATACTTTTGACACTGTAAAATTTGTTTTAGAATTTTTAGTTCATTATTTTTTAATATCTTCTAACGTATATATTTCTTTAATTGTATTTATGATTTATTAATTTATTTATGAATTTTAGTATCTCCAATTGGAACAGTTGTAAGAAAATCTTGGTCCACTCCAGAAAAACGGAAAGCTTTTGAACTATTTCAAGATAATATTGAAATCAGGTCCTTACCTTCGTTAGCAACATGTGTAACAGCAATAAAAACGAACGAATCGCTGCAGAAACGATCTCCAGCCCAGTTAAAAGCATGGGTTGCTAACCAAATCAAGACGAAAGGAGAAAATGGAAAAAAATCATCACGAGGTATACAAAATATTAGTTACAAATTAAAAAAAAAAATAATTATATGACGTGGTTTTGGGAAAAAATAAATATATTTTTAAATTTCAGCTTACTGGACTACTGAAGAAAAGTCTATTATGGAAAAGGAATTTTCAAGAAACTTACGCGATGGAATACTACCGAGTATTCCTCAATGTGCCAAAGTGCAAAAGATGTACTCGATTTTGAGTCAACGAAACCCGGCTACTATAAAAGCATGGGTAAATAATACTATAAAAAGAAGTAAATCAGGAAGATAGATACGATGGAAGATATTTATAATAAGCAACCTAATAAGTGGAATTAATATTTAAAAAGTATAAATAAAGTTTTATAAACAAATTAAGTTTTTACTTCTTTTATAATAAATACATAAACATTTTTAATTATTTCGCATAACATTACACATTAATGTTATGCGAAATTGTGCGAAAGATATAAAGTATTATTTGCCTCAGTTGATATAGATCATTCAATTTTTTGATACAGATATGTAAAAAATAACAGGATTTAAATAAAATTTAAAAGTATTAACCTGAATTTGACCTGATTCCAAACAGACCACAGGTCAGCAAAATTTGTACCCAGGAACAAAACTAAACAAGTTCTCTGTACTGAATCGAAATGTGTCTCCGGTATTGCTCTGTCACGTCAGATTGTACGATAAACTAAACAAAATTTGCCAGACAAAAATTCACAGCGTTTGATTTTCTTTCTAATGGCATACCAACACCAATCACTTAAACCTATATTCTTGCAACGATGTTCCAAAGAGAAATTTTTTAAACTTATTTAGTTTTAAATTGAAAATTTTTATTCTTGTTCTTATTAAGAAATGTCCTTATGTTAACCGGAGAAACTTTGGCACAAAATACGAAGATTGAACATAAAACACTTTAATTAAACTGCCTCTTTATCGATAATTCAGAAATGTAGGAATTCGAAAATTTACAAAATTTGTTTCAATAGTTTGTCATCATTTAATAAACAAGCTCGATACGACAATGTTTGATGAAATACACATAAGTATAAAAATATCATTTGAAATCTAATATACTGAAATTAGTACATGTACAGTTTAATTATTTATGACTCTTGTGAAACGGGTGTTGACAAAATATAAAATTATAAATTTTAAACATAACTTTTAAAAGTACCGAAATATTTAAAAGTTAATTATTACGAAACTGGCATAGATTGTACTTCCATATCCATATATTGGGGCGAATATTGGCGCCAACCATGTTTGTCCAATGTGTAGATCGAGAAAATTGCGTTGGAAGTGTGTTGGGGGGCCAAACGTTCAAAATTTGCCGTCGACTGTAGGGTTTTTGACGAAGCTTCAAAGGAGATTGGCGCCAGTCAACACGGCATACCTAACCCATATATGTAATACTCCTTATATCGCTAGCATCCTATCCCTCCTGTAAGAGGGAACGAGTAATTTAAATAACTTATTTAAAACTAGTTTTACTCGCAACGTCGTTCACGTGGCATGTGATTGTTGTATAAAAATTTCTTACCCCACCCCATTTAAGGAATGGGAGAGAAATTTTTATTCACCAGGGCCCGTATTCTTGACTGTCTGGGAGGGGAGTGTTCCCGGGAACGTTAAACGGGAGTCCTTGTTCACTTCACTCCCGGGAAGGGTATTACCGTATTCTTGAACGCACGGGAATGTCTTTGAGAGTGCACAGTGTTGCCGCACTTACAACTGTCATTGATGTAGAAAAATTGAGTTTAAAAATTAATTTTTATTTTTCTATGTAAAAATCATTGAATATAAAACCTCGTAAAAATGTTCTGTGAGTAAAAAAAAGAGTTTTTATAATTTGCACCTATAATATTTTTCATTATGACACCCAAATGAGTACTATAATGTTTCATTAAAGCACTCAACTTTGGAAACTTTTCCTGTATGCGGTTGGTAGCATTGGATAGTATGATATGTCAATTAAATAAACATCACTAAGGAACCTAGTAACAAACAAGGAAAAGTTTGTTTGTTTGTTTGCTACCAACTCATTTAAAAAGAACTAAAATAAAATACAAAATTTAAATTTATTTAAAAAAGCAATAAAATAGCAAAATATAAAAAGTATTATAAACAACTTATTTCATATGGCTGTTATGACATTCGTCCTTTAAAAAACTCATCGCTACGCGATTCGTTTTTTAAATTTGGACTCGTGTCATAACAGAACGCCATATGAAATGCGTTGTTTAATATACTATTATTTAACCTACTATTTTGGATGTAATTTTTAATTTTCATAAATTAAAACAGTAATAATTTAATGTCCTATGTACTCTGCAATCACTTACATTCCAGTGTGCCACTGCTTTTACTTTTCTTCCTTTTATTTATGTTTGGAAGGACCGACTTGGGAGACCTACTGAAATTAGTACTTAAAAATAACTAAAATTTCTCATAAGCCTCACTTGAATATAATTGGTCATTTTAACGCATTTTAACGCAAAAAATATATAAATATTTCCCAAACAAGAAACAGATGGAAGAAATATTAGAATTTATAATTCTTAAAAATGATAACACACAAAAAATAAAATTTGAGGTTAGATGTTAAAAATAAACAACGGGAGTGGATTTTCTCGTGGGTGACGGTAGGGGAACGCAAGTATTTCCGGGAACGTTGACTTCACAGTCACAGATTCAAGAATACGACACATATCGTTTTAAGGCGAACCACGCCCCTTTCGCGAGTAAGTTCTCCTCCCAGAAATTCAAGAATACGGGCCCAGATGTTAAGTTGAAAGAAGACAAATACATCTGTGAAAACCGCATTCGAATCGGATCAGTAGTTTTCATGTGATGCGCGCACAAACATACAAACAGACAGACAAAAAAATCTAACCACATTTTTGGGTTCTATTTCGATGTACCCGCGACGTCGTTCGCGTGGCGTGTTGATTTTTGTATAAAAATTTCTTTCCTCACCCCGTTAAAGGGGAGGGGCGGAGAAAGTTTCATACACCAGATGTTAAGTTGAAAGAAGACAAATACGTCTTTGACAACCGCATTCGAATAGGATCAGTAGTTTTCATGTGATGCGCGCACAAACATATACTTTTCTACAGTTTTATTATATGTATAGATAGATGTGTAGGTATATAAGTAACAGCATATGGGTGCCGCGCAGGCACATATGCCTCACATGTCGTATGCAAAAGAGAGGCATAACGGCATATACATAATAATATGTCGGCACCAAACGATATAGGAGTATTACATATATGACCTAACCAAACTTTGGCTTTGTTCCTTGTTTGTGTGTTTGTCTCTATGCAAGATTTTAGAATGTCGAATATGTTGACGTTGACTCTATACGCTTGCAACTGAGAGTAGTTCCAACAATCCCAATGTGTAAATGCCTTAGTACCAGCCAGCAGAAATAAGTTTCAAAATTGGGGCAAACGTTGGCGCCAATGTGTTGAGCCGGCTTTAGGGGAATGAGAAAGAACGCCTATGGTATCAGCAGAAAACCATATTTTAACATTATTTAAATTATACGAACATGTGAAAACTGTTTGCTAAGTTTCAACAAAGAATATTTGAAGGTGTTAGTATTATAAGCTAAAATCGTTTTAGAGTATTTGTAATAAAACACTCCGCATATAAATTTAGGTTAAATCTTCATATTTTGTGCTAAATTCTACAGTTACTAGATACCTACATGATAAATTTTTAATAAAACATTCTATATTGTTGGAAACAATGTAAAAAATTAAACAATCATTGGTTTTTGGTTGCTTACTAATTATGCGATTATTTTCTTTTTTAAATTTTAACATTATTTAAGATCATTCGCAGTTTAAAAAAAACATCTTATAAAACTCATAATCTTAAATATGACCTTTAACGATCGAAAATCAGCGATTTTTACACTATTAGGATAGAATACCTAGAGTATTTTCGGAAGACAGATATGGACTCTGAGCTTGGAAAATCTTCGAGAAAGTATATTTTGGTTCGTGGGTAAGAAGGTTTGGATCGTGAATTTGTTAACACTTACCTACTTAAAACGAAAGGTTGTATTGGGAAACTAAGTATATATAAATTTCAAAGATTAAAATATTACATATAGCACAAATGCACATTAAAATCAATTTTTTTAAACTCCAAATTATTTAAAATCGGTATATACCGGTATATACCATTTGTATAAAACGAAACTTTCAGGAACATATTTAGATATTTTAAAGAGTATATACCAGTATATACTGTTTCCTCAAACTGAGCGTCTTGGATATATATATATATATATATATATATATATATATATATATATATATATATATATATATATATATATATATAAAACGAACAGAGCGTTTTGTGACAGTCTAAAAATGTCCAAAGATGATACATAAAGTATCTAATGCCATACTGTCAATAGTAATAATTTCAGTTTTGAACTGAAATGGTGTCGGTTAGAAATTTCTAACACTTTAAAAGACACCTTGGACGCTGCCATATAAATAGATATAAATATCATTCAACCTATATCAGGGCAAAACCAAACTACAGACACGTGTTTCGCTCTTGTTTGAGCTCGTCAGTGTAGTACAGGCTATGTCTCTCAAGTCACTAATCAAGAGACATCCCTGCTATAAATTGAACGATATCTATAGATGTCAAGTGCGAAACTGATAAACAGTCGCAAGTGGTTCCATCTTCACTCCAAAAATGGTACTTCAGTGGTAGCTTTGCATCTTGTATATAACCTTAGGCAAGGTAAAATGATAAAACGAACAGAGCGTTTTGTGACAGTCTAAAAATGTCCAAAGATGATACATAAAGTATCTAATGCCATACTGTCAATAGTAATAATTTCAGTTTTGAACTGAAATGGTGTCGGTTAGAAATTTCTAACACTTTAAAAGACACCTTGGACGCTGCCATATAAATAGATATAAATATCATTCAACCTATATCAGGGCAAAACCAAACTACAGACACGTGTTTCGCTCTTGTTTGAGCTCGTCAGTGTAGTACAGGCTATGTCTCTCAAGTCACTAATCAAGAGACATCCCTGCTATAAATTGAACGATATCTATAGATGTCAAGTGCGAAACTGATAAACAGTCGCAAGTGGTTCCATCTTCACTCCAAAAATGATCCTTTTTGCGTACATGCCCAATAATTTTCCCCTTTTGTTTTTATATATATATATATATATATATATATATATATATATATATATATATATATATATATATATATATATATATATATATTGAAATGGATCTTCCTTCCGGAACACCCTTCTTCAATGAAAATTATCAGTTGTGGATTCAAGATTTCAAGATTTCCAAATTAGTTGCTAGTAACAAAAAAAAATAAAAAAAAATTAAATATCCTTAATATCCCATATAAATAAAATATGCAAGTCCCTTAAAAAAATATATATAACTTCCTTTCTTCCTGTCTGGTCTTCTTTTCACTCCTCGATTTATTAGCTACTTATTTCTGATCCTCTATACTTGCTATCTCGTTCTTTCAGCCAGATACCCAAACTATTTCTTTCAGCTTCTCTACCTTCCAAGGTCTGGTTTCTATTTTTATCTGCTTTATTTTTCTTTCCAATTCTTATATTTATTTAACTATTTCTTATTTACTTTTAATTTAAATTCAGATTGGTTTCATTTAATTCGGTTTATTTGATGACAATTAACTTTTTTCAACTTTCAGTTATGACAAATGTTTATATAATCTCCTTCCTTAACAACGTAACAACCCAAACTAAACAAAATAATTTTACAAAAAACATCTAAAAAAAAATACTTAATCTAGATAACCGATTTAAAATCATGAATCACGATTTCATTGAAGGAACATGCATCACGAAGAAAAATCCATATCAATTTCCCCCAAATTTGATTTGACTTGGTGAATTAATTCACCTTGCCAAATCAAATTTCCTTTTAGCAGGAAATTTTTCTTCACTATCAGTTGTCAAGCTTTTAATTTAGAATATTTTAATTTCACCCAATACACTACCCTTAACATATTAATCCCTGTTACTATATCTACATTTAATTTCTTCTTTATTAAAATTTTCATTTCTATTTTTTTTTTTTAATTCATTCCCCCTTCTTATTTATCAAAACATATTTTTTTTATATAGTTTTAAATTTGTTTCCCCTCTTTTGAAATTTCCCTATACATATAATTTTTATAGACTCTCCTTTTCTAATATTTTCCTACATATAATATTTTTTTTGTATAAATTTTGTGACCTTACCCCTTTCCTGATATTTCCCTATATATAACTTTCTGATAAATTTAAATACCTTGCCCCTTTCCTGATATTTCCCTCGATATCTCTATTACCTTGTGTCGATAATATATTGCTCAATTGGTTACCTAGGGACTATTTTCTTGATATAGAAGATAATTGTCTGTCAATCTTGCAAAATATTCTTTTGTTAAATGAAAGAGAAGGGCAAATTATCATTGAAATTTATTTTCATATTGTCAGTCACATTTTGCAGGTATTTAACAAAACTGTGAAGCTTTTAGAAGAAAATAATATAACTATCTTAGATGTCTACACTATTATGAACAGTTTAAAAAAAGAATTGGAGCAGCGCAAAGCAGATCACTTCACTGGATATGACACAAACAGCAAAATTAATAAAATCGAAGAAAAATCTCCCAAGCTTTTAAGTATGATTCACAGTAACCTGCTGTTATTTATTGAGAAAAGTTTAATATATTTAAATATATAACTCAACTAATTGGCTTAACCAGTGTCAAATTCTAAAATTAAACATGAAAATTGAATTTAAACAACTCGAGAACATATTGGATTCTTTAAATTTAGTTAATAAATTAAATATTAATGTCAATGATCTGTATTCAGAAATAATTATGGTAAATGATATTATTTCAAAATTAAGCAATAAAGTGTTGCAATCTAAAAATACTGCTGAAAAATGGCATATGCTTTTTAAAAGTTCAGATTAAAATTTAACAAATATATTTAAAATCATTTCCTTTCTTTATTCCATTCCTGCAACTTCCGCTTTTACAGAAAGATTTTTTTCCGTCATGAATGTGAAATGGAGAGAAGAAAGGAATAGACTATCTATTAATTTAATCAAAAATGAGTTATTAATTTACTTTATGTGATGTATGCACCCTGTGGTGTAGGCATTCCTTCATACAGTTCATACTTAGAATTATGTAGTTGAGTTAGGCAACCAGATGAGAGGGTCTGAGGTTGACGCAGTCAAAACAATTATTGTGTTTAAACCTGGCGACGAGGAGTTTCGAACCAAATAAAAGTTGAAGGAAACAAACAGTAAAAGTATTTACAAAGATTTCAAAATAACTGAAATAGGACGCTTCAACGAATTCGACCCGTCAAAGGAATTGTTTAGCACATACATGAGAAGGTTAAACCTTTATTTTAATGTGAATAAAACTGCAAATGAGAAGAAAATAAATGTGTTATTATTAATGATCGGAACGAAGGTGTATGAAACTTTAATGAATCTGGCAGCGCCTAGAAAGCCAGAACAGTTAAGTTACGAAGAAATTAAAATGATTCTAAAACAATATTATGAACCCCCTAAACAAGAAATAGTCGAAAGAATCCAGTTTAATAAAAGAGACCAAAAATCAGAAGAATCAATAAGTGATTATGCTTTGGAATTAAAAAGAATGGCTACAACATGTAATTTCGGTACATTTTTAAATCAAGCTTTGAGAGACAAATTTGTATGTGGTCTATGGAATGAATGAATACAAAAGAAAATTATGTCCAAAGACAGAACATTTGATGAAGCTGTACAAAAAGCTATCAGCTTAGAACTAATTGAAAGAGAATCGAAAAAAATTAAAATGCAAATTAATGAATTGAATTATGTGAAACAAGAGAGAGAGCCAGGTAATTCGGGTATTCAGAAAAAGGGAAACTATGGTAAAAACAAGGACGATAGTACACAGGTAAATCCAAAATGTCAGTGTTGTGGAAAATTTCATCCAGGAGCATGCAAATATATGGACGACTATTCCTGTAGAAAGTGTGGGAAGAAGAGACACCTCATTAAAATGTGTAAGAAAAAGAGAATTCAGTACGTTACAGAAGATGATATTGAAAATAGCCAGAATATTGAAAGTGGATCAGAAGGTAGTATTAGTGAAAACAAAGAATATTATACAAGTAACAAAGCGAGAAATAACCAAAATAATAATTGTTTAGGAATTAATGTTTTAATTGGATTAAAGGAATTTCGAATTGATATTCGGCATCCATAATAAGTGATAAAGATTACCAACAACAATTTGCTAATTTCGAATTATATAAATCCAAAACAAGGTTATGTTCTTTTTCAGGTAATGATTTAAAAGTATTAGGTAAAATATATGTTCCTGTTAAATATAAAAAGGTCAAAAAAGAACTGGCATTATTGGTTGTTGAAAGTGAATTGTCTATCCCCATGTTAATGGGTCGTAATTGGTTAAACGAGCTAAATATTAAACTAGAAATAGTTAATCATATATCAGCAACTAATACTGTTAATTCAAATAGTATAAGAGAAATTTTTCATGAATATAAAAAGAAGTATAATGTTTTTAAAGACAGTAATGGTAGGCTTAATGAATTTAAAGTAGACATTTTATTAGAGGGATCACCTGTCATTGCAGGGGCCCTGCGCGCGCCAACCAGTACGCGGTCCGCACAGAGGGTATAAAAGCAGGTGCAGCGCCCCAGCGAGTCAGTCGACTCAGGTCATAGCCAACGCTAACTTCTAGTAGCAAGTACTACTGTTTTATTTACCTCGCCTTATCTTCAGATACTTATTTTTTTATTTATTTATATAATGAATAACTCGTTGCATATTATTGACGAGTATAGATCAATGGAGGAAGGATACGGAAGGACCACCAGTACCCCGATAGGAAGTCAACGAGTGTCCTTCGGGAATGATGTCGCCTCTTGGCAACATGACGCCCAACGTTTAGAATTACCTCATGAACCGACGTCCATCCAAAGATCACAAGCAAGAGAACATCATTCCAGCGAACCAACGAATGCACTAGCTTCAATTGCCGAAGTTTTACAGAGGCTAAGTGCTCCACAACAGTTACCGATTCTGCCATATCCACCCACATTTAAAGGTCAGGAAGAGGAAGACCCAGAGGAATTTCTACAGAAACTCCAAGATTACTTCCAGAAATCCAATAAACCTCCAGAGCAATGTGGAGAAATTTTCTTACAAAGACTTCAAGGTGAAGCAGAAAAATGGTCCATGCCACACAATAGAGTTTCTCAAGACTACAGCTTTCTGGCCAACAGATTAAGGGACAGATTTAACCATCCATCCGTGCTGGCAAAGCTCCACGCCAAATTCTACGGATCATTACATCATAGTGAAGCAGTTTGAGAATTTACCAGTTAGAAATGGGCACTAGGTCTAAGACTAATGCCAGACCTGGATGAACCCTATTTAATCAACATCATCATAAACCAATTACACCCAGAGGTGAGGTCCAGACTAAGGTCAGCTCCACCGACCAGGATGGAAGAACTGTACAGGATAGCAGAAGATATCCAAAACGACATATTCAATTCTAAAAACCAAATGTCTAGAAGAGATGGCCAATCAAGGTCCTCCAGAGAAGCTAGAGCAACAAATAACCATGACACTCAGTCCAGGTGTCCCGCTTATGCTCCCGATGTTCAAGAGAGGCGATCTAAGTCTAGAAATTACTTCAACAACAGAGACCGACAGAAGTCCAGGACCGATGTTTATTCCAGGCCATCCACATCTGGGGAAGAAAGACCAACACCTAGAGATCGCCGGTCCGACTCAAGAAACCGCCAATCATCGATAGACCGTACGGGAAACGCCAACAGGGGCGGGCGCAACTAACTTCATGGCGCGAACCGCCCAAACTCCACCCTTTGACTGCCGACCATAGCAATCAAATACATCTTCCCAAGCTACATGCCACGATGGAAGAAAGAAGGGTCAGCGTCCTGATAGACACTGGTGCAACCCAAAACTTCATCGCCGCCCGTTTGGTTCCAAAAACGATTTTGAAGGGAAGATCTACGAAGATTCAGATGACATGCACAGGTCATTATACAGACAGCTTAGGAGTGGCCACTATACAACTAAAAGTCCAAAAAGCTACAATTAACGCTGACTGCGTCACTTTACAAGGTCTGCAACAAGACATAATACTGGGAATGCCTTGGTTACTTGATTAACAATGTCTCCTAGATGCAAATCGCATATGCATTCACGTAGGTTCCAAGGAACGACACACTCTATACTGAGATCGCCGTAGCAACCCCAAGTATTCCATCGAATAGTCACTGAGAGAAGACCAAGTCCCAAGACCGCATATGGAAAACATTGCCAAACTGATACCAAAATTTAGTGACGTTTTCGACGATAAACCACGTCAACCAACAACCACAGCAGCCACCTTGGAGATCAAACTCACTTCAAATAAAACCATTAACAGCAGACCCTTCAAATACTCTCCGCAAAAAAAGAAGCTTATCTACAGGGAAGTAGAAGAAATGCTAGCAGCTGGAGTAATAAAACCAAGCAAATCAGCTTACTCTAGCCCAGTAGTAATCGTTAAGAAGAAAGATGGAACACCCCTCTTCTGTGTCGACTACCGGAAGCTGAATAGCATCACCAAAGTAGAAGTGTCGCAGCTCCCTCCTATACACGATACAATCAGAGAGATAGGAGCAGCAAAAATTTTCACATCACTGGATCTGAAAAGCGCTTTCTGGCAGGTTCCACTACATCAGGATTCAAGACACCTCACAGCCTTTTGCCTACCAGATGGTTCTGCCTACGAATTTGTGGTTATGCCATTTGGACTAAAGAATGGACCAGCGGCCTTCCAGAAGTTAATTACCACGGTATTAGCCGGTTATATCGACCAATTCGTCAAGGTATATATGGATGACATAATCATACATTCGAAAGACTTTGAAAACCACCTCCACCATCTCAATTTGATACTGGAACGTCTAAGAACCCATGGGCTGTGGGTATCATTGAAAAAATGCCAATTTGCAGCCAATCAGCTAGAATATCTAGGCCACGTGATCACAGATGAAGCCACCTTCCCACTGGAACGTCACACCGAGAAGATCAGCGGTTTCGAACAGCCCAAGACCACCAAAGAGCTTAGGAGTTTTATAGGCACAGCCAGTTGGCTAAGAGATTTCGTTCCTCATTTTGCAGACCTAATAACTCCATTAACAGATTTAACAAAAAGAAACCAGAAATTCAAGTGGACCAAAGAAGCTAAAGCGTCGTTTCACAAGATCAAGGCTGCCTTAGACCAACCTCTCCATCCAACCAGACAAGACCCAAGTCTGCCATTCTGCCTGCAAACAGATGCTTCCACCACAGGCATGGGTGCAGTTCTTTTTCAAGGAACTTCAGCAGAAGAAGTTTTGGAAGCTTACCACGAAAGTCCGACTGCAAACCATCCAGGACAGGAAGAAACAATAAGGTCCATCAAAGAAATCTACTACTGGCCGGAAATAAAAAAAGACATAAGAAAACATGTTAAGACCTGCATAATCTGTGCATCGACCAAGGCTGCACCAAGACAACCTTCAGCACCTCAGAAAGCCAGAGAACCAAAAGGACCATGGGAAGTGGTATCCTTTGACGTCCTGGGACCATTTCCGAAGACAAAGAAGGGGAACAGATATATCCTCATCGCCACCAACTTTTTCTCCCACTGGGTAGAGTATCAGCCAGTAGACCAAGCCAAAGCCCGCCAATGTGTGGATTTCCTAACAAAAGAGATCTGCAACCGATGGGGATATCCAAAGACGGTCATTACAGCAATGAGAGCAAGAATGAAAGGACTTAGCGAAAAGATCTGGGATTCTGAGCTTCCTGAGGTATTCTTCTCTCTCAACAACAGACGAAACGAAGCTACGGACAACACACCATTCCAACTACTTCTGAGATATAGGCCAAGACGCCCCCACGCAGATACAAACCACCAAGGAACAAACAATCCAGAGAAAAGGGAGGAAAGAATCAACGAGGCCAAAAAGAAAGCCGCTGTCTATGCAAGGAACCTCTACCCTCATCAGTACCGACAGGAGCCCCCAAAATTCCAGCCAGGAGACAAAGTAATGTCCAGGAACTTCACCAATACGAATTTCAGCCCCACCTGGTTAGGACCCCATACAATAGTGAGAGCCATAAGCGACCACACCTACTCCATCCTCAAAGAACAGGGAGGCGAACACACCTTGCATGTGGACGACCTGAGACCAGCACCACCAGAGAGGGCCTCCTAATATTTAAGATGATTAAGATGTTTTGTAAAATTGTTTCAATAAAGTAAGCGTTGTCTTTAAAGGGGGCGGATGTCATTGCAGGGGCAATGCGCGCGCCAACCAGTCCGCGGTCCGCACACTGGGTATAAAAGCAGGTGCAGCGCCCCAGCGAGTCAGTCGACTCAGGTCATAGCCAACGCTAACTTATACTAGCAAGTACTACTGTTTTATTTACCTCGCCTTATCTTCAGATACTCATTTTTTTATTTACTTATATAATGAATAACTCGTTTCATATTATTGACGAGTATAGATCAATGGAGGAAGGATACGGAAGGACCACCAGTACCCCGATAGGAAGTCAACGAGTGTCTTTCGGGAATGATGTCACCTCTTGGCAACACACCAACCCCAGTATTTTGCAAAGCACATCCTGTTCCTTATTCCTTGAGACCCATTGTATCTGCGGAACTGGATAGATTGGAAGGATTAGGAATAATAAAAAAGGTTTCCCATAGTGGGCTTTTCCAATCGTAGTGGTTGAAAAGGGTACGGGCGATAAAAAAAGGTTAGGATTTGTGGAGATTATAAGGTATCCGTTAACCCTGTTTCGGGGACTGAGCATTATCCCTTACCAAATCCTAACGACGTCACAGCATTGTTAAAGCAAGGTAAGGTTTTTACTGTTTTACTGTTATTGATTTAAAGAATGCTTACCAGCAGTTAGAATTATCTGATGTAGCTAGGGAACTTTTGACTATTAACACATTACAAGGACTTTACCAATATTTAATGATGCCATTTGGAATTAAGTCGGCACCTAGTATTTTCCAGGCAACTATGGACAAGATTTTGAAAGGTCTGGAAAAGGTAATCTGTTATTTAGATGATATTCTGGTTTGGGGAACTGACTTTGAAGAATGCAAGAAAACAGTGGAAGCGGTGTTGGAAAGATTAAGTTGTTCGGGGTTAAGGGTATGTTTTGATAAATGTCAATTCTTTAAATCTATAATACCTAGGATAAATGATTTCCGAAAAGGGAGTACAACCAACGGAACAAGGCATTAAGGCATTAAAAGAGGCCCCTAGGCCACATGATCTAACTACTTTGAGGTCCTTCTTAGGAGTAATAAATTTTCACAGTAGATACATCCCCAATATATCAGCGGAATTACAGCTCCTATATGAGTTATTAGAGAAAGGAAAATTTTGGAAGTGGACGCCAGAGTGTGACAAAGATTTAAGAATAGTATTGACAAATTACTAAACTGTGATGTACTTATACCTTTTATGATCCTGATAAGGCATTCATTCTTACATGTGATGCAAGTCAGTATGGGCTGGCAGCGATATTGGCTCATGAAATTGAGGGACTTGAGAAGCAAATATGTTTTGCTTCTCGTACATTAAACAAAAGTGAAAAGAATTATTCACATTTGGGTATTGCAAATGCTACTCGAAAAGACCCTGTATTATCTAAAATAATGGAATTTACGTTAAGTGGTTGGCCAGACAAAAATCACGATGAAACAATTATGCCATATTGGATGAAAAGAAATGAAATTACCATAGAAAAAAATTGTGTTCTTTGGGGAAGACGTGTAATTATTCCTAAAATGTTGAAGGAAAGGGTCTTGGGAATTCTGCATGACCAACACCCAGGAATGGTACGTAGTAAAATGTTGGTACGAAGTTTTGTTTGGTGGCCTAAAATTGATTACGATTTGGAACAGTTGGTAAAAGGTTGTGTAATATGTCGAAAGTCAGCCAACGCTAAATCAGAACCAGAAGTGAGTTGGCTTCCTTGCAGTCGAATTCTTAAGCTTGTGCATGTAGATTTTGCAATGAAAGGAAACCAGAACTTTCTAATATTTATAGATGCTTTTTCCAAGTGGGCTGACTTCAGAGTGATGAAATCTACTGCTACAGAGTTTACTATACGAGAGTTAGAAATATTTTCGCATGTTTTGGTATTCCGGAAAAACTTGTTTCAGATAATGGACCTCAGTTCACATCTGATGAGTTCGCTCAATTTTGTAGATAGAATGGGACACAGCACATTTTGACGCCTCCCTATCACCCAAAATCAAATGGGGCTGCTGAAAGGATGGTACAAATTTTAAAAAAATCCTTACTCAAGATTTCTCTTGTAAAGAACTCAGATCCGATACAAACTCAATTGGATAAATTATTATTTGCATATTGTTGCACTTCACAAATTTCCACTGGAAAGACTCCAGCAGAAATTTTCTTGAATCGTAAACCAAGAACCCGCCTTAGTATTTTTAAGGAAGAAGTTGGTTCTACGGACCAATTTAAAGAAGTATTAGCATTTGTGGAGGGAGATGAGGTTTTTGTAAAAACAAAAAGAGGAGAAAGTGAGAGATGGATGGAAGAAGTAATTATGGAAAAGGTTAGCAATTACACGTATAGAGGTAAATGTCAAGATAAATTCACACTTGTGCATGTTGATGACTTAAAGAGCCGAATGTCGGAAACTAATTTTAAACCAATACCAGAGTCCGTAGATTCAGTAAAAATTCCCCAACCATCCCTTCCTAGATCTTTTGATCTTGGTGATCCACAATTAGATGTAAGTAGTTTAAGCACTCAGGAAGTGGTTGTTCAAAGTAGGATTAGTGATACGGCTTCAACTTTTCAGGCATCTGAACCTTCTATCGAATTAAGAAGATCTACAAGATCAGTTAAAAAGCCAGAGAGGTTGAATTTGTAATAGATTTAAGTAACTATTATGTTTTGAAATAGTGTGAAAGAGTGTGATGTATGCACCCAGTGGTGTATGCATTCCTTCATACAGTTCATACTTAGAATTAGTTGAGTTAGGCAACCCGATGAGAGCGTCTGAGGTTGACGCAGTTGGAGAGTTTTTAGGGTTATGTTGTGCACATTAAGATTTGTTAATTTAAACATAATTAATAAAGAATAAAACAGTTATTGTGTTTAAATACATGAAACTTTAATATAGACCTAAATTGCTCAGATGCCTATAATTATTTAAAAAATAATAGAACCTTGATGGCCAAAGCGAAAAGTAATAATAAATACTCATGGAAAAATAAATTATGATTGAAAATTGATGTGTACTATTTTTTTCCAAAAAATACTATATTTTCTTGATTTAAAAAAAAAAATACTATTTTTCTTCAAAAAAAAGGTGGCAACCCTAGACCGGTTGCACTTAGTAATAATTTAAAATAATTTAATAATAGTAACATGAATTATAAATCACCAAAAAAACTTTCTACTATAAAAAGTTCTTTTTATAAATTTGAAAATAGCGACAATTGTTATTAAGAAAAGTTGATCATAATTTAAAACTAATGTCAGATATCCAATATATTATCCATCCATCATGAAAAACGATTGTAACGGCAGAAAATAAAAAGATCCGTACGTTCTACTCAAAGGTGCATTATATTCTCCTCATAGAACAATATATAAGTATTCTTCTTCTCGAAGTATTCATTCTAACAAAATGTTTTAAGATTCAAGCTTCCCTTTCTTTTACTATGCAAACATAAACAAGTGATAAATCTATAAATAGCAGGTGCCTGAATCCACCCTTGTGGTAGGGCTTACAAAGAGGATATGTATTTTCCGGCGTTGGTAAATTGGGCCCGCGGTCAGGGATTATTTACCTGTCCGTACGGATTAAAAAAGGGTAAGGTTGGTATGGGAGATTAAGGAAAATTCTCGGTACTAATACTTTATTATATGATTGATTTGTTTACCTCAAATATATTATTATAAGAAATTGAAGCTCTGCCCCCCTGCTCATCCGATTGGATATTTAAAGAGACTAAATTGCATTTTGTCTTTAGTTACTTGTGTTATATTTTGCAATATGGATGTCCAAAAAATATTTAGTGAAAAACAACAAGAAATGTATGTGGTGTATGGAGCTAAGTTTAAAAAAGTGAGGGTTTTAAAATGTGGTAAGTTTTAGTTTTTGTTTTTATTAACTTGTTAAATAACTTTAACTTATTAAATATAGGTAAAATTCGTTGTCCTTATAATGGCTGTCTTGCTAAGATATATACTTTTAATGAAGAAATTGTTGAAAGCGATTTAAATCATAATCATGAAAAAAATTAGAAAGACAGAAGATAAGCAATTCTTTAAAAAAGAAGACACTTGAAGACCCTATAGAAAAACCAGCAAAACTAATTCATGCCGAATTAGCAAAAAACCCCCAGTCAGAATTAACGTAGGAAGATATTAATTGCATAAGGCGGAATTTGAAAAATTGCAAAAGAAGCAAATTACCGCCATTACCAAAAAATATCGATGACGTTCACGATGCAGTAGAAGCGTTTAAAATTCAAACGTTGAAAGGAGAAAACTTTTTACTTGTAAATGACAAAAAATCTAATATTCTTATTTTTTCAAGCTATTCAAATTTATCTTTTTTATGCAATACTTCCAAAAATGGTATTTATCTTGATGACACTTTCCAGTATAGCCCTAAATTTTTTTATCAGCTCGTAACTTTACATTGCTTAGTAAATGAATATTATATTCCCGTTGTATACTGTCTATTACCCAACAAAAATTTGGAAACATATACTAAGTTGTTTCAGACTATTCTGGAAGAATGCTTAAAATTTTCTTTAGTTTTTAACCCTTCCCTTTTTATTGTTGACTTCGAAAAAACAATTCATATAGCACTGACATCAGTTTTTCCAAATGCAATAGTGAAAGGTTGTTTATTTCATTTGACGCAGTCCTGGTATAGAAAATTTTAAATTTAGGATTGTCTAAAGTTTATATGAATATTGATTCTGAGGAAAGTCAATGGCTAAAAAATATATTCGGATTACCATATTTAAATCCTGAAAATGTTGGGGACTGTTTCTTTGAAGATTTTATGTCCATAATACCGCAAAACGAAAAAATTGTCGCATTTGCTGATTATCTTGTGGATACCTATTAAGCAGAAGATGCTACTTATCCACCAATTATTTGGGCACAAGCATCATCTTCTATGTTTTGAACGACGAACGCATGCGAGTCTTTTTATCATCATTTAGCTAGTAGATTTATCATAGTCATCCAAATATTTTTATATTTGCGATATTATCTTACAATTTAATTCATTTGCTCAATGTAAAATAAATAGTACTTTTAGAGGTCAAAAGAAACTTAGGAGATGTATACGTAGGAAAAAAATGTATATAGAAAACATATTAAATAAACATAAAAACAAACAAATTTCAAACTTTCAGTTAGTTCAAACATTGTCATGTAGGTATGAAAATATTTTTGATATACCTTTTTAATAAAGAAATTACATTTTTGCTAAAAATATGTTTAATTTCAGTTTGCAACTGTTTGTAAAAGAAAAGCCAAAAAACAGCTTGCTGAAAACCAGAAAAAATTATATTAACAGAAGCTGCAACGTTGCCAATGGAAGGAGGCTTAGAATCCTTAGACATCAGCAAAATTAGGCGAGTTATGTATAATGCGCGATTACAAGTACAATCAAAGTTACCGAAAAATATTAATGAGGTATACAGTGTTCTGCAAAACACAGAAATTTTAACTTCAAGAGGAGAAAATTTCCTACACTTTCAAGATGCGGAAAATAATATTATAATTTTCACTTGCGAAACCAATCTCCAGCAACTGCGAAATGCGACTGCAGTATACATGGATGGCACTTTCAAGTGCTGTGCAAATTTTTTCCAGCAATTTTATACTCTTCATGGCTACATAGGAAATATGTACATACCTTTAGTTTTCTGTTTACTGCAGTCAAAAACAGAACAAACATACGAAAAAATGTTAATTGTACTAAAAAGAACTGGATTTAACTGTACAAGTTTTTACATTGATTTCGAAATCGCAGCTCATAAAGCTGTAAAAAATGTTTTCCCGGGTGCTAAAATAACAGGTTGTAAGTTTCACCTTACGCAATCAAGGTGGAGACAGATCCAAAAATTGGGATTGGCATCAACATATTGTAACGAGCGAGACTTCCCTTAGTACGCCCCTGTCGCCCTCCAGGTAAACAACGCGCTAATTCTCGAACAGAAGGATCGAGAATATTCCTTTCCTTCTACGCGCGACGAGAAATTGTTACCGAAAGACGTTCTGGAAGCAGTAAACAGGTATATAAGCGGAGAGCCACGACCCACGGGAAAGTAAAAAGTTAACAGCGACAGTCTAAATATTCGAGCGATCTACGAAGTGAAAATAAATAGTGAATATAAATCGAAGTTAATTGTTGTACATAAATTAGTGTGTTATAGTTATTTTAGTCATTTAGTTCTAATTCGTTTAGTTTGTAGTGTGTAAATAAATTAGACATTTTCGTTCAGCAGTGATTTTATTTTGAACCCCTAGAACGTAATAATTTGTGTCAGGTGTGGGGTGAATTAAACTGCTGTGTTAATTTAAATTGTGGACTTTATTATTGAACATTTTGTATGCCAGTAACGAGATCACAGACAAAGAAAATGGATCAGGCGACAATGGAATTTTTCAAGCAAGCCCTTGAACAAATGACCCAGAAAATGGAGAATAAAATGGAAGAAAACACCCAGAAAATGGAAGAAAACACTAAGAAAATGGAAGATAATTTGGGAGATAAATTGACATTCATTGAAAATGAGTTGAAGAATAATTACTCCAAACTGGAAAATGAGATTGGAAGCGTAAAAGACGAAATTGGAAAATTTGAAGACAGGGTTGGAAACATTGAAGGCAGATTGGTAAATATGGAGGAAGAAATGCAGGTAAAATTGGAACAACAGGTGAAAACCATGGAAGAGCGATTGAGTAAGAACTTCAGCAAATATTGTTCTGTTAAGCTGGGAGAACGGGGTGAGCCAGGGCGAACAAAGATCAAACCTCCAACTTTTGATGGCAAAACACCCTGGAGCACATATCAGAAACAATTTGAAGCAGCAGCCAACGCCAACTGCTGGGACGATGAAGAGAAAGCAACTGCCTTAATCGTTGCGTTAAGAGGAGACGCACTGAATATCCTTCAGACCATTCCTGTAAGTCAACAAGGTGATTATAAGACTCTGACAAGTAGACTGCAAATGAGATATGGTGATGCACATCTCCAACAAGTGTATCACGCACAAATCAAGAGTCGCCATCAGAAGAGTGCAGAAACCTTGCAGGAATTCGAAGCAGATATAGCAAGGTTGGTAAGGCTGGCCTATCCTTCAGCACCGGACAGCTTCCTAGAACAACTTGCTGTCCAGACCTTCGTCGATGGGTTGAGAGACACAGAGACTCAGCAGACGTTGCGGTTGGCCCGGCCCAAAACCCTAGATGACGCCCTGGCCCATGCACTAGAATTTGAAGCTGCTAAACAAGCTTCGCACAGAGGACAGAGCAAAGTGAGACAGCTTGATGATTTGCCAGTCTGCGACGAGACAATTGAAGAAGTAGTTCGCCGAGTTCTCCAGGAGAAACGTAATGGTGGACCAAGATGCTGGAACTGCGTCGAAAGAGGACACATTCGGCGTAACTGCAAGAAGCCGGTTAAACCACAACGCCAAGAACAGGAAAACTAAAGCGGGTTGGCAAGAAGGGGCATAAACCGACCCGCCACGACAATGCCCCTGAAGTTGTAATTCAGGCCATCTCTTCAAGTGTTTATGTCGACGGTAAAATTAATGGGAGGTCCGTAAAAATGTTAGTCGACACTAGCGCAACCCGAACTATAGTTAAGCCGAGTGTAGTTGAAGGAAATGGAAAAACCTTACCAGCGTTGGTTCGTTTACGGACTGCAACTGGTGAAGACGTGCCAACACATGGAAAGAAGAGGATCGTCATCAACATTGGGGACAGGTCTCTCGAACATGAGGTGCTGGTGGCAGATATCATGGGGGAAGTCATCTTGGGAATGGATGTCATTAAGGGTTATGGCTTCCAGATGGATATGAGAAACGATGTTCTGAGGATCGGAAGTCTGGAAATTCCATTCCTGGGATGTGAAGATATCACGACTCGAGTCTTACTCAGCGAAGATGTTCACCTACGTGGACAGGCGGAAACCATAGTGAAGGGGTATTTAGATAGAGACCTTCGAGATAGCTGTATAAGACTCATCGAACCAGCCAGTAAGAGTAACCTCGGGAAAGCACTGTTAGTCGGAAAAACCTTGGTGAGAGGCGGAAACGAAGTTCCTGTGAGAATGTTGAACACCAACATGTACCCTGTGATCTTGAAGAAAGGTACGATCCTGGGAGAAAGCTGTTCTGTGCTTTGTGTGACAGGAAGCGTTCAGGATGTGAAGAACCCGCTACCAAGAAGCGAGAAGAGTTCGAAAAAATTATTTGAGACATTGGCTTCTTCCTGCACAGAACTTGCACCAGAACATATTAGCAAGGTGAAGAAACTGATTCATGAATACAGTGACGTTTTTGCTATGGACAACACTCAGATGGGTAGGACGAATGTTGTGAAGCATTCTATCAATACCGGAAGTTCAGATCCCATTCGCCAACAACCGCGAAGGCTTCCCATAGCAAAGAGAGAAGAAGCAGAAAATATAATCAAGGACATGCACGAACAAGGAATAATAGAGCAATCTGATAGTCCTTGGTCATCAGCTGTGGTTTTGGTGAAGAAGAAAGATGGCAGCACCAGATTTTGTGTCGACTATCGTCGTTTGAACGACGTTACCAAGAAGGATTGCTACCCCATTCCAAGGATTGACGACACTTTGGACACGCTTTCTGGCTCGAAATGGTTCTCCACGCTGGATTTGAAGAGTGGGTATTGGCAGGTGGAATTAGATCCCAAAGACAAAGAGAAAACAGCTTTTACTATTGGGACAGGATTGTGGCAGTTCACAGTAATGCCATTTGGCCTCTGTAACGCACCTGCAACTTTCGAGCGATTAATGGAAACCATTCTTCGAGGATTGTCATGGAAGTCGTGCCTAGTTTATTTGGACGATGTCATATTATTTGACCGGACATTTGACGAACACCTGGAAAATTTAAGAGAAGTCCTTGAAAGGCTACGCACTGCAAATTTAAGACTCAGTCCAAAGAAATGCCACCTCTTCAGGAAAGAAGTGAAATATCTAGGACATGTAGTATCTGCAGATGGCATTAGTGCTGACCCAGACAAAGTCAAGGTTGTACGAGAATGGCCAGTACCACAGGACAAGCACCAAGTAAGGAGTTTTCTTGGCTTGTGCACATACTACAGGAAGTTCGTCTTGGGATTTGCTGACATCGCGAAGCCTCTAACAAGACTGACGGAAGATGGAAGGGACTTCAAATGGGATACCGAATGCGAGGATGCTTTCAATCGACTAAAGCAAGCACTAACAACAGCTCCTATATTAAGTTATCCTCAGGCCAGTGGAAGGTTTATATTGGACACGGACGCAAGCAACACGGCCATAGGAGGCATATTATCCCAAATTCAGAATGGCCAAGAGAAAGTTATAGGATATTTCAGCAAGGTCCTGTCGAAGCCTGAGCGTAACTATTGTGTTACGAGGAGAGAACTTCTCGCCGCAGTCAAGTCCATGGAACATTTTTATAAATACTTGTACGGTCGCGAATTCCTTCTAAGAACAGATCATGCTGCTCTGAAGTGGCTTCTACAATTCAAGAACCCAGAAGGTCAGGTTGCGAGATGGATAGAAAGGCTGCAGGAATATCATTTTTCTGTGGAACACCGGGCCGGAAAGTCACATGGCAACGCTGACGCATTATCTAGGAGACCTTGTCCTTCCGACTGCAAACACTGCAGCAAAGCAGAAGAGAAGGAATTCTGTTTAAGAACCACCGTCGTGGATCTAGATTGGCTACCAGAATTCCTGAAGCGAGACCAAGAAGGTGACACCGAACTAAAGATGTTGCTTGACTGGAAGGCAAAAGGGCAGAGACCAAGATGGGAAGAAGTGAGTCACCTGAGTCCTAGGGTCAAGTCCTACTGGGCGCAGTGGGACTCCATCATTTTAGAGGATGGATTGTTGAAGAGGTCCGTCGAGAATGACGAGGGTACTGCAGCTAGGACTCAGCTGATAATTCCCCGGAGTCGGACGACAGAAGTATTGGAGAAACTACATAATGGAACCTCCGGTGGACACTTCGGCATCAAGAAAACGTTGGAAAAGATCAGAGAACGTTTTTACTGGGTCAACTGCAAAGAAGACGTCAAGGGCTGGTGCCGAAAATGTAGACTTTGTGCTTCAACGAATGGCCCAAGAGGAAAACGACGAGCGCCAATGAATCAGTATAACGTAGGCAGTCCTATGGAAAGAGTTGGTATAGACATCGCAGGCCCATTCCCAGAGACCGACGATGGGAACAAGTACATATTGGTGGCGTCGGATTACTTTACCAAATGGGTTGAAGCACATGCCATCCCAAACCAAGAGGCCTCGACAGTGGCAGACGTGCTGATAAAAGAGATGTTTAGTCGGTTTGGAGTGCCACTGGAGCTACATTCTGATCAGGGACGAAATTTCGAGTCTGGCCTATTCCAGAGCATTTGTGAAATACTCGGAGTCAAGAAGACCAGGACAACGCCTCTTCACCCACAGTCAGATGGCCTAGTCGAAAGAATGAATAAAACTGTGGGAAAATATTTGGCTAAAGGGGTCTCTGACCATCAAAGAGACTGGGACCGGTACCTTCATCTGTTCACCATGGCCTATAGATCAGCCGTGCAAGAGTCTACTAGAGAGACACCAGCTTGTGTCATGTTCGGCCGGGAAATAAGATTACCCTGTGACCTAGAGTTTGGATGTAAGCCCGGAACAGAGATAGCTGGTGAGGACTACGTGAGCACATTGAGGGGCAGGCTACACTACATTCATGAGAAGGTCCGACAAAACATACAAGTAGCTAGTGACCGAATGAAGACCCGCTATGACAGCAAAGCTACAGAAGGTGGTTTCAACGCTGGAGATTTGGTCTGGCTGTACAACCCCCAGAAGAAGAGAGGATTATCACCTAAGCTACAGAGGAATTGGGAGGGTCCATACAGAGTGGTAAAGAGGATCAATGATGTAGTGTACCGTATACAAAAACTACCAAGGGGCAAGAGGCGCGTGGTCCATGTAAATCGGTTGGCGAAATACGAGGCGGACTACGACGAACAAGACGAGACCCATCTGAGAAGGACGACCAGCCCAGAGCATGTTGAGATAAATTTCGACCAGTTCATGGAGAACTATGGTGGAACTGGGAAGGCACGATTCGGAGTTACCACCGAGCAGCAGCAGGACCTCTTCTCTGTGCCTGGAGATTATTCCCTAGCCCATTGTGTCGCCGAAGATCTGCGTATGTCCAGGGGAATAGCATTAGTCTTCAGGAAGAAGTTTAACCGTGTATCTGAGCTCTCCAGACAACAGCCTCATCCCGGAAAAATTCTAAGTCTCACTGACGGTCATCGTCACCTCTTCTACATGGTGACTAAGAGGTTTTCCGATCACAAGCCTAGCTATAGAAGTATGTGGAATACCTTGGTGAACCTAAGAAACGAACTTACCAGGTTGGAAGTGAAGAAGCTGGCTGTGCCTAAGTTGGGTTGTGGTCTAGATCAACTCAACTGGAGAGTCGTCCGGAACATGCTCGAGGTGCTTTTCCATAAGACAGGAATAGAGATACTCGTGTGCATTTTCAACCCGAGCGGAAACACAATGAAGGAGAAGACTGTGGATTGCTATTTCGAAAAGCAAGGGAGCTACAGAAAGGGAGATACCTGTAGGTTCAGACATACCAACCAAGGTGTTCGGGGACCGAACGTCTTAAGGAGGGGGCAGTGTAACGAGCGAGACTTCCCTAGTACGCCCCTGTCGCCCTCCAGGTAAACAACGCGCTAATTCTCGAACAGAAGGATCGAGAATATTCCTTTCCTTCTACGCGCGACGAGAAATTGTTACCGAAAGACGTTCTGGAAGCAGTAAACAGGTATATAAGCGGAGAGCCACGACCCACGGGAAAGTAAAAAGTTAACAGCGACAGTCTAAATATTCGAGCGATCTACGAAGTGAAAATAAATAGTGAATATAAATCGAAGTTAATTGTTGTACATAAATTAGTGTGTTATAGTTATTTTAGTCATTTAGTTATAATTCGTTTAGTTTGTAGTGTGTAAATAAATTAGACATTTTCGTTCAGCAGTGATTTTATTTTGAACCCCTAGAACGTAACAATATAAAAACGAAGATAGTGAAGAGGGAAAATGGTTGAGAAACTTCTTCGGCTTACCATACTTAGACCCACATGAAGTAGGTGATTGCTTTGTTGATTTTTTTATGGAAAATATACCAGAAAACGAAGCAATAAAAAAATTCGCAGACTACGCTGTTGATAATTATATTAAGGAAAATAGTTCCTTTCCTCCAACAACATGGGCCACGAAGTCTGGAAGTTTATGTCGCACAACAAACGCGTGTGAATCGTTTCACAGCACATTTAATTCCCATTTTTATACAGCTCACCCAAACATTTTTATTTTTTTAAATGCCTTGAAGATTATGCAAACTGCTACTTATATAAAAATTCGAAGCACTACAAGTGAAATACAAAAAACAAAAAAAAAAACAAAATTAGCGAAAGAAAGGATGAAAACAACTATTAGAAAATACAACGATAACGAAATTTCTAGAGAAAAATATGTTTCAATAATGTCGCATAAAAATTTACCCATTTAACAATAAACATTTTTATATTAATTTTAAAATAATTTTATTCAGGTACCTATCCTATAAATCTAATGAAGCATCATAAATAAATGTCCGGTTACGAAAATACATATCATTTGAAGGTCTGATTTAGGTATTAAACAAAAACCCTTTTTATCTATACTCTTTCCATTCTAAATATAAAATTTTTTGCTCTTTGTCGGAATTTAAATGCCTTTGATGGCTTTGCCGACCATTGGCGTGGAATTAAATAAAAAGGGTTTATAAATTTTTATTAATTTTTGTTTTAAATTTCAAAAGAAAAACGGTTTTTGTATATTTGTAAATTTTGTATCAATTTAAAAATTGTCAAATAACAAATTAATTCTTTCAAATTAAAACTTGTTAATTTTAGTTCTTAATAAGAACATTTGAATCATTATTCAAATAGTACATAACTCATAATATTTTTATAACAATTGTCTACAAATAATACTCATTTTGTCAGACAATCTTAAAAGATTGTCTGTCCAGCAAGGACCATGAGGAGGTATGAGCCTTCCTTGCCTGGAAAGGAAAAGGTTGGGTAAGTTAGTAAGAATATAAAATTAGTTTGTTTTTGAAAACAAGTTTTCAAGATACATCACCATAGTTGTAAAGGAAATTGGTTGGAATGACTAACAAGAATGGTCAGAGTCTTCTGAAGTAGAATCGTTTCCAGGTTGAATAACTAATGGTGCTATATCCTGTATATTCCTTTTCTATTTTAGAAAGTTTTTATATTTTCGCCGTGTTCTTTGTCTCTGTGTCATTCCGTGGAATTTTGCAATCGAATTTAAATCTATTTCACGACTACCTAGAGCTCTGAAATTTTCAGGATAGCTAAGAACTGGATGACAATGCATATTTTAAGTGTGTCTAGGCATATACATAGATTTCGAAATTTATACTGAATTGTTATTAAATTAAATATGTATACATATTATCATTTTGAAAGACTTCATATAAGCTTGCGATGGCCTATTTGGATAAGCGGTTGAAGCGGTTGATTGTGACAATTCTGTTGGGTTGGGTTATTGTAATTTCTCGCGAGAGAAAAGTTTTTTTTCTTTTTTTTTTTTTGTTCTTACATGTGAAAACAGTAATTATTATTTTAGCTGGTAATAAAATAAACTGTTTTAGAAAGTTTTTAGATACAACTACCCTTGATTTGGGAGCCGGACATTTGGGCGCGGCCGTTCGGGCGCCGCTGTTCCTCTATCACATGTATTATAAATATTATAAAATTCCAAAGAAAATTGTTTGGAATTTAAACAGTTTTTATCAAAAAATTCTTCTAGGTAATAAATTAATCCCTAATCCTCAAAGCAAGGGTATAATTGTTTTACTTAGAAATAGCGATGTTCGATTCATCAGAAAGTATCGATATTTGTATTAATACATATCGAACAGAAATATATCGATATGCAAATATATCGTATTAAAAAGTACCGATATAGGAAATATCGATATTTTCTATATTGCACACATTGCATGTACAGTGATACATTATACATTTCAATACAAGCTAAGTTTAGAGGATAACATATGTTTACAAAATCGCAGATTGGGGATATTAGGGGGTGGATAAAATATTAAAATATTACAGAAAATATTCCAAAGAGATTGGTCACCGAAAATGGACGTGTAAATTTTTGAATATAACCGAGGTGATTAACTATCTGAGTACAGATGCTTCTTGCAAACAACAATCCCCTATAACCAGGAATTGGAAATTCCCAAGAATCACTAATTTCTTTACGGCCAAAATTGTCAAAATATCATAAACTATAAACAAATAAATGTGTCAAATATGAAAAGTATCTACAATTTCTAATAACTGAAGAACTAAATCTTTATGACATAAAATGCAATAAAATAAGAAAAAATACGTGACAATAATAATATTATAATAAAACAGAATCATAAAATAAAATTTAAACTAACTAAACATCTTGCAAAACATAACGGCAGGTAACAAACAGTGTTGTCTTAGAAATCTTCAAAACTTAAAATTTATTATCTAAGTTGGTGAGGTGGGGATGAAAAATAGCTCAAAAAAAAAAAATTTTTGTTATTTACTTTAACAGTTGTTTGTTAGCTTTGCTTACTACAATTTGCCCTTTGTGATATTTTCTTCTGTATGTTTTATAACGACTGTGCTACTCCTACGTTTATTCTGCTATTTCTATTTTGGTTCTAAATATCTACTGCTGACGATGGAAGTGTTTTCTAAAGCAGGAAAGAAAAAACTTGTGAGTAATGGATATCTTTATGTTTTTGATAAATTAAGTGCGTGTGGAACTAAAGAACTTTGGCGTTGTGAATTTAAAAACAATGGGTGTAAATGTCGTATCCATATATCCAATGATATAATAATAAAACAAATAAATGATCATTCCCACGAAAGTAACGCAGCAAAAGTGGAAGTTGACTGTATTCGTGGTAAAATGAAACTTCGTGCTGGCCAAACCATGAAACAAACATGCCAAGTGATCAATACATGCCTTAATGAAGCAGATTTATCACAGGCTGCACAAGCAGCTTTACCAAAAAATAATGTTTTAAAGAAAATGATACGGAGGAATAGAAACGACATAAATGCTGCACCTCCGGCACCGTTACGGATAGAACTCTTGATAATTCCTGAAGAATACAAATTACTTGAAGTAAATGAACTTTTTAATAGCAGACAGCGGGCTAGAACTAGACAGAATTTTAATCTTTGGTCGCGAGGAAAATGTGCATAAGGTTAGTGCCTATTACTTGCTCTTTAAGTTGTGTCTCAAAGTCCTTTTTAAGGAAAAAATTATATCTTTCTTAAAAAGGGAATAGAGTTTAGCATATAAACTTTAAAACAAAAATCTCATAACCTTTTATGAGAAATAAAATTGATCTTGTTGCTAGCGTACGCAAAAAAATGGAAATATGTAGATTTAATAATTTATTTTTCAACTTTTTTTCGTAATTTTTGTTTTAAAATAGTTATTTATGAAACAGTTCGTGAAGTATGCTTTTTGCGCACGCACGCGATTTTTAGAGCATGAGCGAAGCGAGTGCTATATATCGCGTAAGTGCGAAAAAAGCACTTCACGCACAGTTTCATCAATATTTTATCTATGATAATCAAATAAAAAATAATTACAAGAAACCAATTTATTTTCAATTCATATCTACAATTTTTATACCTTTCAAATTTTAAAACTTTATCGAAAGCTGAAAAGAACTACTGTGTAACTCGGAGGGAACTGTTAGCAGTTATAAAATCCGTCGAACACTTTTATAAATATCTGTATGGCAGAAAATTCCTGATCAGAACAGACCATGCTAGTTTAAAGTGGTTACTTAGCTTTAGGAACCCAGAAGGAAAGATAGCAAGATGGCTCGAAAAACTGCAGGAATATGATGTTGAAATCGAGCACAGACCTGGAACAAGACATCGTAATGCTGATGCACTTTCCAGAAGACCATGTCGACCTGATTGCCCCCATTGTACCCGTATGGAGCAGAACGAGGAAAAACTTGCCTTAGTTAAGGTTGTGCCAGAAGAGAGCTCTATGCTGGAGGAGCAACAACAAAACGATCCCGTTCTGAGAAAGATTTGGGAGTGGAAGAGAATGGACCGTCGTCCGTTGTGGAGAGAGATATCCTCATCCTCTCCTGCTTTAAAAGCATACTGGTCCCAATGGAACTCTTTAGTTTTGGACGGTGGGCTCGTTAAAAGACTTGTAGAAAATTCCGAGGGCACAGAAACAAGGAAACAAATAGTGGTCCCAAGAAATGCTGTACCGAAAATTTTAAAACAGATGCATAATGATAGTACCGGAGGACATCTGGGTATCACGAAAACGCTGCAAAAGATCCGAGATAAATTTTACTGGGTAAATTGCACTAATGATGTTAAAGATTGGTGTCGTAAATGCACTACATGTGCTGCCAGTAACGGTCCGCACCGACAACCGAAGGCGGAAATGCAGCAATACCTGGTTGGAAGTCCTTTTGAAAGAATCGCACTAGATGTATTGGGGCCACTTCCACAGAGCGATGTAGGAAACAAGTACATTTTTGTTGTCATGGACTACTTCACTAAATGGGTTGAAGCCTATGCAGTTCCCAATCAGGAAGCCACCACTTTAGCAGATATATTAGTTGATGAATTCGTAAGCCGATTTGGGGTGCCACTAGAATTACATTCAGACCAAGGAAGAAATTTTGAGAGCAAGCTGTTTCAAGAAGTTTGCCAAAAAATAGGCATCCAAAAAACGAGAACCACAGCGATGCATCCTCAGTCTGATGGAATGGTGGAACGAATGAACCGGACTATAACCAACTATCTGTCAAAAGTAGTGTCAGATTGTCAGAGGGATTGGGATCGACATATTCCACTATTTCTAATGGCAATTCGATCGGCCATTAACGAATCAACTGTTGGAATTACATTCACACCTACCTTAATACTTAGTTATTTAGTTTTAGTATTAAGTTTGTTTATACTTTTGTTTATACTTTGTACTTTGTCAAGGTTGTAATTCAAAGTAATAAAGTAAAAGTCATTAAAGAAAATTGTTATCCATATAAATTTATAACAGGTTATGGGCGAACACGCAAAAGTAGAGTATAAAGCTTATTTTGATAAACTTAATGAAAGCAATTATTTTATGTGGAAATATAAAATGGAGATGTTGCTGATTAAAGAAAATCTGTGGATGTGTATTGAAAGACCAAATCAAATTACTTTAGTACGAAACGCTAAAACCTCAAAAGAAGCATGGATAATGTTAAAAAATTACCATGAGAAAAGTTGCTTAAGTAATAAAGTAACCCTAATGCGTAATATTTGAACTTTGATGCTTGAAGAAGGAGGTGATGTTATTAAGCACATAAATAATTTAAACATAACGTTTCAAAAATTACGTGACTTGGGAGAAGAACAAATGTCTGATAATTGGAATATTGCAATGTTATTTAGCAGTTTACCTAGAAGCTATGAGTCTCTTATTATTGCTTTAGAGGCAAGATCAGAAGACGAATTAACATTAAGTTTGGTTCAAAATAAAATAATAGATACATACAAAGCCAAAGAGAAAATATGGACGCAGAATTCAATAATACTGAGACACTTCTCAAAACAAATACAACTTCGACGTCAAAAATTGATAACTATGATTCAGTATATTGTTTCTTTTGTAAAAAATTGGGTCATCTAAAGCGAAACTGTGTAAAATATTTACAATGGAAATTAAAGAATGACGGAAAAGAAGCGATTAAAACAGCTAAAGAACATGAAACAGAATACTTATTTAATATGGGATCGGAAAAGAATGAATGGATTGTTGATTCAGGAGCCACTTCGCATAGCTGTTCTGATAAAAATCAGTTTTTAAATTTTAAAATAAATAAAAGAGAAAAAGTAATTTTAGCAAATGGAAGTGAAATATGGTCAGAAGGAAGAGGTGATGTATTGCTTAAGTTTAAAGACAGTTCCAGACAGACAAAATCGGCCACAATTACAAATGTTATGTATATACCTAAATCTGAAGGAAATATTTTATCTGTGAAGAAATTAATTGACAACAACTTTACCATAGTATTTGATAAAAAAGGGAGCTTTATAAAAAAGGATGATATGGAAGTTGCTTTATTAGATGGAAGTAGTGGCTTATTTAAATTAGTTCAGGAAGAAAAAATTTGCGTTAATAAAACACATGAAAGAGACTGCTATCACTATTGGCATAAAGTGTTTGGTCATCGAGATTACGAGGTAGTAAAAAATTTAACGAAAAATATTTTACTAACAGGTATAACTATCAATGACTGTTGCATTAAAGAGGATTGCACTGTTTGTCTTGAAGGAAAAAATGACGCGATTACCATTTAGATCAAATCATAAAATAAGTGAAAGTATTCTTGATTTAATATATACTGATATTTGTGGTCCTATGCAGAATGAATCTTTCAGTGGAAAGAGATATATTTTAACATTTATTGATGATTTTAGTCGTTATACCGTAATATATATATTAAAATACAAATCAGAGGTTTTTGAAAAGCTAAAGGAATACATTGCCATGGTTGAAACTAAATTTGGAAAGAAACCTAAAGTAATACGTTCTGATAGAGGAGGAGAATATACGAGCGAAAACATGAAAAAATACTTAAAATCATTAGGTATAATGCCTCAGTACACTGCACCATATAGCCCTCAACAGAATGGAGTAGCCGAAAGAAAAAATAGAACCCTTATTGAAATGGCACCATGTATGATTATTGAAGCAAGTTTAAGTTTAACGTTTTGGGCAGAAGCTGTTATGACGGAAAATTTCATTCAAAATCGCTTGCCATCCAAGCCAATTTTAAAAACTCCATACGAATTATGGAATGGTAAGCCACCAAATGTTTCAAATTTTCAAATCTTTGGATGTAAAGTTATGTTTCATATACCAGATCAAAAGAGAAAAAACTTGATAAAAAGGCATCAATAATGATTTTTATGGGTTATGACGAACAGTCAAATGCGTACAGATGTTAATAAACGCATTTATGTATCACGGGACGTTAAATTTATATCTATTTCTAAAGAAAAACTAGGAAAAGATTGCGTTGAAATTGATTTGAATAATTTTGTAGATATACCTGAACTGAAGGAAATTACGACAATATATAACGAAAATAAAGATGAAGAAAACGAAGATAATAGAAATAAAGATGAATTAAGCAAAGCAAACAGAAAAAATGAAAACGAAAACGAAGATAATAGAAATAAAGATAAATTAAGCAAAGCAAACAGAAACAATGAAAACCAACCTATTGCAATTCGAAAATCAAACAGAATCAAAACAATTCCAAAGAGATTTCCAGAAAAAATTAATATTACCCAGGTAAAAGAACCTACTACTTTTAATGAAGCTATTTTGTCTACAAATAAAGAAAATTGGCTTACTGCAATGAATAGTGAAATGGAATCATTAAAGAAAAACAAAACTTGGAATTTAGTAGAGTTGCCCAAGGGAAGAAAACCAGTGGGATGTTAATGGGTATATAAAATTAAAACAAATGAGTATGATGAAATTGTACGGTTTAAGGCTCGCCTTGTAGCTCAAGGTTTTTCCCAAAAATTTGGAATAGATTATGATCTTGTTTTTGCACCTGTAGTAAAACAAACTACATTTAGATTGTTACTTTCTATAGCAGCAAAAGAAAACATGATTATTATGCAATTCGATGTTAAAACAGCTTTCCTTCATGGAGACTTGGAAGAAATTATATATATGAAGCAACCACAAGGATATGAAGAAATAGGAAAAGAAGATTATGTTTGCGAATTAAAAAAGAGTATCTATGGACTTAAACAGGCTGCAAGAGTCTGGAATCAAACTATACATCTGGTACTAATTTCAAATGGGTATAGTCAGAGTAATGCAGATCCTTGTTTATACAGTAAGGAAGAAAATGGTATATGGTGTTATATTTTGGTTTATGTGGATGACTTCTTAGTTGCAAGCAAGTCGAAAAATTTTATACAACAGGTTCAATGTATTTTAAAAAGAGAATTCGAAATTGAATCATTGGGCGAAATAAGTAAGTACTTGGGACTAAAAGTAGATAAAGATTTATATGGAAATTATAAAATAAGTCAAAGTATTTATATAGAAAAGATATTAAATGAGTTTGGTTTAGCAGATGCTAAAAGCTCAAAATATCCTCTAGAACCTGGTTACAGAAAAACAAATTTAAATTAATCAATGTTAACAAATAATACAGAATACCAAAAACTTCTTGGATGTTTGCTTTATTTGTCCATAAACACTAGACCGGATATTTCTGCAGCAGTATGTATACTTGCACAAAAAACTTCTAGTCCAACTACAGAGGATTGGATTGAACTTAAACGAATAGCGAGGTATTTAAAAGGAACTATGCAATTTAAACTTAAGTTGAGTTCAATAGAAGTAGAAACTTCTTCATTGGTTGGTTGGGCAGATGCTAATTGGGCAGAAGATCAGAATGGAAGGAAATCCAATACTGGTTATTTATTTAAATTATTTGGAGGATTAATATCTTGGACTAGCAGAAAACAAAGGTGTGTTGCCTTATCTAGTACAGAAGCGGAATTTATTGCACTCTCGGAAGCTTGTCAAGAAGTAGCATGGTTAACAAGTCTATTAAAGGATTTTAACTGTTCTATCAATTTACCTATATCTATTTACGAGGATAACCAGAGTTGCCTTAAATTTATTAATTCGGAAAAAGTCAGTAACAGATCAAAACATATTGACACAAAGATTTATTTTGTTAAAGATTTTATTGATAAAGGACTTGTAAAAACATGCTACTGTCCAACTGATATAATGATAGCGGACATCTTTACAAAAGCTTTACATTTAAAAAGGTTTCAAACAATTCGTGACAATTTAGGTTTGTGTGAATGAGGGGGGTTGTTGGAATTACATTCACACCTACCTTAATACTTAGTTATTTAGTTTTAGTATTAAGTTTGTTTATACTTTTGTTTATACTTTGTACTTTGTCAAGGTTGTAATTCAAAGTAATAAAGTAAAAGTCATTAAAGAAAATTGTTATCCATATAAATTTATAACATCAACTGGCCAAACGCCTGCGAAGGTCCTGTTCGGTAGAGAAATGAGGCTACCATGTGACTTGGTGTTTGGTTGTAAACCTGGTGAAGAAATGGCTTGTGAACAATATGTCGCCGATCTTCAGAATCGAATGGAGAATATACAGAACCTGGTGCGTGGAAAACTTCAATTATCTAATGATCGGATGAAGAGGTACTATGACACGCGGACAATAGAAAAGAGTTACCAAGTTGGAGATTTAGTCTGGCTCTATAACCCCCGACGGCGTCGAGGTATTTGTCCCAAATTACAGAAGAACTGGGAAGGTCCATACACCATCAAGAAGAAGATTAACGATGTCATTTATCGGATCGTGAAAATTCCCAGAGAGAAACCCGTCGTGGTCCATCATGATCGTTTGGCGCCTTACCAGGGAAACCACAGTGGAGATGTGCAGCAGCTCCAAGAACATGGTTTGGCTGGCTCAAGGAGTGTGCGGGATTCCGATTTAGGAAATAACATTCCAGGAGGAATGAATCTAAGGAGGGGGCAGTGTAACGGAATAACCGTAAAGGAAGGGACCTTAATTTGAAAGATTGTTATTGACAGTTGATTTTTAGAAATTTCTAAAAACCTAATGTTTCTAGAAAATTCTAGAAACTTCTAAACACACTGACTAGATTAAATAATGTTTCTAGAAAGTTCCAGAATGTTCATTTTGTAGTATATAAGGGGATTTATGGGCAGTTAACGTCAGTTCAAGTTCAAATATTCACAAGAGTTTATTGTATTGTCAAGTAGTTAGACGCAATCCAGCAGAGTTCAGTGTATCTTAACAATTTTGTAAATAAATTGTGTAAAATTCCCCATAAGTGTTTCAATATGATAACCTTTTTAAATTGCTAGGTAGGTACTGTACAGTATTTATGAGGGCATCGCCTAGATTAAATTCTTATCTGTAGACGTAAATTATCAATGCTCACAAGAAGTTTATAATAGTAACAAAATCTGTTTTCTCATGGCAAATGGATAATATTGGATATTGGATATCTGAAAATAGTTTTCAATTATGATCAACTGTTCTTAATAACAATTGTCGCTATTTTAATGTACCCTGTTCCCTTTTATGTTTGTGTTATAATTAATATTAGTAAATAAACTATATCATCGTAGACAAGATTCCTACCAAATATTTAATTGAAGCTCATCGGCATTTACTCCAGGAAACCTACAAGGATTCATTGAAAATTTTAGTAATATTGCTCTACCTCTTACAAAATTATTAAAAAAGGATGCTGAATAGTAGTGTAGCTAAGCCGCCATGGGCTCACAGATTCCAAATTTCGCCGCTAGATGTCGCCACAGGTGGCGGCGCTGTATTCTTCTGTTTTTTTGAGTGGCCTTTGACATTTGGCGCAAGCAGCCAATTCTTCTTTTTTCAAATGTCCTTTGACGTTTGGCGCAAGCAGCCAATTCTTCTTTTTCGAATGTCAAAAGGGCATTAATGTTGTATCTCGTAAACGGCCTAACAGATTTTGACGTATGACGTATCATTGTAAAGGGGTTGCTGTATAGGGTAAGATGAAGCGTCAAAAAGACCGTATTGATGCTGCCAAAAGGGCATTTATGTTGTATCTCGTAAACGGCCCAACGGATTTTGACGTATGACGTATCATTGTAAAGGGGTTGCTGTATAGGGTAAGATGAAGTGTTCAAATCTTCTAAAATATTAAAAGCGCGTGACTTTGGTGCATTAGCTGGTTCGCGATGTGTGACGTACCTAATCGACTGATGTGTTAGAGTGATAACAGACTTTGCTTTCCCAATTAAGAATAAAAATATGGAAAATATTTAGTTTTAGAATGGCTTCGAGAGAATACAGTCAAAAACTTAAAGAGTTTTGTGAAAATATAAGAAAATTAAACCAACAAATTTCTGTCTACGAAGACCAAAAAGAAGTGTTAAAAAAAAATTGAAAATTTAAATTTGTGGGACAAAGTTTTTGAAAAATATTTATCAACATCATCAACGCCCACAAGACGAATAAAACCATGGCCTTGCTAAAAGCTAATTTTGTTGTTTTAACAGCAATATTAAATAACATGCTTTATGTTAACGTTTCGCAAAACGTTGTAACGGGTAGCTCTTTTAGACACCCGACTCAGTAAAATTCGGTTTCAATTTAAATAAAGATTTATTTCTCTAATAAACTATGTACAATAAATGAAAATAAAATACTAATTCTATAAGAAAGAAAAAAAAACGACTCTACGATCCCTTTGGACCTCGGATGGATCTCCCTGTAAATAAATAAATTAATTATAGATTACGGTCGGTATCGGATAGCTAGGGTAGGTCCTAACCGATCAATACTCAGTTACGGGGTAGGACAACCCTTGGTCAATACCCAAGGATCGGGACGGTGCAACCGATCAGTACTCGGTTATGGGGTAGGACAATCCTTGGTCAATACCCAAGGATCGGAACGGTGCAGCCGATCAATACTCGGTTGCGGGGTAGGACAACCCTCGGTCAATACCCAAGTATCGGAACGGTGCAACTGATCAATACTCAGTTGCGGGGCAGGATAATCCTTGGTCAATACCCAAGGATCGGGACGGTGCAGCCGATCAATACTCGGCTGGTAAGGCAGGGAAGGTCGGTGGCTACTGGTCAATACCCAGAGCCCAGGTTGGAGTTCTTCCAAGATCAGTACTCTCAGTCGAACTGACTTCTACAGCGACGATATCGCCCTTTTATACCAGTTGACGGCGCTCCCACTCACTGAATGTGTCTGCGCGAGTTTGGACGACCTGTCGTATCTTGGCTGCGCATCTCGAACGGATGGTGGGAATACAAACGATGACGCGAGGTTTCTGTGTTATCGTTACACGTTGCACATATTGGTGTGTGTTTAGATATAAACGGAACAAAACAAGATGGAAAATGATGGACAATTGCAGGTGTTTGCATTAAAATTAGTGGAATCGCCTCTTAACTACAAGCTAAAATTAATCTTTAACGATAACGCTGAAGGAGTGGGTGAGTGGCGATCTAACCTTGAAAACCCAATGCAACAACTAGAAATTACTATGGAGGATCCAATGCAAAAGCAAATATGTCAATTAGTTCAGATAACATGGGCAACGTTAGCAGGAGTTTGGTTGTTAGTAATGAAAATTCTGGCTAAAGAAACCAAAAGAAGAATAAAGCGATGAAATGTATTTCTAAATAATAATAAAAATAAATATTTGTAAACTTGTAAAAGGTGTTTTAATAAAAAACCTTATTTTTTTTTGTTTTATAGCTTTATTTAGGTAAACCAATTATACAAAGTAAGAATATTATTATATGCACACACAAATTTGCCGTTGGCGTGGTGAGGACATCCTGAATATACAGCTTCAAAATTTTTTGTTGCACAGGGTGTCCCATCATAATTTGCAACATCATAAATTAATACATGGAGTCGAAGTTCTTCGCATTTTGCTTTTAAAAAGTCAATTTTTTGATTTCCTCTAACATAAATCAAATCAACGTTGCCAAGTGGGTGTTTCTCCAAAATTACATTGACATCGGAATAATCTACATCTCCAGAGTCGTATCCTATTCCATGTATAAATTTTTCTAAATATCGCGTAGTTTTCTTGTCTTTAGCAGTCAACTCGTGGAATGGTTTAGGAGATTTAAATAAAAAATTCTATTTTATACCACCAATCTGAATAGCGACTTCTTTTGGATAAAAAACTTCATCGATTATAAATCCTTGGATGTCGACTACTGCAATTCTCATGATGATGATGATGACGATGAAACTTCTTTGAAAGCTGAGCAAATACTAAATAGTTAGCAGTTTATATTATATTTTTAACTACTTCCGATAGGGGATAATGCTCTAATAAACAATCGTGAATTATGATACAATATGCTTTAGTATTTTTGGGAAATCCTGTGTCAGCAACAATTTCTAGTCGTACATCAACAGTCGATGATTTCATCGATTCTTCTTGCTTAGAACAATCGATAACAAACAAAGAACGATTTCGAAATGCTAGAAAATCCATTAATGGTCGTTTTGCTAATACTCTGTTGTAACTAGAATTGAATTCGCTGTAGTTGTAATGAGCAAGTGCAAAGTCGTTTTGTTCAAAATCAAGTTGCATCCTTTCATTGGGAAAATATTCACCATTCAATGCAAGTCTGAGACCTTGTAGATTTACGTGATCAAATAAAGAAGGATTTGCAGTTTTCAGATTTCTCCTATCAGTTTGAAAAAATACAATAACATATCGAGGTTTCTCTATTGCAGACGTCGTTTTAACAGCCCAAATTTCTTGTTTTGCTCCTGTGGTCAAAGATGGTAGCTCATGTAGTTCCCATTTTCTAAACGGAATTACGATTGGACGATCGCTTTGAATTGATCGCATCAATTGTTCTTTAACTAAATATGGATAAATATGTTTTACTTTCAGTTCCATCGAATGAATCATAATCTGTAAGGTTGTAGAAGTAGTTACGTTAGTGGCAGACGTTTTCTCTGTTACAATAACGCTATCGAGATCATTACGAGCTCGAACGAATCGAATCGTTTGTCGTCCACAAGTTACCATTGGGTAATCATTGAAAATGTTGAAGATGTGTTTAAGCGGCATCAGTAAACTAAATGATTTATCAGCAGGATTGAGAATGGGAATTGTGGGATAATTCCAACCGGCAATGGCAAGGTGGCGAGAATCTTCGTCATTGTAACATGTTAAAGCTCTTACAGTGCTAACAATTCCAGGATCTCGAACGGTTTCTATCTCTCTTGCACTTTCGCTATACGTACATGAGTCGAATAGAAATGCTCCAAAGTTTGGTGTCAAACTAACATCGCCATCACCAGTTATATCCAATTTTCCTTTAATAGCCAACAACGTATATCATGCATTGCAAAGAATGAGTCCACCTGATTTACACTAAATTCTACAATGTCGCTGCAGCTAAACGATTTGATGAATGGTGTGTAAGATCGGTATTCGGATTTTCTAATCGATTCATCCTGAGTCGGTTCTCGATAGAGATCAAACATTGGATCTTGAATTGTTCGTATACGATTCATTATTATTATTATTGTTAATAACTTTGAAACCAAGAGCTTTTGAAAAATAAAACGTTGTCTCTAGTAAGTCGTCGTCGTCGTCTTACTGAAAACTTTAACGACTTGTTCAATACTGCAGGCTTCTGAAAATATGAAGGTGCTATATAATTGAAAATTAATCCCATTCTTTCAACTCCAAACCCAATATGCTTCTTTCACCTTGAAAATTTACAGGCCTTGAATTTTGATCCAATGCCAGTATAGTAATATTTGTAATCTCAGGTATATCAATCACAGGCAAATACGTGATATTTTTTGGAATTTCGTCGATAGCGTAACCAGGGTCTACGGATATACCAAACTCGTGGATAGTGTGAGTAGGTCTGTTGTTGTAGAAGGCTCCGGTGGTAATGTTTGTTTCTAAACGAATCGTTCGTACTTTAACAATTTTAACTGGTAGATCGAAACTATGTCTTACGTTCGGTTCCAGAATCCTCTTTGAGAAACCCAACATTCTGCCTATACTGTCTTCACGCTCGAAATTTATTGCATGTTGACTACTGAATATTTCACACTTGAGTGTATTATTGTTGGGCTTTAATGAAAAAACGTCTTCAATCTTTGCATTTGGTGGTATATTTATTAAATTTCGGATCGTCTCTTCAATATCGGAAATTTCATAGCAACCAGTATTTAAGGTTATTTTCTGCAATTTAGTTTAATTGTTATTTTCGTAATAGTAAAAAGCATTACTGCCATTCTCTACATTTGGTATACTGTTGTACGAAAAGGAAAACAGAAATGCCAACTTGTATTGTTTCTTTGGATCTAAACTCAACGGAACCGGAGGAGTCCAATCAAATTGATAATCACGGATCTCTAGCGTCAACAACATAACTGTTGGAGGTTGAACAAAGAAATAAAATTGTATATCTTTAACATTTATTTAAATAATTGTTTACAAGTTCATTACATTTTTCTAAACCTAGTTTACATATATGACAATTTCCTTGTGATTGCGCAGGTCCGTCAACATGGGTGGTCCATTCAGGACGATTATGATGAACAAAGCAGGGCAGGCAGGTTCGCAATTCAAAATCCAATCTATATTCAAGCGGCAACTTGCACCAAACAAGGTTTTGCGTACCTTTTCAAATAACATATAGGAAAACAAGCCAATTCCTGTTCAGTAAAGTCAATCAGGTTCTTTTCACGATTAATGTACGCCAAAACAGCCTCCATCGTATAGAAATTCTAAACAAAGATGACCGCAGTTGATTTGATTAAAAGTCTGGTAAGGATCGTGGTTGTAAACAATTTTCGTTGCAGGTCCCAGATACTGTACAAGTTCTTTCGGCGGTTTCAACTTGCCAAATGAATCGAAATATTCGACGTTATTGTTAATCTTCCGATACGCCACCCAATGAGTTCCATGATTTTTGCTTTCATCCAAATTTAGGATTGCGCTTCGCGTTGAACAGGACCGGTTTTAGACAATGTGTCTCGCATAAATACACCTCTAAAATTTTGGATTTTTAGACGTTTCGCATATCGTTTTAGTTCATAATCATGCAATCCTCGATTGGGTAGCGTAATTAGTTTTTTTGCTTCTTTAGAAAGAGACCAAAGCCTCCTCTGGCATTTTTTTCGTAAACATAGTCATTTACCGAGAGATTCCATAGCTTTGTTATGTCGATGTTCTTCTTCCAATTTTTTCGTGCATTTTTCGCATCAATCACAGTTTTAGCGATTCCAGCAGCTCCGCCAGACAACGCCCCGAGTGCACTTAGTCCAGCAAATAACGGAATTCTTGGTAAAAAGCCTCCGGATTTTGGTTCGATGGGAATAATCCTAGGTACTTTAACCTGATTTTTTCCACCAGCATTTTGTACAGCTACCCTGGCTGCTTTTAGAGCAATACTGGCTGCTCGTTTTAATGTAGCCGAAGGACCAGATTTTTTTATATCCCTTTGTATTTTACTTATAATACTGCGTTTAAACGATTTAGGTTTCCTAACACCCATGCCAAGTTTACGTTTAGCTTTCATTGCGGTGGTAGTTAACCAAGCTGCAGTCTTTTCACCAATTGATGCGTCCTTGGACTTTACTCTTGCCCACGCTTTATTCTCTAGAATCTCGTCCGCTTTATGTCTTTCCGCTAAATCTTTATGTTTAGAATATGCAATGTCGTGTTCTCTGGCTGCGTCGTCCAGCAGGTTAACACCCGTATCTCCACGTGCAATTTTTTTATGTAATTTGGTGCCTGGTCCCAAAAAGTTGTAACTGGGATATATAACTCAAACGGCAGATTATTGATAAGACTGTTGAGCACACCTTCACCTTTAAACATCAACATGAGAAATGAAATGATTTAAGAATTACTGCTCCACTTATACATTGAAACCTTAAAAAACCTGTTAAACAATAAAGATCATTCAACAAGACCAGACGCTACCGATTGAAAATTTAAATGAAGGAAGCGGTCAAATCGCTGGCAGTAAACATGGACCATTGCTACCAAATTCGTTTCGGGCGCTAATCTGTGGACCCAGTGGGTGTGGCAAAACGAACGTTATGTTATCGTTACTGTTTCATCCGCATGGCGCGAAATTTAAAATTGTTTACGTTTATTCAAAGTCATTGTATCAGCCCAAGTATAAATTGTTGGAAGAAGTGCTGTCGAAAGTTGAAGGAGTGGGATATTTTCCGTTTAAAGAAAACGATAAAATAATTAGCCCAAATGATGCAAAGCCGAATTCAATTTTTATTTTTGATGACGTCATATGTGCGAACAAGCAAAAGATTCGAGAATACTACAGCAAGGGCCGACATCGGGATATAGATAGCATATTTCTTTCACAAACCTACTCGAAATGCTGTAAACAAATTTGTAGAGATAACAGTAACCTAATTGTACTTTTTAAACAAGATGCTATTAATTTGAAACATGTCTTTGATGAACACGTGTCACCGGATATGAGTTTTGAAGAATTCAAACAGTTGTGATCGAAATGTTGGCAGGAAAAATATGGGACAATGGTTATTGCGAAAGACTTTGATTTAAACAACGGTCGATATCAAATCGGTTTCGATAAATACATAAAATTGTAACATTGCGTTCATTATTCGACAACATATCAGACAATCCAGTTGACGTAGCCGTTCGTAAGAGAAAAATTGCCGAACTTGCTCGATCGATTCGAAAAATATATAAAGCGTTACAATTGGGTAGAGTTGAAACGGATGAGACACTAAATAAATTGTTTAAACCTGTCACGGAACCTCTACACAAAATTGTAAAATCTTCTCTAAACGAAACAGTGATCTCTCATCCTCAACCAGTCAACAAGCCAGAGCCTAAAAAAGAACCATCTAAACAAAAAGAGAAACCACCTAAACAAAAAGAAGAACCGCCCAAACAAAAAGAGGAATCACCTAAACAAAAAGAGCAATTGAGTATACCTGAGTTTGTAAAACTCGAAGATGTTGCCGAAACCACTAATGATGATGATGATGAAGTATTCTATGAAGACGATGAACAGGCTGTTAAAGATCTTAACAATTCAGCAGATGTTATTAAGGAATACTTGGATCAGTATCCCCCAATGGTTCATCCATATATTATAGATCATTGGGCGAAAAAAGATAATATAGATACGATTTATGGTCCTATTTACGATGCTCATACTTCTAAATGGTTTCTGGGTGGCAAACAAATCGACTTTGATAAAAATCATGTATTTATTATTACAGAAGGCAAACAGATAAAAGGTCCACCGGGTCCATATGAATTAATTTTTAATGATAAACCTGAAAATTACAATGATGACGAGTTAAAGCGTTATGGAACAATACTAGAATTAACAAATCCTCATAAAAACATTAAAGGAAACCTTAAAGCAATACAACGATTCAAATACATACATATCATAAAACCTCTGGCTACCTCTCACTTGCGAAAACCTTCGGGCACTGGGATGCAAATGGTTTACAACGATAATAAAATTGACCTTCAATATTGGGACGATCCAAACGAACTCGTTGACAGGCTTCGGCTTTTAAAAGCGTCAAAAGAAGCAGGAAATACTTCAAATGATAATGAAATTATTGCAATTATCGAAGAATTAAAAGAAGCACGCATTATTGCCTAAACATCATTACCACAATGAGTGTCGACAAATTCGGACGTACCAAAAAAATCGTTGGTGATAAAAAATTGTTTATACCGAAACCAGCATTAGCACATACTTTAAGCGGAGATGTTGATTTTGAAAATTTAAAACTTAGAAACGTGCAAGATCCAGACTCAGACAGCAATGCTGTTAATAAAAAATACTTGGATGCAGCATTAGATAGGTTGCAAGTTGCATTTAAAGAAAATGTGCAAAAGTTGACTGAAAACATGGATGCTATGAAACTTACATTTAATAATGACTTGATGGCCATAAACACTTTTATATCAAGAGATCCTCCGTTAGCCAGCAAACATATGGCTAACAAAAAATATGTTGATGAATCGATTGTTGCTTCAAAACAATATCTACGAGCAGGCATAAAAAATTCAACGAATAGCATTGAAACGAAAATAGCAACTCTTAATGCTAACTTTGCCCAGCTAACTCAGTTTGTGACAAGCTTAATGAAAAATTTGGAAGAAAAGGTAGGAAAAGCGTTAGAGAAACTATATCAAAAAGATCTTCCGGCATTACAAAAGGATTTACTAGATAAAATTATGAAAAACAATGCAGCACAGCAGCAGTATGTCAATACTCTATCAGGGAAATTGTTAGCTATTGAAAATAGAATTACAGATTTAACAAACAAAATCACTGCTAACCAAAATAACCTGCGTGGGATTGTGGATAATATTAAATCTATGAATATAGTCGATAGGCTTAAAGCATTGGAGAATCGGTTAGTACAAAATCCCTAACCATTTAGTCGCAGTTATGCATTCGAAAGAGAAGGTTCAAGTCGTTAATGAGCTGCATAAACCAGCTCGAAAAAATTATGCTCGACGACGAACAATTATCAAAGGTTTGGATGATTTGTGGCAATTTGATTTGGCTGAAATGAGTTCTTAGGCAACTCAAAATCGATCGTTTAAAATGATTCTAGTGGTAATCGACTGCTTCTCGAAATTTCTCTGAGCTCGACCGTTAAAATCGAAAACTGGCGAAGAAATCACGAAAGCTTTTGCTGATATTATAGGAAAACGCAAACCGAAAAATCTTCAATCTGATCAGGGCAAAGAGTTTTACAACACAAAATTTCAAAATCTAATGCAGAAACATGGCATAAATCATTATAGTACATTTACCAAGATGAAAGCAAGTATGGCGAAAAGAGTTATTAGAACACTGAAAACGAAATTGTACAAGCATTTTAGCTTAAACGGTACGTACAGGTGAATAGATGTGTTACCGAAAATTACAAAAGAGTACAACGAAAGCAAACATAAAACGATTGGTCGGAGACCGTCCCAGGTAAACAAGTCCAATGAAAAAGAGATTCTGAAGCAACATTATAATTATTTGAAAATAGCAGGCCCGCGAAAATATAAAATTGGAGATGTGGTGCGCATAAGCAAGGCAAAGCATCTATTTGATAAAGGCTATACACCTAATTGGACTACGGAGCTTTTTAAAATAACCAAAGAGAACATAACCAATCCCGTAACATACATGTTGGAGGATTTACATGGATCACCAATTAAAGGAGCATTTTACGAGAAAGAGATACAAAAGTCAAAAAATCCTGATGTTTACCTTGTTGAAAAAGTGTTGAGAAAAAAAGGCAATAAAATCTACGTTAAATGGTTGGGGTTTGATAGTTCGCATAATAGCTGGATTAAATAATCTAATATTTTATAAACTTTGTGGTTTTTTATTTTATAAAGATAATGTAATAAACGTTTATAAAAAATAATGACTTTTATTTCAAAATCGATAATTATAGCGTCAAAAAATGTTATTTTATCGAGGCAAAATTTATGAACGTCACAGTACCAAAATGTGAAACGTCAAAACGTTAAAACCGCGATAAAATTTGTCGCAATAACGGTTTAAAAAGAAATTTACACCTTTCATGTATTTCTTATGGAAAAACATTGTTTCAAACTGACAAAAAAGGGTCAGTTTTTGACGTTTTATCGTTATTAAATTTATGAACGTCAAACTGTCGAATAATAGACGTCTAAACGATGAATTTGAACGTTTTTTGATCGTTTCAACGGAACATATTTAAAAGAAAATAATACACCATAGATTCAGATTAAAAATTTATTGTATACATAAAAATTTTAGACATACAATAGACAATAGAAAACCAAAAACTAACCTAATTAATTTACAAAGCAAAATAATATAATATTCTAAACCATTTACAACTGTTTTTTATTTCCCAATTATGAATAACATTAGTCGAGCATTATATCGCAATGACCCCATGCTAAAGTGTCAAATGATCCATTGCATAAAAAGCGTTTATCATCGTGTGGACTTAGACCGATTTTGGTTTGTTCGATTGTAAAAACATTGTGATTGTAGGAACGGAACGTGCATTGGTTAACTGTTTTCATTTTAAAATCTCTTAGACATGAAATATAATCATCAAAAGTAATTTTCTTTGCAACGACATTTTTTTTTAACCCCTTTTGATTTTTTAACGCATTTATCACCCTCTGTTAAATACGAGTACATTTTTGAACGCAACCCCACAAATTCAGTTAAAAATTTGCCGTTGCATTCATCTTTCATTAGTCCAATGACTTTTTTATTCAAGAGTGAAATACCATACGCATTCTGAGGTGTCAAATTTATCTGGATAGGCTTTAATTAATTCGGTATAGACATCATTGCATCGCAGCTCAAGAAGAAATGCGTCAGTATCGGTGTATAGGAGTTTACAGTTGTCTACACCCATCGTAGGAAGCAGAAAACTGTAATAAAATTCGTATATACAAGTCTTTGAAATATCGAGAATCGACATGCCAATGTACAACGGTTTATTGAATACAAGTTCGGTTTTATAAAGCTCTATCGCTAAAAGGTTTTCATCAAAGATTTTGCTCGAACTAAACCTAGGACTGCTAATCAAGTTCTTTGCTCCATATCGACCCTCCCAAGATCTAACGAGTTTAACAATGCGGTGTTTTCTTATATTCTCCATCGTCTTGCCAAATACAGCGTTATCCATTAGTTTATACAAATTCTTCTCAAAATCATTTTTGGCTGCTGTTCGAAGAGTTGTGTTTGGGTCGATATATTCTTTTAACCATGGGCTTTGCTTAAATTTCAACACTCTGTGAATCTTTTTCAAAGTTAATCCATGTTTTATAGCCTGCTTTAAATTTCGAATGTATTATGTATTTTTCTTTGTCATATAAAGTGGTCATTAGTTTTTGTATTTTTGATCCTTGGGGTTTTCGATGTTCTGGGCAACACGGTAAGTCATTGTGTAGATTATGTAAATCGTGTGGATACTCCAAGTCTACTTCGAGGATATAACCCTCTGGAGCATCGTCTGGTATTTGAGTTATGTCGATGTTTGTGTCAACCCAATTAAAACCCCCATATGGTAGAGGTTGACTCATTGCCCAACCATACAAGTTGTTGACATCGAGATACATTAAATATTTTTCAGATTCTGCTGGATTAAAATTTTGCATGTATCTGTTGTTTGCTTTAGCATATCTATTGCTGCATTGACTGACTCCTCCTCTTATACCTTTCTCTATAAACATGATTTGATCTATATCTTTTAGTAGTTCCAATTTGTATTTGGTATATTTTAGCATTGCATCCCACGTATAACCGGGGAGCGTATAATACCAAGCAGGATCGAGACCATACGTTTTTCGGCATTTTTTGCGAATTAACTTTTGAAACAGAAAAAACGACTTTTTAAAAACAATTTAAAATTACACAAGAGACTTTATTACTTGAAAGTTAACAAAGATCTGATTTTATTTAACAAATTACTATAATTTATAATGTTGTATTAAAAGTATTGTCAGCGGTTTTGTATTCTGTATAGTCGGCGGGTTTCGTTCCATAACTCCTCCGGGGCAAGCTGAGAACTATGGGGTTTCTCCATGGTTCGATAGTAGAGGGAAGTTTCCTGGAATAGGGTCCATTTTTGTTTGTTGATTTGGTACCTCTCTTCTTTGTTGATTTCTTCTGATACAAAATTTGTAAAGAATGTACGTTCCTGTAAAAAGGACTGTAACATAGAGCAGTATTGTATAAAAGCTAATATTTTTAAAATGCACTGTAGGAATGTTTATATTTTTCAATTTTGTCTTCTGAGCTTCTAAAGTATTTTGAATAGTATTTAGTTCGTCAAATTTCACACTGTCTATTTGCACTGGGTTAAAATTAGAATTGTCTATTAGTGGATCATTTTTAAAGAAGTCTATATTTGGTAATTTAATTTGTTTATAATTTGGTTCTGAGGATTCGAGCGTTTTTAAAAGCACTTTGTCTATTTGCACATCACAATACTTGTTGATTTCTATAAGGTAACTTCCATTCAGTGGTATATTGTCTGTGGTTTTGATGTTTTTCCGAATCGCAACTGCATTACGTGGGGTGATAACCATCCATTGATTATTTTCTAACTTCTGGATTCTGGTGTCGTTGATTTTTGTTAAAATTTGGTTGCAGCGTTTCGTTGGTTCTGAATATTTTAGTAAATGAATTTCGCAGGGTGCATTTGTTTTAATTTCAAGTGGCTGAATATCTTGACAGAGAAATTCTTCTTTATTGATTAGTCGGCATGGAAGATCCGAAAATGCATAGTGTTGCTCATTTTTGAGGAGAAATTTGGATTTAGGAATAATAACTTTAAAGTTTTGATTGAATGGTGTAGGGAGAGGATACAGATGATAGTAGTCATAATCATTTGCTTCTACGATTGGGATTTCTAATATAAAATTAAATATATTCTGTTTAGAGTAAGCTTTGACTTCTAGTATTTTTTCGAAAGACAAAATATTTTTTAAATTGGGGTCAAATGGAAATTTGATATTACTTTTGAGGGTTTTACTTATTGCCAATATTTCAGAAAGTAATTCTCTGGGGTCAGCTATTGCGTTATGAAATATGTTTAATTTTGAAAAACTAATGGCTATTTCTAGCGTTTCTAGTGCGTCGTGAATTATCTGATAGCTAGTAGAAAATTGTGAAACGAGTCTTTCCAGCGCGAAATAGTGAAGGGTTTCGACTTTGTCCAAACTTAGATTTTGTATTAACTCTTGTATTTCATTAATGCGAGAACTTAATATTAATTGATTTCGAGATAGTATTTTAGTTGTGTTTTCAAAATTTTGTATAGAGGATTGTAGTAGTGTGACTTGTAGTTCGATTATGGTTTTGATTTTATTCTGATTATTAGATAAGGAGGAGATAGCTTGATCATAACGTTTGGCATCGGTTTGATCGAGATTTCCTGTGAGGAACTTTATTGCCGAACCAACTCCATCAAATAATGATCGTTTAACTCTAGGGTTCCAAAAGGGGTTAAGTTGATTAAATTGAAGGATAATTTTGTTTTCTAGTAATTGGATTATGTGATAGGAATTTTGAAATTCTTCATCGAATCTAAAATGTTTTGATGAGTTTAGAAGAGTGTATTTTATGTCGAGGTATTGTCTCTTGAGTGTCAAAAATTGTTTCGTAATATTTGTTATATCATAGACATGTACGAAAGTCCAATAGTCAGTCTTAAGTTGTGCTTTTCCTAGATATAAACGAAGAAGTCCCGGATTGTCGTTTAGGTTGTGGATTTGGCAAGGGTTTGGTCCTGCGCCTGTGGTATTTGTTCTCCAGATGAGGAGGAATCTGCAAGAGGAGGTTTCTTTAGTTCCTTAATGTGTACTATTTCGTTTTTTTCTGATAATTTTTTGTGTTTTATTAATTTCCGGCTTACTTTAACACGGTTTCTGTCAAGTAGTTCGATAATCCGATAAGGACCTAAGAACCTTTTGTCTTTTTTATTTCGTTTAGTAGGATTGGTTTTATAGACAGTTTGTCCTATTTTAAATTCGGTATTCTCGTCGCCTTGATCGTTTCGTTTTTCAATAGTTTTAGTTTTTTGATCTATCAGTTTTTCATTTACATTTTGGTATACGTGTTTCAGTTTTTCTTTATGATTATTTGAATAGTCCGTGTAAAAGTTGTGGGGTAAAAATATTTCGTTAGGGCTTCTCGAGTCTGTATGTCCGAATGTTAGTTCAAAAGGGGAAAAATTAGTTGAGCTATGGATAGAACTATTGTAAGCAATTATTGCGTAGTCCATTAAGTCAGTTTCGTTAGGGTGAGTTTCTTGTAATATTCTTAGGTGTTCAATGAGCGTTGAGTGGAGTCTTTCTACTATAGAGTTTGATTCATGATGTGCTGTAGTCGTAAAATGTATTTTAATTTTATGTAGTCCTAAAAGGTCTTTAATAATTTCATTATTAAATTCTTTTCCTTTATCGACTGTTATTAGTTGTGGAACGCCAAAAGAAGTGAAAAATTTTAACAGAGCTTTACTAGTATGTACAGCTGTCTTACCGGGTAATAGAATTGCTTGAGCTAATTTAGTGAAGGAGTCTATTATTGTTAAATAAATTTTATTGTCGTAAGAAAATACGTCCATATGGATTATTTGAAATGGTTTAGTAGCTGTCTCAGTTAACATGAGTGGGACGTATGGGGTTTTCCTTGAATATTTATTTTTTTGACAAGTTGAGCAAGCATTAATATAGTTTGTGATTGACGTTTTCATATTTTTCCAATAATAATTTATTTTTAGTCGTTCGTAAGTTTCGGTAATACCTCGATGATTGGTTTTACCTTCGTGATAGTTTTTTAACAAAAGCAGTTGTTCTTCTTTGTCCGCAACAGTGTTAATTAATTTAGTACATTTGATCATTTTTGATATGTTTTCAGAAAAGTGTTGTAAACAAATTCGATTAAAATCCCTATAGAGGTTATCTTTATTAAAGTAAAAATAAAAAGTATTTTCTGAGTTGGTAAATTCTGTCAAAAATTCAAATATTAATTTGTCATTATTATTTTCGGGTATTTTAACTTTTATTATTTTTTTGTTTTCGTAAGTTTCATGTTTAACGTCAGTTTTGTGATGAACATTTGGGTAAACTAGGATTTGATGTGTTTTATTGTTTATAATGTCGTACAAAATAGGTATGCCATTATTAGTGGTTTCATTGGCTGTCGAATGTTGTGTCGAGTCATTTGAAGAATCTGGATTGTCGAAGTTTGTTTTTTCATTATTTTTATCTGGGATAATGCAAATGTCAGAGAGAACTGTAATTTTGTTGTTATTAGGATTACTTGTTGAAGGTTGTGGATCTAGAGGAATATTTTCTGCAAGGTTTTTCAAATATTCTAAAATGTTTTCGTCAACGTCTCCGGGGTTGTTTATTATAGTATAATTTTTAATATTTTCATTTTTATCTTCTAAATCTAAAATTAGTGGTATTATGGCATTTGGGGTTTCTATTACATTTATGTTAACGTTTATATTTGCGTCTAATTGTTTAAGTAGATCTACACCTATAATTCCGTCAAATCTGTTGCTGAATTTAAATGAATAGAATTTATGAAACTCTGGTTAATTAAAAATTGAAAATAGTGGAATATAAGCAACTTTATCATGATATGAAATATCATGTGCAGTTTGAATGTTAAAGTTTTCATTTAAAATAAATTTTTGATAAAACTTGTATGCTAAATCTGGGTTAATTAGAGATTTTGAACTTCCGGTGTCAATTAAAAACTTTGCATTAATTTCTGGAATTTTGATGTATAGTAAATTTGCTTTAAGGGCATTAAGAGATATCATGTTAGGTTGTTGGAATTCACTGTCTTGGCAAAAATCCTGAATCGCGTTTTTTGTTTCGCTTGATTCCGAGTATATGTTATCGTTAGCGTTATCGTTTACATGTGTTGGATTATAATAATTGTCTTGTAGGTATTGAGTTTCGTCTTGATATTCGTAACACGGTTCAGTGTACGTTTCATCGTAATAAAAATTTTGATTGTCGAATGGATTTTCGAATTCTGGATTTTGATTATTATCATTAATCATTTGATTGTACAATTCAGTTGAGATAAAGTTTGGTTTGGGTTGAAATTTTGAATTTCCTGTATTACCTGAAGAAGTATCCATTGGTTCAGGTTTAAAATTTTGGGAAGTGTTCGGACGGTTATTTTGAAAGTGGTTATTGAAATTTCTGGTTTGCATTGAATTATTATATTGATTTTGGAAAAAGGGGTGACGTTGGGTAGGAAAATTATTATTTGGTCTCCAATTTGGGAAGTTATTACTATTGTTTGGAAAAACTGGTTTTGGTTGAGAAAAATTATAAAAGTTAGGTCTTGTTACTTGGTTGGGTTGAAATTGAGGATAAAATTGTTGAGGGGGTTGAAATGAGTTGACGTTGTTAAAATTGGGGGTAAAAGTTGGATAACTTCGATGATTGGAATTCTTAGAAGGGGTTATTCTAAAACTAGGTTTAAACGATGCATTTGAATTAAGATTATTTGTTCTTTGAGTTGAGTATAAAAAGTTTTCTTCCTCTATTACTAAACTCATAGCTTTTTCTAAGCTATCAGGGGATCTTAATCTAACATAAGTTTGTAGTGGTAATGGAAGGCCTCTGATAAATGTTTTTAGTGCCAAATCATTATAATTTTTAAGTTGAATTGCCCTTTCATTATCAATTATATTTAAAGTATTTAATTTTGAAATAATTAGACTCCTAGAATCCTGGCATCTCATACCAAAATTGTAGGGAGACTCGTTTTTAAGAGGTCTTAAATTTATAAGGTCTTGGACCAAACAATCTATGTTGCGTTGATCTCCGAAACTTAAATTTAAGGCTTCTTTTACTTCAGTCCATGTTTTAAGCTCTGTACGTGACCCGATTAATATTTGGGCTCGTCCTGTGAGCTTTCCAACTATGGCTTTTAACAGAAATGTATTTAAAGCAATATCAGTGTTACTTGCAAATACTGAAATAAGACTTTCACAATTTCCAACAAAAATTGTTAAAGTATGCGGATTACCATCAAAAGCAGGAATTGAATCTAAGTATAATTTAAGTAACTGATAATTTACGGATGCAGTAGTCATTGTATTATTTAAATATTCTTTGTTATTTTCTAAATTACTTAAATTATTTTCTGAAATTCTCGGCTTATTTTTTCGATTATCTAGCTTTAATCTATTTTCTAAAAAGTCTGCTAAATTTTCTAAATCGTGTTCACTCATAAATTATACTACTATCTTCGGAAAAATGGGGTAAATGTGAAGGAAATAAAAATAAGCAAGCACTTACAATAAAAATGTTGTTTTCATCCTATACTATGTATCCTTAACTACTTCCTATAGGATTGGACGATGTGTGTTCCTATCCCAGGTTGTGTAATTTGATAGTTTCTTCGTTTTTCTGCCTTTTGATGTCCAACTGGAACTGTCCACGCGAATTCGATATTCACTCGAACCGATAAACAATTCACAACTCGATATTCTCTCGAATTTACAGTTTTCCACCAAAATTTTCGGATTTCGGTTAATCGTTAAGACGAAAAGTTAGCTCGTTCGATACGTGCAACTCCCGAAATATCCTACTGACTGCGCCAATTAACTTTTGAAACAGAAAAAACGACTTTTTAAAAACAATTTAAAATTACACAAGAGACTTTATTACTTGAAAGTTAACAAAGATCTGATTTTATTTAACAAATTACTATAATTTATAATGTTGTATTAAAAGTATTGTCAGCGGTTTTGTATTCTGTATAGTCGGCGGGTTTCGTTCCATAACTTGCGAAAACATTCAAACACAGACGCTAAAAGCAAGATATCTGTTTTCATGTACAGCATGCTATATTCCCTTAAATTTTTAATTTCAAATGATTGCCAAACCTTTTGTGCATGCGTGTATAGTAATATTTTCATCCGTTAGTGTGCTTTAAAATTTATCTTTGGATGGCAGTTCTGTATCGTCTAATTTTTCAATTGAATCAATGTATTCATACGGAAACACCCCTTTTCTATTTTATAGTTCAAACTGTTCAGATGTTAAATTGGGAAACTGTGACCGTAGGTAATGTAGATCTGATGGTTCTAGTAAAGCAGACAGTTTATCTAAGGGGGAATCTAAAAATCGTAGCGAGTCTATAAATCTAAACTTTACTTCGCTCTCGTCATTACTTAATGTGCATGAAATGTATTTTTCTTTGTTTATAGGAAGCAAGCTTATACTACCTTTTTTGGATAAATCTCTAATTAAAAAATGTAAGTCGTATCCCGAAAGGTTATGAAAGACTACGGGTACAACAAACTTTTTTTTATAATTTAAATTGCAGCTTTGGTGTGAAAACCCCCGAAATTCCCCCGTAAAGTGGTCGTGGTCTAAAACGGTAGTGTCCTTCTCTTTAAAGGGGTGCTCGCATATATGACATGTTGTTGCATTAAGTAAACTAGGCTTGACAATCATTGGTTCGATATATTTAATTTTCTCTTCAATTAATTTAGCCATCCTTGTCATTTCAGTAGCGAACCAATCCATGGAGTCTTCTCCACAATATTCATTATAAAATGATAGCGAACTATCATAGGAGCAATTAAGATAATATCCTGCACTATACGCCTCGCGTTTCTGAAACTTTCGTGTATGTTTCCCCAAGTTCTTATTATGAGGACGTAGCACTGACTCAAAGTCTGCATAAATGGCAAAAGGTGTAGTCTGCTTGTATACGTGGTTTTTAAGCTCTACATGATCAAATGGTGGGTACGATATTTTGCAATTGTTCATATCTTTGCAGTATACATCATGATTGTTTAACTTTTCCTGACTACTAAAGTAATTTAAACATCAATCGCAAATATAATTCTTATGTTTATGTTTACTAACTTGACTTGATATTAAGCGAGATAAATATTTGATTAAACAATAGTGATATTTAATAACTTCGACACGGCCTTCGACACGGTTAGCCACAAAATTTTATTAGAGACGTTGGAATCGGCAGGCATTCGTGGTAGCTACTTAGACCTGATACAAAGTTATTTACAAGGTAGAACGCAAATGGTAAAAATATCAGACAGTCTAAGTAATTCCAGGGAAATAAGTTACGGTATTCCGCAGGGAACAGTACTTGGTCCGATTCTATTTAACCTATACATAAACCAATTATTCTCTCTCAATAGTACTGGAGAAATCATAGGTTATGCAGATGATACGGTCATCATTTATACGGCAGACTCATAGAAAGATCTCAAAGAAAGAGTAGAGGATGACTTCAGAGAAATAAAAAATTGGTTCGATAGTAGACTTCTTACAATCAACTTTGAAAAAACACATTTTGTGCCTTTTAGTTGCAATATAACCGGTCTCCCTCATTTTCAAGAGTTACATATTAGTAATAACGGCAAAACATTTACTATCTCATCCGAAGAGAATAGTAAATACTTAGGCATCTTTATTGACAACCATTTAAAATGGAACACGCATATCAATTATATAATTAAAAAACTACAAACCATCCTATACAAATTCAGATATTTAAACAGGTATCTACCAACAAAAACCATGTTGATGCTGTACAATTCATTAGTAGAAAGTCATCTACGATATGGAATTTTAGTATGGGGAAGTGCCCTTCAAACCCACTTAAATGCTTTAGAAGTAATTCAAAAAAGATTCTTAAAAATGATTCTACATGAAGATTATACTTATTCATCAGACCTCCTTTACCGAGAAAGCAATGTAATGGACTTGAGGCAACTTTATTTCTTCTCCTTAATGACGCAATACCATTCCCAACCTGGAAAAAATTTCTCCGTCCATCCATATAATACACGACAATATCATTATGTTATCCCACCTATTGTCAGGAAGTCTGTTACCCAGCGATCATATTCGTACTTATCAAAACGATGCTACAATTTTATACCAAACGATCTTAAAACTATTTTAAATACGATGGCCTTTAAGCGTAAGTTAAAATCATTTATTTTAGGAAACGAAAGAAGTACTATCTCAAGTTTTATCGAAATTCAATAAGTTTTAGTCTACAATTGACCGAATTACCCCCTTCATAATCGAGTTAATGGTTTCAAAAAAAAATCTCAACACGTTCTAATATAATATTTTAATATTTTAGTTATATTTTCAAATTGTTCACATAAGCGAAACAAGTGCATGACACTTATCGCATCTTTCTATAGCTTTATTCTATATCTTATATCTTTTTACTTTGTATTTTTATATATTTTTTATTTATTTTTTGTATATTGTATATCTGTAACAACAAAAAAGACAGAAATATGAATAAAGTCACTATCACTTCATTTTCCGTATCCATTGATGGAGCTTTATAATCGTTTAATTTTGGAAAGTATTTATCTTGAATAAGCAATAAATTTACATGTTTATTTAATTTTTCTTTTGTTAAGCGTGCAGGATAAATTGTGTAAAACGATTTATCTTTCGCGACATTTAATTCTAAAGCGTAAACATTAACTGATATATTATTTAATTTTTCAAATTCTGAAATATTGTTTAGTGGCATTGGGATGTCCAAACCTTCGGTTTTCAATACGGTTGTATAATGAGGATACGATGATACACGATCTAAATTTTTATTAACTGGATACAACGATGCTGTTACAGACCAGTAAAAGCATGCTTTATCTAAATTTTTAATATTAATGCATGCTTGCTTTTTTAGTATAGGATCAGGTAACTTAATGTATGATGAAGCACCGTTACCTATCTCATATTTATTGATGTTTATTTCCAATGAAACAATTTTGTCTAAAGCCCATCCAGAATTTTTAAGTTGAAATTCCGATAATTTACTCATTACTTTATCAACAGTATTTTCGTTGAACCACAATGCAAGATCCGTACCTGCATCTATTACCGCGTTTTTAGTGTTGAAATATTTAAACTCTAAAATGTCTTCGATTTCCTTAGATTTTTTAATAACTTCCCCACAAAATGTTGCACTAACTTTAATCATGTTAAATTTTTTTAAACTGTTACCTATTCTACCCTTAATCGGCATGAACGCATCAGCAAAAAAACTATTTAGGTCTTTATGTTTTAAATTAACAATAACAGCAGTCCTTATCCTTGAATGAAAAACAGATTCTAGATCGACCCATTTTACCCCTGATTTTTCAGTTAGCCCCGATCCCTGCTTAGACAAATTAATAATTGCTTCTTTAAACGTTTTTAAATGTCCTATATTTGTTTGTAAATTTCTTAATGTCCCAATATCTAAATTTCTACTACGAATATCTTTATGAATACTGATAACATGCCGTTTAATTTGTTTGATTAATTTATTTGCTTCCCTATGCGAAAAACTATTGATTAACGCTTTATATGATTTAGATAACTCTTTTACAATAGCATTAGACCTATCAACAATGTGATTTATAATAAAAAATAAAAAAACTTACAAAAAATTATTCCTAACTATTTCAAATGTATCGGTAGGATTAGCTTGACCAATTTGTTTCTTCCCTTTATATTTGATACAATAATGTCCGCCAGACAATTCTGTCAAGTGAGGCTTCAGTGTTTTAATAGTTCCCTTGGGCAAAAAGCAGAGCCCGTTTTCTAGCTCAACCAAAATTGTTTCCCCAAATTTGCTCTTTACCAGTTTAGCGTTCAATAATTTTTGCGGAACATCCACTGGAAGTTCTCTTATTTTAATAATAGTTTTCTCGTTATTTTTTTCTGCAAGTCATAACGAATTAATTTTAGTTAAATCCATCTAAAAATAAAAAATTAAATCAACTTAAAAATAAAATTAATTTAAAAACAATACAAATCAACTCAAAATAAACATAACTAAAGAAAAATAAAATTAAATCAACTCAAAAATAAAATTACCTAAACAAATAATTAAAAAAACTCAAAAATAAAATAATTCAAGAAACAATGAAATTAAATTAAAATAAAAATTCTTACCTGTGTGGGTATGAAACAAATGCCTTTGAAACTGGTTGTAAAGAGAGGAAAATTATATTCCTAAACTATTTCAAATGTATCGGAGGGATTAGCTTTCCCCAATTTTGCTTTTTCCCTTTATATTTTGATTTAATAAGTTCCGTCAGACACTTCTTCTGACAAGTGGGCTTCAGTGTTGAAATAGTTCTCTTTTAAATTTATTCTAGTTAAATCCAACTACAAATAAATTTAAATCATTACGAAAAATTAAATCAACTCAAAAATAAAATTAATACAAATAAAAAATTAAATTATGACAAATAAACTTAACTAAAGAAAACTAAAATTAAATCAACTCAAAAATTAAAATAATTCAAGAAACAATAAAAATAAAATTATTTCAAGAAACAATGAAATAAAAATAAAATTTTGAAATAAAATAAAAATTCTTACCTTTATGGGTATGTAATAAAAAAACTTTTGCACTTGAAACTGAACTGGATGTAAAGAGAGCCAAAACAATAATAAACAAGTTATATCCAGAGCGCTCTTTAAATATGTACGACTTAATCGAAACACATAGACGGTGACAAAAAAAAATTAAAACTTAATTGTTGCTCTTACAATATATTCTATATGTTGTTTATTAAATATTATATTTACCAATCACATGTGACGCTAATGTCTATGTATACCATAACTAAAAAATTCCAAAACCCGATAAACGTCATAGCTTTTAGTTTTTGCAGTATCCTATTTTCATCGACATGAACCACAGCTTCCTGATAAAAACCGAATTTTGGTTTTTGATAACTGCATATCATTCCTATTTATTTTCTATATTAATATTTTATTACTAAAATAAGTATTTTTTATTTAAAAAAAATTTTAATTGAAAACATTATATTGATGTAAAAAATATACATTTCATCGTTGCCTTCAAATTTTTTAGTTTTATGATATAAAAATGTATATTATTTGAGTTTTATTAAAGTTTGAAATATTTTTCGTTACTTTAAAAACTTTTTTAGTTTTATACTTTTAAAATTTGATGTTCAAATGTATATATTAGTTACCTATTTAATAAAATATAATATTTTTAAATTCTTTAATAGAAAATTTGGTTTCTAAAAATTTAAATTATTTGAGTTTTATTAAAGTTTGTCATATTTTTCGTTATAATTTAAAATTTGGTTTCTAAAAATTTAAATTACTCGATTTTTTTATTCAAGATTGATATATTTTTAACAGCTAATGCACCAAGGTCACGCGCTTTTAATATTTTAAAAGATTTGAACACTTCATCTTACCCTATACAGCAACCCCTTTACAAAGATACGTCATACGTCAAAATCCGTTGGGCCGTTTACGAGATACAACATTAATGCCCTTTTGGCAGCATCAATACGGTCTTTTTGACGCTTCATCTTACCCTATACAGCAACCCCTTTACAATGATACGTCATACGTCGAAATCTGTTAGGGCGTTTACGAGATACAACATTAATGCCCTTTTGCCATTCGAAAAAGAAGAATTGGCTGCTTGCGCCAAACGTCAAAGGCCATTTGAAAAAAGAAGAATTGGCTGCTTGCGCCAAATGCCAAAGGCCACTTGAAAAAACAGAAGAATACAGCGCCGCCACCTGTGGCGACATCTAGCGGCAAAATTTGGAAGCTGTGAGCCCGTGGCGGCTTAGCTACACTACTCTGAATAAATAATTCTCAACAAAATGCTTTCGATAAATTTAAACAATTTGTTTGCTCAGAACCTCTACTTCAATATCCCGATTTCACTCAACAATTTTATTTGACAACAGACGCAAGCAATCACGCTATAGGTTCAATATTATCTCAAGGAAATCCTCCCAATGATCTTTCAATGTCTTATGCTAGCCGAACTTTAAATAAAGCCGAAGTCAATTATTCTACCACAGATAAAGAACTTCTAGCAATTGTTTGGAGTATCAAACATTTTCGTCCATATCTATATGGTAAGAAACAAACCTTTAACATGGCTTTATAATTTAAAAGATCCCTCATCCAGACGTTTTAGATGGAGACTTTTTTTAGGAGAATATGATTTTGATGTAATTTACAAAAAAGGAAAACGAAACAATAACGCTGACTTCTTAAGCAGGATTCCCATATCACCTAATACTTTAAAACAAACAACTGACATTAACGATGCAACTGAAGAACTTAATGACTTATTTCCCGAATATGATCCTTTGCAAATTAATACTATAAATTCGTCAAGTACAGAATCCTTAGAATCATCTAAATTAAAACTAAATTAGAAGAATTCAATGAAAATTTAAGTGATAGCAATAAAAATATTCTATTATACCTTAGTATTGATCTTGAATTAACTGAACCATACCAAAAAGAAATCCAGAATAAATACGATATATTGAGCAAAATAAAGAATAAACCAATAAATCTATATGATATAGTTTCAGTAAATGTAGAAACTAAAACTTTTTATTTATTTTTCTATAAGAACCATTTCTGGGATGCTACATCTTACCAAGATATGTTTAATTCATTACAAATAGTAAAAAATTATTTAACACAAATTAAACTTAACGAAATTAATATAACAAAACCTGGTAGTTCATATGATAAACTCAAAAGGTCAAATATCAGAATAATGTTACGATATTTATTTAAAAATGCCCAAATCTCAATTAACATCTATCATAATTCTCTAATCGAACCAAAATCAAACGAAATCTCTCAAATCATAAAAGAAAACCATTCAAATCCTAGTTCCGGACATTCTAGATTCCATAAAACTTACAAAAGAATTAAACAAAACTTTAAATGGAAGAATATGAAAAAAGACGTAAAGAATTTTATTAAACAATGTGAATCATGTAATAAAAACAAATTAGATAAGCGTAAAACGAAACAACCAATGGAAAAAACAACAACAAGCCATAAACCTTTCGAAAAAATCTTCATGGACGTAGTTAGTCCACTAACCCTAACAGGACGCGGTAATAATAGCCAAAAACCTTGTTGAAAATTTTATATGTACATTTGGAATACCTCAGATTATTGTCACTGATCAAGGCAGAGATTTTACATCCGACTTATTAAAAAATATCTCAAAATTATTTAAAATAAAGCAAATCCAATGTAGTGCTTATCATCCTCAATCCAACGGTGCACTTGAAAGAAGTCATCTCACTCTCGCAGACTTACCTAAAACATTATATTAATAACTCTCAGAGTGATTGGGATGATTGGATTGAATTTGCAATGTTTTCCTATAACACTTCGGTTCATAGTTCTACTAAATTTACTCCCTTCGAATTAGTATTTGCAACTAAACCTAATCTACCAAACAGTATTACCAAAAGTCCAGAATTCAAATATACATATAACGATTATCTTGATGAAATTACTTTAAAATTAAAAAAATTTTACGAAATCGCAAGAAATAATCTAACAAATTCTAAAGAAGTAAACAAAAAATATTACGATAATCATATTAATCCTGTTGAATTCAAAATTGGTGATCTTGTACATGTTATAAATGAACAAACTAAGATAGGCAAATCAAAGAAATTATCTTCTTGATATAACGGTCCTTATAAAATTATTGATATAAATCTTCCAAATTGTACGCTTATGATAAATAGAAAAAAAAAACAACTATTCATATACCAATAGACTTAAACGCAAATTTGTTACAGATTTGTAGCGATGTGCATGTCTTTAGTGACACATTCAAATACAACCTATAACAATACTCCTATTACCAGCACCTCAGATATCTACTACAAACAACTGAATGAAGTAAGGTATTCAGAAAACTCATTGGAACTAATAACATATTTAGATTTGTCCTCTTTTGAAAATAACTTCCGATATTTAAAATCATCCTTTAAAAAACTTAAAAATATTTGTAGAAATGATAAAATCAATTTATCAAATGGTAAACCTAATTTAAATTTATTAAACCAGATTATACCTTAAATTAATAAGAAGGAACAAACATTAAAAAACTTATTTTCAGTATATAAAAGAGAAAAACGATCCTTATTAAATATTGTAGGATCTACTTTTAATGTCCTTTTTGGTACTATAGATGATAATGACGCTCAACATTATAATAATGCAACTAACATAGTAAACACAGATGAAAGACATTTACTAGATTTATTTAAACAACAAGTTCAAGTTGTCAAATCTACCATAACTAATTTTAATAAAACGATAAATAAAATTAATAATAATAAAGATATTTTTAGTAATAATTTTGCAAAATTATATAATCTCACCGAACAAATAAGAAACGAAAATACTCACTTGGAATTAAAACAACGAGTTGATGAACAATTTTCCTTATTAACTTTTATGCTAAGCAAATTAGAAAACGATTATACAAACATAATTAGTTTAATACTTTTTGCCAAATCTAATTCTGCACATCCTTTAATAATTACTCCAAATCAACTTCTTGAAGAATTAACAAAAACACTCCCATTTCTGCCGCATACTACCTCCTACGTTCTTCCCTTAGATCAAAAGAATATTCACGATCTAATGAAACTCACAACTGTTACATGTTTCCTAAGCAATAATAGAATTATATACATAACTAGCTGTCCTGGCGGACTTCGTACCACATAACACTGTATTTTATAATTAATCGATTAAATATATTAGATATCCACTGCGCCACCTTACGGTGGCTTTATAGTACTTAATTTAGTAAAAATTTCTCGTTTAAATATGTGAGATAATAACTGCGCCACCTTACGGTGGCGTAATAGTATTTGATTTAGTAAAAATTGCTTGTTTAAATATATGAGATATTAACTACGCCACCTTACGGTGGCGTTATATCATTTGTTTTAGAAAGATATTTTTTGGCTTTATTTTTATAGTATTTTCCCTTTTCTTTTAGTTTTTCGTTTATTTATTTATTTATAAATCGAAATTCAACATAATCTATAGGGTTTCCACACAACGTAACTATTCAATAATAAAAAAATCAAAATACAGTGCCATCTACCGGGTGTCTATCTAACCTAGATGTCAAAGGTTTATAGAGTTACTTCAATTAACTTAAACTGTCATCTATTAGGAATTCGTAGAACTAAACAATAAATGTCACTTATGGGATATTGTCACTTTACCGTTGAAATATACAAAAAAGTAAAAAAATTGTTAAAAAACATTTTATAGTGGACCAATTTGTAAATCTAAACCATTCTCGAATCCATTTAAATATATACAAAAAAAAAATTATGAAATTCGGTCCAGCCGTTTAGAAGGAGTTCACTAACATACACACGAACACAAGAAATATATATATATAAAGATATCCAATTCTTTAATGAATACTAATATCTTTAATTTGTATAACCTCAATCCGTTCACTGTAGTAAAAAATGAACTTACCCTTTTTGTAATAATTCCCTCTATTAATTATCTTGCAATATCTGACGATCGTAATACTTAGACAACTATGAAAAGTTTAGAATCTTGTAAATTAATTAATAATAATTTTTACCTTTGTCGTCCTATTGAACCATTTTTTAATACTCATACGATACATATTTGTGAAACAGCACTTCTATTTAATATAACCTGATATAACCATTAGTTGTCCTTCTTTACCTGTAGATAATCTCACTTTAAATAAAACTGGAATATTAACATTAGATAAAAGCTGTAAATTATTCACAAGTAGTACAACTCTAATATTCGATAATAAAAATTTTTGAAAGTCAAATAAAAGCAATCTTGCCCGATTTGAAAATTGAACTAGATGACTGCTGCGAAGAAAATTATAATAAACAAGAAAATTTCAAACCATTGCCATTAAGAGCTATTAATTTAGATAAGGATAACTTAAAAGTAGTTTCTAAAAAGTTAAAACAAATTGAGGATTTAGCTGATGAAATGTCTTCAAACCAAAATAAAAATGATACTTCCTTTTTATCAAACAGCTATATTGCATTCGTAATTTGTTCATTATTAAAATTATTAGGATTATTTCTGTTATATAAATTATTGAAATTTATAAAAAATAAATGTAGACGTTCCTCAAAATCACAAGACGATAATCCTTGTTATAAAATAAAAAATTGTTTAACTTTAAATATATGTAAGAGAAAGGAAGAAGTACATGTAGATATTGATAACGATCAAGAAGAATCTTCTAATTTAAAGAGAAGCAAATAAAAAATTGTTTAACTTTAAATATATGTAAGAGAAAGGAAGAAGTACATGTAGATATTGATAACGATCAAGAAGAATCTTCTAATTTAAAGAGAAGCATAAGACTAGCGAAGTTGAAGGAAAAATTATAAACTTATATCTTTTATAATTATTTATATTATATACATTTTATATTTTGTATTTCATTATATTCTTATTCATATTTTTTTTTTTTTTATATTATGTTCTTTATATTCTACATTTTATATTTCCTATATTTATATTCTTGTATTTTATATTTTATTTATAATCTCGCTAATATTTATCTTTATTTTTATTAATTAATAATTAATAAAAATCTTAAGGAGGAAGGTGTAATGTGTTCTCCTTTTTGATTATGTTTGTGTTATAATTAATATTAGTAAATAAACTATATCATCGTAGACAAGATTCCTACCAAATATTTAATTTAAGATTGATAAATCTTATTCCCAAAATTGCTGATTTGTAATTAAAGATAATAAACATAATTAGGAATAATTTGGAAGAATCAACCTTTGTCTCCGATAGTATTATAAATAGCGAGATTCCCGGTAATTATTCATAGGATGATAGTGTTAGCAAAGGTTGAGTGGAAGGCAGCACTTCCTTGTTTCTCTTTGAGATCGCTGAAGAGCTAACCTGCCGTGTTTAGTACTTAATTACCTTTCTGTCTATGATTTTTCTGTTTTTATTGCCTCCTATCTAGCAGTGAAAGATATGCAACAAACACCGGTGTGAATGTTTCTATTTACTAATGCTACTTATTACTGTAATGGAAATGGAGCAAGAAAATAATAAATCAAAAAGAGATGAAGAACTTGCGATGTTATCAAGCTACACATGTTCCTGCTTAACACTTAAAAATATATGCACATGTCCTGCTTTACCAAACAAGTCTACACTCTGTCAAATTGTTTGGTCATCTTCATATTATTATAAATTGAATTGAGAACAGCCCATCACTGTATGAAATGTGAAAAAGTGTCTCTATCATATTGTGTACTTATTTATGAGTTATAAGTATTTGTTTTTGGATCATTATTGATGGTAATAACAAAAAACAGTAAAAGTGCGTTTTTTAGATCCTTTTTCCAGCGATGAGTCTATCAGAGATCCTGATTATAATCTAGATACTAGTAATTCCAATATTTTAATTCCAAATGAACCAGAAACAGATATTAGATTAAAGGATGTGCAAATAATGTACTACAGGTAAAAATATTCATTTGACTTTTACATTGATATCACACTTTTGCAAAATCATTAATATAAAAAAAGTAACTTTTGCAGGTAAAACTTTGTTATAAGTTTTGATAATTTAAGAACACTTTCAAAGTATGTTCATTTCCTTTACATTTTGTAATAACTGTTGTTAAAGTTGATACAAATGGAGCCATATTTCCTTAATAAAACTATTATATTCAGTTCTGATGTTAACCAGTTCTAAGGATCCCCCACACCAACGCGGTACTGCGGGAGCGGGAACGACGCGGGATCAAAATTCATACTGAGGCTTAGTGCTGCACATACAAACGCGGGACTGCAGCGTTCTATATTCGTAGAGCCGCATGCAGTTTCTTTCCTGCGTTCGCGTTTTTCCCACTCAACATTATATACCAATTGCAATGTCGTTAACTGAAAGGTTAATCGAACTTGTAAAAACATTTTCAATTTTATATGATTTGGGAAATCCCGAATACAAAAATAATATGGAACACAATTGGCACCGAATTAAATGAAAGTGGTAAGTATAGTATTATACGTTACAAGGTCGGTAGGTGACTTATTACAGTACGAGTTAGTTTACGGACGAGGCGACGTAGGGGCTGAGTCCGGAAATAATAACGAGTACTGTAATAACACCTAACGACCATGTATCATATCATATTTTATTTCCTCCTGTTTTTATAAATTAATAAATTCATAAAAAATTTTAAAATAGTTCATAACTTGACTTGTTACGTCAAATTACTTTAACTGTCAGTTACTGTCAAATATTTTAAAATTTTTGTTTTAATTGTTAATTCGTGTTTTAAATTAAAATAAAAAGTAAGTAATAAATTATTTTATAGTCATTATAGTGCTTTTAAATGTCAAAAATTAAAATTAATTGTCTTCCGTTAAGCAATCAGAGCAGAGTTGCTAGGCAACACATTACAGTACATGATACCGTAATGTTTTACTTACCGGCGCCAAATTGATTACAGGGAAGTTTATTTACTGAACAGGATGAAATAAAAGTAATTTACTGAAGTTAGGTCACGCTTGCCTTTCATCTTCCGCTAAAGCAATTAGAAGAAGGGCTTCTTCTTCATCGGATGAAAAATCCATTTTAATATCAATCGAATTTTGTTGCCCAGAAAGCACACAAAAATACACTGCGTCCTTCCCGTACCCGCTTCCGCAGTACCGCCTTGGTGTGGGGGTCCTTTATATTTATAATGAATAAAAACGTGAATCCACCAAATTTTTGAATAAACAACTTCCAGCAACTGCTATGAGAATTTAGACGCTATTTGACATACTATTGCAGTTTATTACTGTAGATCAAAAAACGAACCATTTTATTTTTCAAAAACATTTCAAGACTATGGACATAGTCATTTCGAATTTATCACGAAATTTTATTAAATATGTCACAGTTCTGTTACAGACTGGAATTAATGTGTTCATTCGTGACGTTAAAGGCAAAAAGTTTTCCTAAAAGCAATTCACCTAATTTATTACTTTGTCATATCTTATTATATGGATGTGGGTAAAATATCAACATTTAATCTCTAACACAAGAAGTTGTTTTTATCAGATTTCAAAATTACTAAATAACTATTGAAGTAAATTTTTTATCCATAATTGTAATTACATATGATTTTTTTAGAAATCTTATTAAATTAATATATCCTTCTTGTAACATTGTTAACTACAGTACTGATTGTAACAATTCGAATTATTCCAAGTTTTATTATTTTAGAAACAATATCGCATTTTTCAGAATTTCCGAAAGCAAGTTTGAATAAAACCATCATTCCTTCAACCTCCGGCGTGCTTAAAATGCAAGATGATGTATTGCTGAATAAAGTTCTGTCATATTCTCCTCCTAAAAACGGCGAAAAGCTTGATATTAATAGAATACCAACCTCAAAAAGTAGTACTATGAAGTATTTTTGTATATTCTGCAAGAGCCTATTTTCAAAGCTTCCAGTTTATTTGAAAAAGGCACATAGAGAAATCGAAGAAGTTAAAAAAATTTCTTCATTGCCCAAAGGTACTTTTATTTATGTATTTATTTATCTTATTTTTTTGTTAACATTGCTAAAGGATTTTGATATTGAAAATATTCTTCAATTACAAATAACATGAAAAAAAAATTAACTAGATGGATGGTTTGAAATGTGGAATAATTTTAATCAGACTTCAGGTATGACTTACAATTTTATAGGTAATAATTGAATCGTATTTTTCAATTACTATTGTCGATTAGACCTTAAATTGTATACATAATAATATATACCGAAAATATACTAAATATAATGTAAAATATCGACAATAATAGTGTGCACAATGAAGTTAGCCTGTGTATAAAACTAAATGGCTGGTTGATAAGGGGATAATGATGTTGATGCCAGTGTGTATTAAGTTGATCAGTTCACAGTCAGCTAAAATCATAAGAGCGAAAGTGAAATCTTTCTGCTTCTGATTAACAAAATTATTTATAAGTTTTCATACTTTTGTGTTGTGTTTTCTGAATATCAACTTCTTTTCAGGCTTATTTAACGTTAACCTGTTAGATTTGGATAATATTTATCAAAATTTGTTGTAGGTTGCAATGAGAGGAAAACTATTATTGATGTCATAAGGAAAAGAGGATGCTTTGAATTCAATACAAACAAAGAATATAATGAGGGATTTTTAATTGTAAGCAGAAGACCAAAGGATAGCTCCAGTAAGTCTGAAATAGATTATAGAGTATGTCCTTCTTGCAAAGGTCACTATTCTAAATATACTATAAGAAAGCACTACAGAAAATGCATTCCAAATAAAAAAAAAGGTGATCGACCAGTTTCAATACTTGGAAAATTGGTTCTCGGCCAAATGCCTGTAAATGCATGTCCAATATTAAAAAACGCGATTTTTCCAGTCATGCGGGAGGATGAGATATTAGGACTCATAAGATATGATGAACTCATTATTTCATATGGAAATGCTTTTCTGCACGAAATATAGACTAGAACACATGCATCCTATGATCCGTACAAGACTTTGCCCAATTGAAAGGTTCATGTTGGAGGCGAGAAAAATAAGTGATGTTTCCGACTTCGCTTCCGTTTTTACACCATACCGATTCGATGTTGCCATAGAAGCAATAAATGCTCTTGCTGGTTTAGATGAAGTTAAACAATAGTATAAGTCTCCTTCGACAGCATTTGAAATGGGCTCCCAACTGAAAAAATGTTGGAAGGACTTGGTGACAATGTGCATAAAATCAAGAAATAAAAATAGAAAAACAGATATTGAAGATTTCCTGAAGATATTGGTGGAGAAACTTACAGTGTACATTAACAAAACTGTAATGGAAAATCAACTGCAACATAAACGCCAAAAAAAATAATCCTACCGATTAGTCAAAATATAGCTGTATTTAATAATTATTTGAACAAACAAAGACAAACATTTTATAAAAAACTCAAAATTGCGTTTGATTTTAATCATTGAAAGGAATTAGCGTCTCTTACATTAATTTTCATCCAAACTTTCAACAGACGTAGGACTGGGGAGGTTGAGAGGATGATGATTGCAGATTTTAAGAGTTACCAGACTCTAACTGCAAATAATGACCCTGAATTGCTGAACAATCTACCTGAAGAATACAAATTGAAAGGTCAAAAATATGTGCGTGTGGAAATAAGAAAAAAAAATCCAGAGGAGTTCCGGTTTTATTATCTTTAGAAGTCTTTAGATGTTAAGACCTAATTCTTGGTAATCGAGAAGCAGCTGGAATACCAGAAAGCAATCCTTACTTATTTGGTATTCCTAGAAAATCGTTTTCCAATGCACATTTGAGTGCTTTTGTACTAATGAGAAAGTACTCTGAAGAGTCAGGTATACCGCATCCTAAACATCTTCGAGGTACTCAATTGCGGAAACATATTGCAACCCAAAGTGCTATGATGGATTTAGAAGAACATGAAGTAAGTGAACTTGCCAATTTTATGGGGCACGCAGATAAAATCCATCGCGAGCACTATCGAATTCTGATTGTTTCCAGGGAAATTGGACGAATATCACAACTTCTCGAGAAGACAATAACCTAAAGCTTTTCAACACGAAAACTAATTCGTTGTTCTAATACATTTTGATCTTGAGGAGAAAACAAGTGCCCAGCTGGCGCTACTGACCGACATCCAACTCTCTAATACAATAATCTGCTATCTATAAATTATAATCCAACTAGGCCAGAACCTTTCTCTCGATAGATTTTCTCTGAATATTTGAAAGCATTTTGAAATATCAAAAATATATAAAGAACCCCTACCAAACAAAAACTAATACATGATGTTTTGTTTACTTAAGTATGCGTACTAGGCATTCATAGGGGGACGGTCAGTTGGACCGCGAGTACCTGCATTAATCCTTTTTTGAAAAAGGTCGAGTTAAGCCCATCCTTAGTTCGACCAGAATATAATTTTATTTTCTAATCGATTTAATAGAGTTCTTCTAAAATAAACTAAACTAAAAAGTGCAACACAAAAAAAATGATTTTATTAAAGCTAAGATATCAGAATATAGAAATGGTCTTTTATCACAAAAAGATTTTTTAAAAATTATGTCTTATTATAATTCACCTCAATAATAAAAAATATTTTAAGTAAATTGTGATTGTTTTAATTCTTAGAATACAACCTTAATCCGCTCGAAGAGCGGTCGTGGTCCAACTTATCAGTGTACTTAAAACAGGTACCTGGCCCGTGGTCAAACTGTCCGACTCCGATTAATAGATTTGTTTTAATAATGTGCTAGACATGCTGATTTTGTTTGCAAGAGGATTTTATTCTAAAATAGAAAATTCTTTCTAACTTCCTTATAAGTAAAACAAAATGAATAAGTACTATCACTATAATAAATAATTTACTGTCAATGTATCTATAATGCAAAAAATATACATTTTTTAGTTTTTTCAGATTATATTTCAACTGTTGTGAGTCAGTCTCGGAATGTAGTTAGATGTGAGAGGAGTTTTTCTGAACATACTGATGAAAGAATTGGTTAGTAAACACAACAGATTTCATTTTATTTATACAGTAATTAATTTTTTTGCAGATGAGCCTGAAAGTGATAAGTCAAATGTTTACCAAAAGATTCATGGTCTGAAAAGGATGAGAAATATACCAGTTATGGGAAAGAGAGATGTGGTAAGTAGTTTTTGAAAATTTAAAGGTTCACTAGTCATTATTTAAGAAATATATCATCTTCAGGTTCTACACATGAATTACCTAAATAACAATGGCACAGCTGCTGGATAAAATGAGCTACTTAACAAGTTATTAAGATTAAAATAAAATATATAATTCATTATTGATATATCATTTCAGCATCCCCACATGAAAAAATTTCCAGACGATCCTGGACTATACCTGAAAGAACCGTGGTTCAAGACTTATTCAATGAACATATGGAATATAAAGAAATACCAACTCTGGTAGAGTGCAAAATGGCAATTAAATCCAATTCTCGTTTGGAAAATAGAACTCCAACACAGTTGAGAGCTTGGGTGGCTAATCAAATGAAAAAGAAATTAACTACAACAAACCAAAAAAGAAGTATGAATTATTATCATTTTAGAGCTATTGTTTTAGGGTTATAAATAGTAATTATGCGCCAAGGTAGAAACATGAGTTATTATTGTCGAGGTCCATCAAAGACCGAGAAGCGAAGCTTTTCGGTCTTTAATGGATCCTAGACAATAATACACTTTTGTACCGTGGCTCATATAGCATTTTTTCATTACTGGCATTCTATTTTTTTAAATATTAGTTTTTAAAACTAATAAAAATTTTAGACGGGTCACCAGTCACTCCCGTTTCACACGACATGACAGTTGTGCACAACGAAGGCAACCAACAACACATCCAATAATTTTTGTTTTGATATGAAAATGCATGGATAAGTCAATTGATTTTCATTTTTGAATAGGTAGGTGTGGATTGAGATTTAGTTCTAATCAAGTAGGCTCTGTATTTTTTTACCTTGGTTAATAATGAACAACTTTTCTACCTCAACAAAAGTCAATAAAATTAGGTTTAGAGGCTAGCAGTGAAAAAAAAATAATTTTTCCGCCTACCTCTATCCAGCCTGTTCTGATTTAGTATAATAGTTATTTATGATATGAGTGTTAAAGGTAACGTTTTATTTTGTGAGTAAAAAAGTTTGTGAAATGAGCGGAGCGAATTGAAGAATTTCACGAACAAAATAAAATCACTTTTAACACAAATACCATACAATGTTTTTTGTACAACTGCCCTATTTTGATAATGAAATGGACGAATTTGCAATGACAATAAACTAAACCGTGTTAAAAGTAAACTTAACCGTGTTAAAAGTAAACTGCAGCGTCTTAAAAGTATTTTTAACACGCTTCCATGTAAACAATCAATTTTAACATTGTTTGCTATCATTAAAAGTGTCACTTTTAATGACAGTTGTACAAAATAGTTATTTATTATACAAGGGAAAAAAGTATTCGATTTTAGCTCGAGGTTGTGTTGTCTCCCGACGCGAAGCGGAGGGAGACAAAAAACCGAGAGCTAAAATCTAATATTTTTCCCGTGTATAATACACTATTTTTTTCTGTGACAACGATTTAATATTTTAAATAAAATCAGAAAATTACTGATGCAAAATTTGAATTTTAAAACTAGTAGGCTTTTGTCCTTATAGTGACAATTAGACCTGCGTTATCAATCAACTATCTGTCAATTTGATTCTGTAATTTGATATATATCCGGGAAAAAAGTACTCACTTTTTTCCCATGGTAAAAAAGTAATAATTTCATAAAAAGTGACGTTTTGTGACCCGTTAACAGAGATAAAATGTCAAACTTTTTTCTCGTCGCAGAAAAAAATTATTTTTTCTTTTCCATGTCTTTGATAAAGATCTATTTCAGTTTACTGGACCATCGAGTAAAAAACTATAATGAAGAAAGTATTTCATAAACATTTACAGGATGGTATTTTACCAGGAATGAAATTGTGTACAGAAGCATTGCAACAATACCATGAGCTAAAAAATAGAACCCCAGTGGTGATAAAAGCATGGGTTAATAACACTTTGAGCAAAAAAAAATAGGAGCCTTGTTTAATATATTGTTTAAGTTACTGAAAGCTTTGTCATTAAATGTTTTTTTTTTCTCCATCTATGAATTTGATTGAAACCAGAACCAAACATTGTTTACCATTGTCATCCCTACAATTTTTATTCTTATTATTTTTTGCCCATGATGCATTCCATAAGCTTATTCATAATTATGTCATTAGATCATTGTGTATACTTTAGTGGCTGTATTTGGCAACGTGGCCGCCTTCCTAAATTGTTAATTGTTATTGGCAATCTGCGAAGCCATATAGCATCGGTGGCAACAAAGTAAGCTTTGTTCCATAAAATATGTTGATTTTTTATGTTAGTTATTGTAATAATTAAGGTAGAATTTGCACACAGAATGGTTTAGGTGCTTCTACAGATTTCAGAAAGCGGATTGAACTAAATTTTCATTCTTGAAATCCAATAAATTTTGTGTGTAGAAAAGTCAATTTTATTTATTTTTCTTTTGCTTTTGCATATTTTCGAAAACAGAAAAGTTTTTTTTAAGTTAAATTTAGGTAAGTACCCTTAATAAACTCTGTAGATTTACAATTGTACTAGAGGACCCGACAGACGTCTTGTCATATTACACAAATTTTGACAATTTTTTATTTTCAATAAAAAATATAACATTGTTACATATTTTGGGTAGAAAAATCAGATAGTATTGTTAATTTTCTGATAAAAGGAATATGTTTCCCAAAATGTCTACTTTACTGAATTTTCTTTCAATTTCTCGGGCAAACAATTTTGTTTTCATAAATTTGACTCATTTTTTCAATGACCTTACAAAAACCCTATGCAAAATGTCAACTAAATCGGACCAACTGTTTAGAAGAAGTTCAGCATAAACCCTATTGAAGTGCCACCTATATATATATATATATATATATATATATATATATATATATATATATATATATATATATATATATTTAGCTCTGCAGGCCTAGAAGGCCCATGGCTTGTTGTACTATTTCTCTCCATTTTTTCCTATCCATAACTTTATTTCTCCATCCTTGTATAGCTAGTGTTTCAATATCATGCTCCACTTGAGTCCTCCATCTCTCTCTTGGCCGCCCTCTTCTCATCTTTCCTCCTATCTTCCGCTCAGTGACTAACTTGGGTACTCTCTCCTGTTCCATTCTTAGTACGTGCCCAAACCATCTAATTCTTTGTGCCTTTATGACTGCCGTTATACTTGGTTCATTATAAAGCTCATATAGTTCTTGATTTGTTCTTCTCTCCCATACTTCATCTATTTTTTTGCCACCAAAGATTTTCCTAAGCACTTTCCTTTCCCATACTTCTAGCATACTAATATCGCTTTTTCTTAAGACCCATACTTCACTGGCGTAGTGCCACCTACTCGACTAAAATTATAAATCTAAACCATCCAGTTACCCAAACACACAAACAATTTGATTAAAATCTCATCCTCGCGAGGAAACAGCAAAAAAATTTAAGGCATTGACCAAACAAAATCTCCGAACAGTTGTGGGAATCCTGACAGGTCACTGCCAATTGCGGCACAACATCTCTTTAGGATTAAATTAACAGAATCGCCGCTATGCAGAGGCTGCGAACAAGAAGAGGAAACAGTAGAACACATTATGTATGACTGCTCTGCTTTTTCTGAAATCAGAAGATCCGTGTTGGGCGAGTATTGGCTTACACCAGCCGATGTTAGGGAGATCCCCCTCGGGAGCCTTATCACCTATATTAAATCACTAGGCCTGGTGACAGCCTGAGGTGAGGATATCCCTACATACGGGAGGATACACAATGGGTCATATGTGGCCTCAGTTCTGGCTCAGCACTAGCTCGCCCCTCCCCAAATTTCCAGATCCAGATCAATGACCTTACAAAAAACCTATGCAAAATGTCAACTAAATCGAACCAACTGTTTAGAAGAAGTTCAGCATAAACCTGATTGCAGTGCCACCTACTCGAATAAAAATTATGAATCTAAACCATCCAGTTACCCAAACACGCAAACAATTTCATCAAAATCGGACGAACCGTTTAGGAGAACTTTAGTATCAACCCGATTGCAGCGCCACCTACCGGGTCCAATTGTAAATCTAAACCATTCTCGAATCCACCTGAAGACACACAAAAATTTCCTCAAAATTCGGTCTAGTCCATAGACAAATTAACAGAAGAAAGACGCACCAACGCATGCTAAGAATTGGGAACAGCGTTTCTCCTATGCACACACGGCGCCTGCGTCAACTGGTCACGTAGCCCAGAACCGTATTGAGTATATTTTTGTATCTCATTTAGTTAGCTTTCATCATCAATTTATTTTGATTGTTATTTGATACTAATTTATGGAAATATCAGTCTATGGATTAAAGAAAAGAAATTAAGGTTTACAATTCAAGTTACAACTTTATTTTCAAATTAGGAAAAAATAATTGCTAAGGAAAAGAAAATAACTACATGAAAACGATAAATAAGTATATTTATAAAAAATTTACAAGAATATGGGAAATAGAAACAAATAAAAACACATTTTTCATATAAAATTGAATAACATCAAATTGTTATAACTTATAACAAATCATAAAACTTTACACACATTTGAAACAAAAAACATCAAAATGTTACTTCTAAGCAGTAATTTTATGTACTGATGTCAGTATTTAATATAAATTAAACTTTAATTTATATTAGTTTATACATTCTTAGATTTTTTCATTTTCTTTTCAGTCTGTTTTATTTGGTTAAAATGCTGCCATACTTATGACATAATATCTAAAAGAAAAAATTACACTCAAAACAACAAAATCAAAAAAAGTTATATTCGTATTGTGTCAAAATGACTGGAGCAATTGGACCATGGAAAATCTACTTTATGACTAGTAGTTGAACAAATTTGTCGATCAGTTTTTTTATGTATCCATATATAGGTAAAATGAAATAAATAATATCCCAATTATGGGCAAGGTACATTATCAGAGTTTCTTTTACATATACCTGTCCTCTTTTATCATCACTTTAAAAGATGTAAAAGTATGCGTAGGTTTGTTTTTGTAATTTTTCTACCACCACCAACCTCTTTTGGTGAAAATATAAAATGTTATACTCTTTCTAAAGTCAATGTAAAATTTTTTGGTCTTTGTCGGAATTTTAATGCCTTTGATAGCAATTCCAACCATTGTCTTTAAGTATAAGTAATATCACAGCCCTACTCCACTTAACAAGCCGTGAACAAGGAAATCTGGCAACTATGCGTTCAGATCTATTGTACAGGGTTAAGTCATAAGACTTATGTTGAAAGGCGTGTTGCTTTATTGTGTGTAGAATAAATCAGCTTTTTTTAAAGAAATTATTGTTAAGATAAAGACTAAACCTGTAAAAGGTCTTACTCTGTAAGATTTGTGGGTGACCGGGACAGTTTTTTTCCGCAGAGATTGTCACATACGATAATAGGGTAGTTTAATTGTTTGATATTTGATTGTATTATTTTATATTATTTTTAATTGTAATTATCCAGGCCAAAGTCAGTACGTTAGATTTCAAGGCGACCTTATATAGTTTAATTCTTATTCTCACGTAGCGTAAGAATTGGCTATAAAAGAGCGTCGTTGAGGTCGTACTCGAGGAGTTCCGAGTCTGAGGTTGTCTGTAAGGGTCACCCTTCAGGGTGTCCCTAAAACAGACCCTTGGGTCTGGGCCGTTGTGACTCTTGACTTATTTTCGTCAGTAAGTGTGACATGCCACCATGAAGTTTATTTGGTAAGATTAGTTAAGTATTTAGTTTCTTGTTAATATATTTGTTGTTTGTTTCCTGTTGTTTATCTCATCTTCCCCTTGGTTATAGTTTTCTGCCTTCAGCAGGATACCAAACCAGGGGGTAGATAACCACGACCTGGGTGGAAAGTGCCTTCAGTTAGCTACCCCTCATCACAAAACATTAAGGCACATTCCTAAATCCCCCCAGGGCCCGTATTCTTGAATTTCTGGGAGGAGAACTTACTCGGGAAAGGGGCGTGGTTCGCTTTAAAACGATATGTGTCGTATTCTTGAATCTGTGACTGTGAAGTCAACGTTCCCGGGAATACTTGCGTTCCCCTACCGTCACCCACGAGAAAATCCACTCCCGTTGTTTATTTTTAACATATTACCTCAAATTTTATTTTTTGTGTGTTATCATTTTTAAGAATTATAAATTCTAATATTTCTTCCATCTGTTTCTTGTTTGGGAAATATTTAGGTTGTAAGGGTGGTTACCCTTATTTGGATAAAGGCTATTAAAAGTAAATCTGAGTATAAAAAAATCTCTGTACTCACCAAACTACTGCAAATATCACTAATATCAGGTATTCTTTGCCTAGGCCCTAGGTGCACTTTGGGGACAAGGAGGAATAGGAAGGAGTCACCAGCAAAATAATTGTTGATTTTTCTAATTAATTAACACGAAAACTGAAAACTTAATTAAATTCTATTCTTAACGAGAAGGGCTGTGAACTCGTACTCGCCTACGATCGTGTCGTTTTTCGATCCATCGTATCAAGGTGCGATAAAAGAAAGGTCAAGTACGCCGTGCCTACTATTACGGCGAAAGTATACTTAACATCCTCCCCTGCGCAATGAAACTTTGAGGGGGTGGCAAAAAATAAAACAAAACTTATAAAACTAACCCATTGTCCAATAAAGCTACTTAAAAAAAAATAAAAAAATAGCACATAAAGAAAAAAAAAACTTAATATTAATGAAATAACCATGCTCTAATCGAAACAAAGGTAAATAATAGTAGTTATTGATTGGGTAACGGACATAGCTTCGTTACAGGCCGAGTATATAGGCCCATTTTGGTTTTAACTGTAGCCACTTTTACCACTCCGTCTTTACCCGGATGAACGTGGTCAATAATGCCTACAGGCCATTGTAAAGGAGGTATCTTTTCCTGCAAAACTATCACTAGGTTTCCTTCCGCAATAGGATTGGTTGGAGTATTCCACTTTTGCCGGATTTGAAGGGTAGACAAATATTCCCGATGCCAACGCTTCCAATAATGGTTTACTAGTGAGTCGAGAAGTTTGTATCGGTCTACCGGTCTAGTATTTTCATTATAGTTTTCTGAAGGCAAGGAGTTTAGTGGGGCACCATACAAAAAGTGAGCAGGAGTTAACGCTATTGGATCATTAGGATCGTTACTAAGGCTACATAAAGGTCGGCTATTTAAAAGGGCTTCGATGTGTGTAAGAACGGTATTGAATTCCTTATAACTGAGAATTTGGTTTCCAATAACCTTTGCAAGGTGAATTTTCATGCTTTTAATATTTGATTCCCAAATACCTCCAAAATGGGGGGCAGAGGGAGCATTTCGAATCCAATCGATTTTATTGAAAGTTAACTCTTTCTGGAAAGAATCTTTAAACTGCAAAGAATTAAGAAGAAGATTCAATTCGTCGAGTTGGTTTTTTGCGCCTATAAAATTAGTGCCACAATCCGAGAATAATTTGAGGCAGTTACCTCTTCGGGACAAAAATCGTTTAAAGGCAGCCAAGAAACATTCAGTAGAAAGAGAAGATGCTAACTCAAGGTGTATAGCCTTGGTCGCTAAACAAATAAAAAGACAAACATAGGCCTTTTGAGTTTTCACGCCTCGATGACGACTCATAGTAATTGAAAAGGCGCCAGTAAAATCAACTCCTGTATTAAGAAAGGCTTTGGCTTGATTTATTCGTTCTGGAGGTAAATCAGCCATTAAAGGATAAGTTGGTTTGGGATTTAATCTGAAGCAATGATTACTGGTTGGACCATTTATTATCGAAGGACCAGAAGATCAAAAGTTAGGAATTTGGTTGCCTATTTCGAGTTATGAAAATAATATACGATCACTTACTTTAATGGCTTCCCTGCCGGCCTGCATTGGTTGTTTTCGGTCCAGAATGATGGTAAGGGGCCCCTTTCTTAATGATCCACATTTACGAAGATTTATTAATGGTTTGGAAACACATGGGCACATAAACCCTCAGTTTTTTCACTTTTTGTTCACACACAGTATTTAGACTGGTTGAGAGGAACGGCCATGACACTCACCTTGTTGGCGGTAAGTGGTAACGTCTCTGTCTCATTCATTTTACGTCCTTTTATTTCCGTAAAAATAGGCGCGCACAATTCAAAATCGTAATGTTTTAGGTAGGCAACCAAACGCATCGGGTGACACAAAGTTGGTGGTGGAATTGTAGGAAGTAAAGGTTTATTAATAGGAATTATGTTAGGATGATAATTCAAGAACGAACATTCCGCCCACCAAAATAACGAGGTTATTTTAAACAAAGGTAAAACAAATAATAATGAAGGTGCTCTACAGTTGTAAAGCAAAAAATACAATAGACAAACAAAAAAGAAAAACTTAACTAGGATCGAGTTAATCCTCGTAAGTACACGGTAACGGACATAGCTTAACTAAAGGTCTTTTAAAGGTACCATCTTTAGTTTTGACGGTGGCGACTCTGTAAATGCCATCCCTGCCTGGGTGCAATTCAGCAACACGCGCAAGACGCCAATGAAGAGGGGGAAGGTTTTCATCACGCAGGAGGACTAACTGTCCAACAGATGGTTGGAGAGGATTTTCGCCGGTCCATTTGGATCGTTGATGCAACGTGAGAAGGTACTCTTGGCTCCATCTAGACCAGAAGGATTGGTGCAATTGTTGAATCAATTGCCAACGAGACAACAAAGACAGCTTTGCATGCTGGAGGTCAGGCTCCGGGATGTGATGGGTTCCAACGTAAGAAAATGTCCAGGACTTAACACGGTTAAATCATGTGGGTCCGAAGAGACAGGGGTTAAAGGACGTGAGTTTAACAACGCCTCAATCTGGGTAACAAGAGTAAAAAACTCCTCATAAGTTAATCGTTGTTGACCAATCACTCGGTATAAATGTTTTTTAACAGACTTAATTCCACTTTCCCAGAGTCCTCCAAAATGTGGAGCACCTGGCGGGTTAAATATCCATTTGATGGATTCTCCAGTAGCAGCGACTTGTAAATATTCCTGCATGATTCTTTCTGCACCGACGAAATTATTACCACAATCGCTGTATATTTTGGAACAACGACCACGTCTAGCAATAAATCGCCTGAGAGCCGCGAGAAAAGCCTCCGCCGTAAGGTCGTTGACAACTTCCACGTGGATGGCTTTGGTGGAGAAACATACAAATAGGCAGATATAAACCTTATAGGATTTGGCCCCTCGATGCCGACGATGGATGATATGAAATGGGCCACCATAGTCGATACCTACACAACTGAATGGCTTAACAGCGGAAACACGGGAGGAAGGTAAATCAGCCATTCGGGGTTGATAGGGCTTTGGATTGAGACGGAAACAACGATAACATTTGGACAATACGGAGCGTACTGCTCGTCTGGAGGAAATTATCCAAAACTTTTGGAGGATTAAATACATTGTCGTATGGAGACCAGCATGACAGGAGTCTACATGCACCTTGCGGATGATCAAGTCGGTGAGCATATGACGACGAGGAAGCAAAATAGGATATTTCGCATCGAATTGGATAGAAGATTGTCTTAACCTACCTCCGACACGGAGCAATCCGTGTTCATCTTGGAATGGAGCTAGTCTAGCCAACCCTTTTGGTAAACTTTGTTGCGTTTGAATCAACAACAATTCGGAAGCAAATGAAATAGCTTGGACGGATTTTATAATACCGTCTAGCGCAAAGGATAATTCCTGATCGGAAATAGGACCATTGGGAATGGCATCTAGGCCACGAATGGGGCGGAGCATCCTGAAACAGTATGCAACGATTCTTTGAATTTTCCTCAAGTTGGAATATCGTGTAAACAAGGGATTCAGAATGGCATCTGGTTTTGCAACCAACAAGGCAGTTATCTTATTCTCACTAAGAGGGAGAGAAACATCTGGATTACTTGGTAATTCTCGAGGCCACTGAGAATCTGGTAATAGGAGCCATGGAGGACCCGCCCACCATGTAGAAACCCCGGGAAGTTCATTTGGCTTACAACCTCGCGACGCAATGTCAGCAGGGTTGGAAGAAGTAGGAACATGGCGCCAATGATTGGGAGAAATACGATCCTGAATATGAGATATTCGATTGGCTACAAATGGTTTGTATTGGTTTGGAAAAGAATGGATCCAGCTCAAAACGACGGTAGAATCCGTCCACGCATGAATTAAATCAATAGTAATAGTATCTCGGAAGGTGTTGATAACAAATTCAACTAAGTTGGACAACAGAACTGCGCCGCACAGTTCAAGTCTAGGAATGGATAATGTTTTTATAGGTGCCACTTTGGATTTGGGATGACAAATTGGGTAAAGGTTTCAGCAGTGTCATTTGTAAGTCGAAAATAAATTACCGCAGAATATCCAGATTCTGAGGCATCACAAAAGGCATGTAATTGACATGTCGTTTGACGATCAATGGACAATCTCCGAGGAATAGCTATATCTGCGACCTGGGGTAGAGATTGAATAAAATGTTCCCAACTGGAGCATATAGTAGGGGGTGCCAATTCATCCCAATCAGAACCTGCGATCCATAGCTTTTGGATAAGCAATTTGGCAAAAAATGTAACAGGACACATGAATCCAATAGGATCATAAATGCGGGCAATTTGGGACAAAATTGATCTTTTCGTACATTTAGAATCATTGGGAATAACCTTGAATACAAAGGAGTCAGCATTTGCATGCCACTGCAATCCTAAAATCTTAAGGGTGTCGGAAATGTCAAAGGAAAGATTATTTTGCTGTCGATGGTCTATGGGAATGGCTTCTAACAACCGGGGAGAATTAGACGACCATTTTCGTAATTCAAAGCAACCACGTTTCAATAAACAAATTAGTTGTCGCTGAAGTTCTAAAGCATCACTTACCGTTTCGGCGCCAGTGATAATATCATCAACATATAATTCTTCTCTCAAGACTTTGGAAGCAAGGGGGAATTCATCTTTATAAATCTCTGCAAGATGTGCAAGACATCGAATAGCCAAAAAGGGTGATGTCGAAACACCATAGGTGACAGTGTTCAATTGGAAGGTTTTGAGAGGTTCTTCTGGTGTGAATCGCCACCAAATCAGTTGATATCGTCTTTGGCTTGGGTGGATTAAAATCTGACGATACATTTGACGGATATCACAAGTGAAGACCAAAGGTTTGGTTCGGAAACGCAACAAAACTGATACTATTTCGTTCTGCAACTTGGGACCAACATAGAGAGTGTCATTTAAGGATAATTGGTTTTGGGCTTTAGCACTGGCGTCAAAAACCACGCGAATTTTGGGATTACCATTCTCAACTTTAAAAACTGGATGGTGGGGGATATAGTAATTATCGTTATCCAATGGCGGAGAGGACAATTCGGACATGTGTCCCGATACTAAATAATCACGCATAAACTCTTGATATAGGGTACATAAGACATGGTCTTTTGTGAGTTTTCTTTCCAATGAAAGAAATCGGCGGTGAGCTACAGTAGCGGAATTTTCAAAAGTGGGAAGTTCAACTTTGAAGGGTAGTGAAACTTGGAAACGGCCATTAGGTTCACGAGACACGGTCTTTTGAAAATAAGTTTCAACCCTTTTATCATCGGGGTGTATTTTAATATTCCCAGGAATCTCTTCGACATCCCAGAATTTGGTCAGATTATCTACTGGATAATCATAAACGGATAGGAGAGCCTGAACTGGATTAGATGGTATGATAATAGGTCCTATCAAAGCCCAACCAAAAATAGTTTCAAAAGCAATCAAGGAAGAATCGTTAATCGATAAGTGGCCGGTGCGCATAATGGCATGGTAAACATCTGCTCCTAGTAATAAATCAATTTGGGAAGACTTATACCATGTGGGATCTGCCAGAGGGAAATTTGGACCTAACTGGCAAAGATTGGGATCTAATGGAACATTAGGCAACGAAGAACAGATTTTGGGTAAAATTATGGCATCTAAACCAAAATAGTTTTGGTCAGAGCGACAGGGTCGTAATTCGCAATGTGCGATACGTTTGGGTGAATGGGAAGTGACGGAACCAAGACCAAAAACGGACGACTGATATGGAGAGGTGTTCAATTTAAGTTGATTAACACATTTTTGCAGGATAACACTGGCTTGGCTACCAGAATCTATTAACGCCCTCAAGGTCTGAGCCTGACCCCATCTGTCCTTAATCTGGACCAAAGCTGTGGCTAATAATGTGGTGGTGGGGAAAGGTGGATCTGCGTTGGAGCACAGACCCAAAACATTAGGATCATGTCTTACTCCATCCGATTCATTAATTACATGAGCGACGACTGCAGGAGCATTTGGAGACGATCGATTGTTGTTGACAACAGGATGATCAGGAAAATGTAATAAAGTGTGGTGAGATTTGCGACAGGTTTTGCAACGGTAATTCGATGGACATGAGCCTGACTAATGCCCACTTCTAAAACAATTAATACATTTGTTTGCCTTACGAATTGCGTCATATCGATCCCTTGGGCTCATCGCTTGGAAAAGGGGACACATAAAAATTTTATGGTTTTGGGAGCAAATTGCACATACGTCATTATCTAATTTTGGTGTAGAAGACGAAGATTGGGTGGTGTAGGCCATTACACCTTTGGTTTTGCTAGAATCGGATTTAATTATCTTGGAATTAGGTTGGATGACTTTAGATGAATTGACAGCTTCTAATGCTACACACTGCTTCGTTAGAAAATCCATTAAAATATTGAAAGTTGGAATGATAGATGCATCACAACTGAGCTCAAAACGCTCTCGGGTTTTAGCATCCAGTTTATCAAGTAACATATCGGTAATGGGAAAATCCCAAGAGTCGACATCACAATCTAGGTTTTTGAGGACGGACAAATTTTCATTAAAGGTGTCCACAAGACAACGCAACTTTTTGGGATCGGAACTTGATAAAGGGAGAAAGGTCTTTAATGCACGCCAGTGTGTCACGATGTTTAAACGTTTGTTCGAAAATCTATCAACAAGAGTTTTATAGGCAATAGTATAATTAGCTGAAGATAAAGATATGGATTTTATGAGACGAAACGCATCTCCTGTGAGGGTTGACAACAAATATTGGAATTTGTGCACGTCACTGATGTCAGAACGTTTATGTACTGAATGGTCAAATACATCAATAAACGCCTGCCATTGGGAAGAATCTCCAGAAAATTTTAACAATTCCAGCCTAGGAAGTCTGACTTGATTGGTATCAGAAGGAACAGAAATGACAGATTGATTTAAATTGTCAATTGGAGGTGGACACAGCGTTTCGAATCTGTTAATGATTGTTGAATACATGTCATCAACATTTCTTCTAGCTAAATCTTCGGTTTCAAATTCATCATCGGAAGTTAATGACAACACCTCTAAATGAGCTGACTTGAATTCATCATACAAAGACTCTAGCAAACGGAATTTAATTTTAAACAAAGTCAATTGGGTTTGGTCATTTATCACTACATCTGACAAGTCATAGGTTTCTTGGATTCTTGACATTGCCAGTTTACGGGTGACTAATAAATGTTTCTTTTTAGAAGCCATGTTTTAAATAGGGATATAAACAATATTCTAAAATGTATTACCAAATTACAACCAGGCAGGTGAAAAATGGCGTAAACTCCACAGTATTGATAAGTTTATGTTTCAAAAATGGTTTTGGAACACAAAGAGGAAATGGTTTATTGGATAATCTTGCAAAAGGGTTGCAAAACAAACAAAGTTTATGCTGTAAAAATGGTTTTACAACACAAAGAGGAGAAAACACGTAATGGTTATTGGGTATTTTGCAAAAAGGTTTGCAAAACAAACAAAGTTTATGCTGTAAAAAATGGATTTACAACGCAAAGAGGAAAAACACGTAATGGTTATTGGGTATTTTGCAAAAAGGTTTGCAAAACAAACAAAGTTTATGCTGTAAAAATGGTTTTACAACACAAAGAGGAAAAACACGTAATGGTTTATTGGATATTTTGCAAAAGGGTTTGCAAAACAAACAAAGTTTATGCTGTAAAAATGGTTTTACAACACAAAGAGGAAAAACACGTAATGGTTTATTGGATATTTTGCAAAAGGGTTTGCAAAACAAACAAAGTTTATGCTGTAAAAATGGATTTACAACGCAAAGAGGAAAAACACGTAATGGTTATTGGGTATTTTGCAACAAGGTTTGCAAAACAAACAAAGTTTATGCTGTAAAAATGGATTTACAACGCAAAGAGGAAAAACACGTAATGGTTATTGGGTATTTTGCAAAAGGGTTGCAAAACAAACAAAGTTTATGCTGTAAAAATGGTTTTACAACACAAAGAGGAAAAACACGTAATGGTTTATTGGATATTTTGCAAAAAGGTTTGCAAAAAAAGACAAATATATATTGGAAATTGGTTATTTGCTAGTAAACTAAAGTTTATGCCGCAAAACTGGTTTTACAACATAAAGAGGAAAGTAAATTGTACAAAGTGGCTCGCAAAATAAGAAAGGGGTATATAAAACTTGGACAGTAAGCATGTATCTAACGTAATTTACAAGCATGAACAATGGTAGTAAATGCCTACTAGGATAACTCGATCAAGCATAGTATAAAAAAACTTTTGAACTTCACAAGAAAAGTGAATTATAAAAAAAAATCCCAGGACTGTTCTATCTTGGCTCGAAGGATCAAAAAAAAAATGGTTGGACCATTTATTATCGAAGGACCAGAAGATCAAAAGTTAGGAATTTGGTTGCCTATTTCGAGTTATGAAAATAATATACGATCACTTACTTTAATGGCTTCCCTGCCGGCCTGCATTGGTTGTTTTCGGTCCAGAATGATGGTAAGGGGCCCCTTTCTTAATGATCCACATTTACGAAGATTTATTAATGGTTTGGAAACACATGGGCACATAAACCCTCAGTTTTTTCACTTTTTGTTCACACACAGTATTTAGACTGGTTGAGAGGAACGGCCATGACACTCACCTTGTTGGCGGTAAGTGGTAACGTCTCTGTCTCATTCATTTTACGTCCTTTTATTTCCGTAAAAATAGGCGCGCACAATTCAAAATCGTAATGTTTTAGGTAGGCAACCAAACGCATCGGGTGACACAAAGTTGGTGGTGGAATTGTAGGAAGTAAAGGTTTATTAATAGGAATTATGTTAGGATGATAATTCAAGAACGAACAATTACACTTCCAAACACATTTTCGGATAACTGATCTAGCCGATATTATCCAATATTTATGTCGAAGTAATGATAATAATAACGATGAACTCGTGTGAGAATAAAGTTTATGGAAATAATTTATTAAGAGTATCACAAATGGGTCATTCTTGGGCAACAATATTTGGTGGAGATGATCATATTTTAATGGTGAATGGGTTAACCGACCACCTAGTCTTAATATACCGTCTTTTATAAAAGGATTCAAACGGCGTAAACTTTTTTTTTTTTTTTTTTGCATAACGGCATTATATTCCTCTGAAAAATGGCGTTGTTGGACTGCTTTAATCAAATGAATTTCGGCTATATCGAGATCTCGTTTACTGATTGGTTTATTCAAAGGAATAATCTTTACAAATTTTAAGGCATAAATAGTAGCGTTCAATAACTTTGTCCAAGAGGAAAAATAATCAATTAAAGAATAAAAGATATCAGACTCGACTAAAGACAAATCCTCCTGATTATCGGCTTTAATCTTCTGAATAGGCCATTCGCTTAAATCTAAACCTAGCCAAGATGGTACGGATAACCAATAAGAATTTTTAAAAAAACTAAGGGAAGTAGAACCTCTGGAGGCACAGTCGGCAATGTTATGTTCTCCAGGAACATAAAACCAATTATTAGCTGAAATGTTTTTCCGAATAATATTTGCTCTATTTGATACAAAGGGATTCCACTTTTTAGGGGCAGACTGAATCCAGTATAGAGTTATGGACGAATCCGAAAGGGCAAAAACCTGTTGAATATCAATTCGAGAAGCCCATGTTTGCAACACATGCGCCAGGAGTTTCGAAAGAAGGACAGCACCACAAAGTTCCATTCTAGGAATAGTTATAGCAGACATAGGAGCCACTCGAGCTTGTGCTTGTAGTAAAGATACATTTATGTGCCCTGTAGGCGAGACAGACCGAACATAAATAGCCGCTGCATAACCATTCTGGCTGGCATCACAAAAACCAATTAGACTTATGGGTGACTGTTCAAAGGCAAAAATATGTCGAGGAATTCGCAAATGTTGAATACAATGGATCTCCTTTTGGCAAATGTGCCAAATCTTTTCAATTTCAGGAGGGGCAGGTTGATCCCAATCAAGTTTTAATTTCCACAAAGATTTCATAGCTAGTTTAACCATTAACAATAGAGGACAGAGAAATCCAAGGGGATCGAAGGAACGAGCTACAAATGATAACATATTTCGTTTAGTACAAAGTTCCTCCGTGGTTGCAATTTTAAAAAGAAACACGTCATCTACTGGATCCCACTGCAAACCTAGGATTTTTGGGAAAGTATCATCAAAGGTTTTTATACAATCTAACTTCAAATCGCTTGGCACATGGGAAAGTACAGTTGCCGAATTTGACAACCATTTCACAATTTTAAAACTTCCAGAATTAAACATTGAAATTATTTGAGAAATACTTCCTAAGGCTTTATCAGTATTAGGGAAACTAGAGACCATATCATCCATGTACATGTCTCTCACAATAGGCGTAACAGCAAGAGGATAGTGAGACCCTTCATCGATAGCTAATTGACGAACTGTTCTTAAGTTTAGAAACGGAGAAGACTTTACACCAAAGGATACTGTATTTAGGGAATAAATCGATATAGGATCCTCAACATCAAATCTCCATAAAATCCGTTGGAAATCTCGATGTTCAGCTAAAAGTTCTATTTGGCGAAACATTTGCTTAATATCTAAGGTAACAGCTATGGGAAATAATCAAAAATTTATTAGACTAGATATGCAATTGTTCTGTAATTTTGGACCAGCAAAAAGAATATCATTTAAAGAAACACCTTTGTTGGTTTTCATACTTGCATCGAAAACTATTCTGACCGGTGTAGATGAACTTTGTATTCAAGAAAATCAAATAGATTCTATATATAATTTATTTAATAGCTTTCATCAACGCCTACAATTTAGATTTGAAAAAGAAAAAAACAAAACTATAAATTTTTTAGATTTGAGTTTAACATATGATGACAATGGTAGAATAAAAACAAATTGGTATACTAAATCTGTATGGCCTGGAAGATACCTTAATTTTAATTCTAATATCACTAAATCATATAAAAAAAGGGTAGTAAATAATCTTATTGATAGATCTATAAAACTTTCAGATCCTATACATAGACCTAAAAATATTCAAAAAATAAAATCTACATTAAATAACAACAACTATCCTAATACATTCTATAACCCTTTAATAAAAAATAGAATAAATAAACATTACAACTCTAACACTATATCCAATAATACACAACAAAATTATAAATTTATTTCAATTCCATATATAAAAGGTGTCTCAGACAATATTGCAAAAGTTCTTAAAAATGTTAATATTAAAGTTGCCTATAAACCTATAAACACTTTAGGAAATAAATTCTTCACTAACCTTAAACCTAAAATAGAAATTCCTAATCAAACCAACATAGTATATAAAATAAATTGTAAAGATTGTCCTTCTTCTTATAGTGGCCAAACCAAACAATATTTAAATAAACGTATCTAAAAAACACAAATATGATATAAGAACAAAAAATGAATATTCCACCGCTCTTTCAAAACATTCTTTAAATGAATTTCATAACTTCGACTTTGATAATGTTAAAATACTTGCAAAAGAAACTGACTTAACAAAACGAAGTTTTTTAGAAATGGTTGAAATAAAAAAAGATCCAAACAATATTAACTGTCAAACAGATATAAACAATTTATCACCTATTTATTTACCATTATTAAAATAATTGTAATGTCTTGTATTTGATTATTTTATTAAAAATATTTTACCCACCTATGTATGTGTTTTTTAAAATAATTTTTTATGTCATTATAATATGTCATTCTGTTTTCCTTAAGTAATTTAATTGTATTATTATGTTTTTAATATTACTAATTTATAAATATTTTAGCACTTGAAAATGGCATAATTGCCGAAACATATGTAGTGTTAATGAAAAAAAAAAAAAAATTAATAAAATATTGACCGAAACCCAGGAATTGTTACATTTAAATTAATTTAAACGGTCAGGAAATATATTTATTATTTATGAACTATTAGGCTTAAATATATAGTGGTGAGGGATATAATAGGCGGGGCTGCTAATTAAGGGCTGTGGAACAATCGACATGTGTTCCTGATGAAGATAATCTTGTAAAATGGCAGAATATAATTTTCGAAGATCGGGATTTTTAGAAAATTTTCTTTCTAGGGTAAGAAGTCGGCTTTTGGCTAAGGCATACGATTCTCCTAACGAGGAAACATCATTTTTAAATGGTAGGGTAACCTTGTATCTACCAGAATCGTTGCGAGTAACAGTTTTCAAAAAAAGCTCCTCACAAGTGTCTTCTTCCTTACTAAGGGGCGAAACTGAAGACAAGTTCTCCAATTCTTACATTTTTTTCACTAGATGTTCTAAACTTGATTCGCTTTCTCTAATGGCACAAAGACTATAATCAACAAAAGGTGTCTTCGATAAAGAATCTGCAACGCCCGTTACGATGTATCCAAGAGAAGTATGAATGGCCGTAGGTGTTCCCTCCCGACCAACAACTTTTTGGCTTCCTAAAATATCGGCAAAAACTGTCGCACCCAGGATTCCATCCACGACACCTTGAATATCAAAAGAAGGATCACCTAAAGGTATGGTCTCCAGATAGTCCAATGAGCTAGAGTCCACCACGAACTCAGGCAACTGATTTGTAATTTTATCCACCAGTAATATTTCTATGAAAAAGGAAACATCATCATCGAAAGTAGAAGAAAATTTAAGATTGGAAATTCCTTTGATAGGTTTTGAACTTCCCCCAAGGCCAACAACGTTGGAATTACCTTTGAAATATTTCAGTCCTAAACGTTTGCAACAATCAAAGGTCATAAGATTCACCATAGAACCGCTGTCCAACAAAAAACGAACCTTTTGAATTCTATTCCATTGATCACGAACATTTACAATAACAGTACCTAAAAGAACTACTTTATGTGGTTTTGAGATAAAAGTATTTGCACAAAATGTAGCATTGACGCTAGAGGTATTTGGCAGATTTACATCACTTTTATTAGGGGCATTATTAATGGAGCTAAGGGTTTGTACATTATCAACTTCTTTTTTGTGCATTAAAGTGTGATGTCGCAGGTGGCACTGATTACAATTAAATTTAGATGTGCAAGCTTGTACTCTATGTTTATTGGAAAAACAGTTTATACACAAATTTTTTTCCCTAATTAAGTTATACCTTTGATCAAAGGTGGCACCAGCAAAACTAGGACAATTTTTCAAATAATGATTTCCAGTTTTACAATAAATACAGGCAAATCTGGCAATATTACTTTTCGTTAAAAAGGTTTTAGAAGACTTAAAATCATTGTTACGGCTAGTAGATGTTTGGGCTTGCGAGTTATTAAAATTAAAATTCGATTTAGGCTTTTCGATTTTTACAACTTTACGGCTTTGAGAACGTAAAAATTTTATCAAAGATTCATAATCAGGCAAATCTTTGTTAATTTGAGTTAATTCAAAATTATCTACAGTATCCTGAGAAAGCTTGGATAACGATAAATAGGTTAGTAAATAATCTAGTGGACCATTTAGATTTAATCTTTTAAAGGCTGTCACAGTGGTATCAAAATTTTCTAAAAAATACTTAATTGAAGTGGGGCTATTGTTATGTAGGCTGCGAAAACTAAAGAGCTTTTCTAAATATAAAGTGGCTAAATATTTTTTGTTCGTTATAAGTATCTTCCAGCAATTTCCAAAGCAAATTATAATTCGCTGGCAAGGCTTCAATGGCACTAATAACTTTCAGGGCTTTACCAGAATACTTCCTAACAGATACTGAAGTTTTTCAGCCCTACTAAACTCACTCTGAATATGTATTAATTGTCTAAAATTTTCATGAAACAAAGGCCATATAGTCAAATCATCTCCATTAAATTTCATAAGATCTATTTTAGGCATTCTTAATCTATTTTCATTTCTTGCTACAGGTGGACCCGCAGGGGAATTACTTTGTGGAGGGGGTATTAATTTTGCAGCAAAATATTCTATATTGGAAACTAAATCTTCAAAGGAGTTAAGGCTTGAATACTCAACTTCACTTTCATGGTCAATTCTTTGCTTTAGTAAAACTATATCCTGAACTATATCCTGATAATCGGAAATGGTTTTAGGAAATGTACAATAACGAACCGAAAAATTTTTCAAAAGAGTGGCATTTGTGGGATCCGCTTCAAGAGCTTGACCCGCATCAAAGGCTTGTTGAGCTCTCAAAAGAAGGGTTTGCCTTTTGGCTATAGCTCTGTCTAATTTTAATTCGTCGGAAGATTTAGGCATTTTAAATACGTTTAACTAACTTAAATACAAAAGGAGTATGAGTTCAAATAAATTAACAAGGGTAAATTCTAATAATTTATCCAAAAATATTTCTTCACCGGCAAATTAAATTTATTAGGGCACATAAACTTATTAAATCAAATTATTAGGGCAAATGATCACAAAAAGATCCGAAAATAAAGGCAACGCTTAAGTTTTCAGTGGCTAATTAGATAACTTATTCTTTACTAAGTAGTAAAAAGGAAAACAAAAACTTAAAAGGCAAATATTTTCTTTATGATCACGATATAGAGCATTGTTATTTGATAAACTTAATAAAATCAACAAACTATAGGAAAATTTTATTACTTTATTTCGCTTTAACCAGAGCAAAACAATTATTATTAAAACATAAATTCCAACGATTATTATAAATATCCTTTAATAGAAACAAATAAGTGAGTTTTACTTAAATAAAACACATTACTATTCAAAACCTGTCCTTTTATCGCAACAACTACCTATCGAACAAGAAATCACCGGCAATGACGATAAAAGTAAAAATTTATAATAAACTAAAGTTTATTAGCATTAAAAAAATTGAAAATTCGTGGCCCTGAAGGGGCAAGATCCTACTGACTGCGCCAGATGTAAGGGTGGTTACCCTTATTTGGATAAAGGCTATTAAAAATAAAACTGAGTATAAAAAAATCTCTGTACTTACCAAACTACTGCAAATATCACTAATATCAGGTATTCTTTGCCTAGGTGCACTTTGGGGATAAGGAGGAATAGGAAGGAGTCACCAGCAAAATAATTGTTGATTTTTCTAATTAATTAACACGAAAACTGAAAACTTAATTAAATTCTATTCTTAACGAGAAGGGCTGTGAACTCGTACTCGCCTACGATCGTGTCGTTTTTCGATCCATCGTATCAAGGTGCGATAAAAGAAAGGTCAAGTACGCCGTGCCTACTATTACGGCAAAAGTATACTTAACATAGGTATATATTTTTTGCGTTAAAATGACCAATTATATTCAAGTGAGGCTTATGAGAAATTTTAGTTATTTTTAAATACTAATTTCAGTAGGTCTTCCAAGTCGGTCCTTTCAAACATAAATAAAAATGAGAAAAGTAAAAGCAGTGGCACACTGGTATGTAAGTGATTGCAGAGTACATAGGACATTAAATTATTACTGTGTCAAATTATGAAAATTAAAAATTACATCCAAAATAGTAGGTTAAATAAACTCTTCTTTTTTTACTCACAGAACATTAATTTTTACGAGGTTTCATATTCGAAGATTTTTACACAGAAAAATAAAAATTAATTTTTAACCTCAATTTTGCTACATAAATGACAGTTGTAAGTGCGGCAACACTGTGCACTTTCAAAGACATTTCCGTGCGTTCAAGAATACGGTAATACTTTTCCCGGGAGTGAAGTGAACAAGGACTCCCGTTTAACGTTCCCGGGAACACTTCCCTCCCAGACAGTCAAGAATACGGGCCCAGGCGTGACATGGTGGAGGTGCCGTTCTCTTATCCCTAAACGGATTCTTCCTAATCAGTTTAATTTTAACTATTCGTTGTCTTTTTTTGTAGCATTTGTTATTGCCCCATATCACTTGCGTGACAGTTTTCATCTGTAAATTACGATGCTTTTCCAATGCAAATATGTTTCCCCAGTTTAATTTTAACTATTCGTAGCCATTTATTTACAGCATTTTTCTTGCCACATGTTACTGACGTAGAGTGTGTTCTTTTCAATGCTGAGATACTTTTATACATATTTATCTTGAAGAGTTTAAAGATTGTTTTTTGATTGTTTTATGAAACTTTTAGGTGTGTATACTATTATTTGAAGTTTGCCGGTGAAATAATTGTTTTTTAGAATAATGACCTGAGTGCACAATTAGCAGTTTTTGTGTATCTATATGTTGAATATGAGTTATTTATGTAGGTCAATTATTATGTGTGTTTTTTTTTCACGGTCAATCGTATTAAGTTTCAGAAATGTATACAATATTCATTGTTGATAAACAAAACATTTCTTCAAGTGAATTTATTGTAATTTTCTCATTGTTTCTAGCGTCTTAGGTGAAGTAATAAATATTCGTCAATGTACCCCATTCGTATCTATGTTATAATCTATGCCACTTTGCGAATAAATTAAATTAAATTTTCTTTAATTTTATTTTTTGTTGTATGTGTTGTATGGTCACGGTCTAGTAAATGTTTTATTTTATTTCTTTGTCAGCTAGTTGTGCATTTAATTCCGTAATAGCAAAACTGCACACACAGCAATAATTCAAGTTCAGATTATTGACATTGAACCTTTCTTTTTATTCATTTTCATGGTTACATATTTCAATTATTATTAATTTAATTAGTTAGTCTATTCTTCATTGCTTTTCTGGTATTCTTTATTAATATGTTGTAAATTGGGAAACACATACCAAATATTCGGTTATTCGGTATAGTCAATATTTTTTTTAACTTTAAAGTAATAAAGGTGGCATGTCAAAAGTAAGTAAGAGTACATCAGACCAGAAACTCCGAGACTCCAACATAAAATCATTGTTTCTACACGTAGTATTGTAGAAACAAACGATTTTTTTATATTGTTTATTAATAAGTTACAATGAAGTGGATATTATAAGTTATAACAATTATAATAGTTTATTTAAAACACTATTCGTTTTATATACTATGATTCTATCCAGTTATTAATATTTTTCATTGTTTTAGCTTTTACTACCGTTGAGTGTCTTTTTTTAATTTTAATATATTAATATTTTTATGGTCAGGATTGTACAGGAAGGTCCAGAAAGAAGCGGAAGGGAACCAAATAATGGTGTTTATTTAAAGTTTTTAAATATTTTTGTTGTGTTTGACATTTTTGTTTGGATTTATCAAGTAGTAAACAAGCTTCAACAAGTGCTATAGTAATGAGATGAGTTTAACAGGAAACTAGGGAGAGGAGAGGTTTCACTGAATGGCCTAAAAACCTTACCTGGCCCGAAAGTTTCAAAAAATATTAAATTGATGTTTAGTATAGGGATAAAATCCCTAGGCATCCAATGGTGTAATTTATAAGGTGTTTAGTACAGGGTAAGACCTTGGGCATGGGCACCTAAAGGTATAATTATTATTACTATTTTTTTTATTTTCGTAGTTGAAGGTAAATAGCTTGTAAATGAAGTCAAATAAAATTTAAATTTATTTTTAATGGTAAAGTAATGATTCCCTCATGCCCTGTCTAGGCAAATTACAGTAATTAGTTAATTTTAATAGCATTTGTTTTTGTATGTTTTAGGACAGAGTTATTGTTTTAATGTTTAAATGTTTAACGTTTTCCCCACATCTACTCAAAGAAGACGCAATCCAGGAGATGCTTGCTCGGTACCGGAATTCTAGAGGGAAAGGTCCTTTATCCTGAGTATGGTATGAGTCTTGTCTCAACGAGTAAGGAAGGTCTCCGTCGAGGAATGGAAATGGTCAGCTTCAATACTTCTATCCCAATAGCAGATCTTCCCAATGGATGGTAGCCAAAGATGGGAAGACTGTAAATTTATGGTTATAAAAATGTATTAAGGTGAATGGTGTGATGGAGTACCGTCTGATGTTGGCCATGGACCTCGAGAGATGGAGCTGTGGAACGATGGTTTTTCACAGAGTTGCAGACAGACCAACATACCAAAAAGGGATTCGTCTAGCCAGCGGTGGACCTGGCGTTTCTAGACGAGGGCAAGACAGGTCATTCTCCGAGAAGAGTAGATTCTGACAGAAGTGTGGTGGATTATAATTATTTTGTAAAACTCAGTCCTGTACATACAACCCTAGAGGCCAGAGCCGATCAAAGCCAGGGGCTGGCTTTAAGGGAAGGGGGGCATGTCACATACGATAATAGGGTAGTTTAAGTGTTTGATATTTGATTGTATTATTTTATATTATTTTTAATTGTAATTATCCAGGCCAAAGTCAGTACGTTAGATTTCAAGGCGACCTTATATAGTTTAATTCTTATTCTCACGTAGCGTAAGAAATGGCTATAAAAGAGCGTCGTTGAGGTCGTACTCGAGGAGTTCGGAGTCTAATGCTGTCTCTAAGGGTCACCCTTCAGGGTGTTCCTAAAACAGACCCTTGGGTCTGGGCCGTTGTGACTCTTGATTTATTTTTGTCAGTAAGTGTGACATGCCACCATGTAGTTTATTTGGTAAGATTATTTAAGTATTTAGTTCGTTATTCATATTTTAATTATTCATTGTTATTGCTTGTTTCTTGTTAATATATTTGTTGTTTGTTTCCTGTTGTTTATCTCATCTTCCCCTTGGTTATAGTTTTTTGCCTTCAGCAGGATACCAAACCATGGGGTAGATAACCACGACCTGGGTGAGAAGTGCCTTCAGTTAGCTACCCCTCATCACAAAACATTAAGGCACATTCCTAAATCCCCCCAGGCGTGACAATATTGCGTAAGTCGCTGGTCTCCAATAAACGTCATAGGTCGCATATAACGTCACGCCAGATGCCGCGTCTGTATGCTGCAAATGCTTATAAATCGGTATTGTCTCTCTTGCACGTCGTAGGCGGCGTTTGAGTGCTGCGTGCCGCGTCTAGACGGTGTGCGCGGCTTCTTGAGTCAATTCTGAGCCTTATAACGTCACGCACGCGAGGCAAAAAAGTGAAGGACCATTAAAATGAATAAGTTTAATAAAGAAAAGATGAGCTATTAATTGAGATGGTGAAAAACTATAGGTCATTATATGATGCTAGTGATAAAAACTATAAAAATAACATAGAAAAGCATAAGTGTTGGGAAAAAATAAGTGAAGTTGTTGGTTTACCAGGTAAGTTTTATTTGTTAATTTCGTACTTAAACTATCTTATAACCATTGTATACGGGGTATAAAACAATACATTTATTCATTTTACCAAGTAAGCCTGCCCTGTGGTGAACAAATGTACTGTTTTATTTCGTTCCTAATATTCACTGCTGAAACAACCTCGGCCCCTCCTGCTCGTCTTAAAGATATCATATTTTCAGCTGGCATTTTGTTCTTGTTGATATTGTTATCAAAATGAATATTTTTGTCTGTTATGAGCATGTTATAAAGACAACAAGATGCCATAATAAGAGTGTCTATAGTTTCTGGTTCCATATGTATAGGAGTGTAAAAAATTCTGAATACGTCTGCAAGAATTCCAAAGGCACTTTCAACGGTTCTACGAGCTCTGCTGAGTCGATAATTGAATTGTTTTTTTTTCGACATCTTCTTGGCTTTGGGAAAAAGGGTATGGTTTCATTAAACGAGACAACAATTTAAATCCACCATCTCCAACTAAAAACTGAGGTACAAATGTGTTTGTTCCTGGCAACTGAGAGTCCGGGGGAAACGGAAATCTGTTATTTTCGATCTGTCTTCCCATTAATGATTTAAAAAATATTCCGCTGTCGCCTTCTTTTCCGTAAGAGCCAATGTCCACACATAAAAATTTACAGTCAGCATCTGCTATAGCCAGCAAAACAATAGAGAATTTTTTTTTATAATTAAAATAAAGGAATCCTGAGTTGGGAGGACACTTTATACGGCAGTGCTTGCCATCAATGGCACCACAACAAGGAAAATTCCATTTTGACATAAACTTGTTGGCAGCAGTTCTTAAAATATCTTCCGTTATATTTGGCAGGTATATAGGTTTCAGGTGCTTGCACAGGTTTTTTAATGTATGTTTTATAATAACGGATAGATAGTTATGTGATATTCTAAACTGAAAAGCCAGTGACCGCATACTTTCTCCAGTAGCTAAATACCTAAAAAAATATGCTTTTAGTTTCAGAATGCAAAAAGCGATGGAAAAGCCTTCGGGACCAATATAATAAAAAGAAAAAAGACTTGGGAACTGGCTCAGCCCGAGTAAATACACTTTGGGAATACGGAACGTTAATGTCATTTTTATTAGATAGCTTATTTGATAGACGGTAATATATTTTAACATACTTATTGTTATTAGTTCATTGTAACTTACATATATTCATTTATATTTGTAGTGAGACCATAATAAGTGTCGAAGCAGAAAGTCCGCAGATACCATCACCTATGGCAGAGGAGAATAGTGAACAGAATGCCATACATGACAACACACAAGATGACATACAGAAGCACCAGTTACTTGATGATGACCACGCTGACGAGGTCACGCCAAGGGTCACTCAAAGGCCAACACAAATACCAGATGCACATGAGAAATTATTACAAGCACCAAAGCGAAAAAAGATTAAAGCAAATTCAGCGTTGGACATACTTAACCAAAGGGAAGCTAAACGATCAGTTGTTTATGAAAAGCTTCTGGAAAAAACTACTGCTGAGCCGGTTCAAACACCAATAAAAAAAATTTTTGATTCAATGGCCGATGTTGTTGATACTTTTCAACCACATGCACAGGCAGTTGTTAGACTCAAAGTGTGTCAGCTTGTGACTGAAACCCAAATTAAATTACTTCAAAAACCAGAAGTTGCACCTTTACTATCGACAAACCAGCCAATTCTTATGACAGTACCATCACGACAGTGTGTTGCAGCTCCATTGTCTTCAGATAATTCGACTTGCTTTTCGACTAACAACAATTATGAATCAACTCCAGTGCCATCATCGGACGATTCTAATTATATGTGGTTATAATAAATGCCTTACCTTAAAGTTATGCCTAATTTTTCTTCAGCTGAAATCGGTTTCTGGTATCTCTTAGATGGTTGTCTTGATATATCATTTTTAATAAGATCTAGCACCTTTATAAATTGTTCCTTGGATAAACGGAAATATTCAACAAACTTAATATCGTTATGTGTTAAGTGCTTTAGCAACATATTAAAGCAACCTTCTGCATTTCTTGTAACAAATAACTCGTGCTTCCTTCGCCTTTTTTTCGCCAGTGACATTTGCATAAGGTAATCGTCATCCTCTTCTTCTTCTAGCAAAAGAAGCGCTAAAATTTTTGTATCCATTCTTGTACTTATTAAAAAGCCGACTCTCCGTAAGCGCTGCAACTTTTCAAGTGACCACGTGAAGTTACAAGTAACGTATTCACGCCGTAGGCAATGTCGCGGCACGCTAGACGTAGCGCATGGCGTAAAAATTGGAGACCATAGCCTAAAAACAAAAATATGCGCGAGTGAAAATTGTTGGTCTTTTAAATTGCTTAAAATAAGTGGCTGCAAATGGCGGCATTTTGTGGTAGTGCTTTTTAAAAAATAATTATAATTGAAAGTGTGTTCTAATGATTCGTGTTTGGCTTTGATTTTGTAGGTATTTTTTTAGTTATTTTTTAAAAACAATAACAAATATTAGCATTGGAAATTACCGTATGTACCCAACATTTTCGAATTTTGTCGTTCGTTTTGTTTTTTTTTTTATTTTGTTATTGCGTTGCATAGGTAGGTCTACCTGGCTGCCAGCTTATCAGAAAGTATTTAGTTACTTTTATTATTATTATTTTTCTGGTAATCTCCTCTGTGCCTGGGTGCAAATCCAATTATAAAACTTCTCTTATCTTGATGCAGGAGAACCAGCGGTATCTGTTTTCACCTTTCCAAAGGACGAAAACCTTAAAGCCCATTGGCTTAGGAACATTCCTAGACAGTCATGGTCACCCAAAAAATATTCTGTGGTTTGCTCTAAGCATTTTGTAGAATGTGACATTATTAGAGAGGATGATTATCGCTTGCCAGATGGGTCAACGCAAATCCAATTATAAAACTTCTCTTATCTTGATGCAGGAGAACCAGCGGTATCTGTTTTCACCTTTCCAAAGGACGAAAACCTTAAAGCCCATTGGCTTAGGAACATTCCTAGACAGTCATGGTCACCCAAAAAATATTCTGTGGTTTGCGCTAAGCATTTTGTAGAAAGTGACATTATTAGAGAGGATGATTATCGCTTGCCAGATGGGTCAACGCAAAAGGTACCTACCAAAACTAGACTAAAGTTAAATGCAGTGCCTAATATTTTTCTAAATTTACCACATTACTCATCAAAAACAGTCTCTGTTCCCCGAAAATGGCCTGCTGAAAGAACCAAGATAATGCAGGATATTTATAGCATATTGGCACTTTTGGTTAATCAGTTAATATTTCTGGTTTTGAAAAAGACACACTACTCAAGTGAAACAATGATAATGTCATTTATGTTATACACTATCTCTCGTTGTGCCTATAATTTGATGAGAGGTTATATAAACTTACCAACAAAACGTTATCTGCAATATCTTTCATCTAATATGGATGTGTCGCCCAATACACATCCGAATAACACTAAAGATTGTGACATAAGTACCACAAATGATAGTTTCTGCTTTTGGAAACGTTTCTGAAATAGTCAAGCTACTACCAGTTCACAATATAAATGGTAACGAAATGGTTCCCATCATAGGCGCAACTGGGGTGGGGCTAGGCTAAGCCCTCCCTAGCTCACCATTAGCACCCCCTTGAAATTTTAAATTTTTTGACCAGATTGTACAGCTAAATATTATGTTAAAATTATTTTAAAAATATAAAATTAAACTTTAGGAATCAAGCAGTATCAGCCGCCAAGATCTGATACCACGAAATTGCTACTAGATACTGGCGCCACAATGTACTGAAATTTGAACATTTCTTTTAGCCGGCCATCCCGCGACTTCAGCGCTGGCACGGCGCGGCGCTTACATACACTATCACCGGCACGAATGCGCAATCTACGTGAATATCGGTGTCGTTTCTTTAGGTTTTAGGTTATTTGGCAGTTTGTCACGTGCCAAATTTGATTATTTACCAAAAGGGAAACTTAAATTTGTATTAAAAATCGAAACACATTTATTTACTATAGATCCAGCGAGCGACCTCTAGCTGACGCCTGAAGAAATTTCCGTGACCTTAGTTTATGTGTTAATCAGCTAATATAATAACTAATTTAGCAAATAGTGATTCTTCGTGACTTATCCAATAATTAATATATATAATTTATTAAGTTTAAATTAATTTTGGCATGTTTATGTTTAAAAATTTAATATTCAATTAGTCATTGTAATAATAAATCGAGTTGGCAACAAAACGCACTTCTCCCCCACTGGAAGTTTCGGTAGAGTGAATTTTTCGGTTTTAATACGCAAGTTCTTTCTTACAATTTGTCCGTCTACGAATCAACAGCTGATAATCGTTAGTGAATTTATTCAGTGAAACGCCATACAGTGTGTGCATTTTATTCTGACCCCATCGTGGTCGCTTTAATAGGATTTTGAATGCTAACACTATCAATAATCTAAGCCTCAGTAAAGGTGCTGCAAGAGTTCGAGCGCAAAATCGATCATTTTTACATGTAAATCTCCATAAGAAAATCTAAGGGCATTAACGGTGTATAGCTGGAATAAGTTGAAAGTGGGAAGGATGTATGGAGTGAAGTTAGGGATGCTGGAGCAATATGCATTGTCGTATGAAGTAAAGTTAGGGGTAAATGGGATGCTGTAATATTTCTGTAATCTCATTACTATCTGCAGGCTGAAAAGAAAAGTGTACAGTTGAGTCCATGGTTCTTTACCCGTGCGTCATCATTTAGAGCATACGAAGTAAGTCGGAAATTGCAACTTAATAACATGCGGTAGCTGTTTTGTCTTTAGTTTCATGCGTGACAGACAATGACGCTAGATTAAAAGTATGTGTTTTATCTCGCCAGGTATTTAGTGACGCACGGGTAAAGAACCACGGACCCAACTGTATATGAGTAGGGCTATTAAAATAATAAAATAGTTAAAAACATATATTAAACAGTTAAAAAATGTATAAGTACAAATCAATTTTGTTAATCTCGACGTTCTTCAACTAATGGGTTAATCGACATACATTGCTTCCACCATTATAGAGTAATGTCCCCAGGGTAAAGTATCGTAGGTACCTGGTACTAGATATCTTTTGTCATCATCAGAGCTGAGAGTGATTTTCTGTTGTTCTAGAGAAAAAAACATGATGCTGCTTGGATCGTATTAGGTGCTGTATTGCTTTAGCTGTTTCTAAACACTCAATGTAATCATCAAAAGTAATTTTTGTTTTTACAACGGATGATTTGACACCCTTAGCCTTTTTTTAACACCATAATTTAATAAAATTTGCTCAATCTCATCATCGTCATATTCCTCAGCTTTTAATTTCTTTTTCAAGTTTTGCAACTCAGCCTCTGTAGTAGAAACTTTTATGCTGTACAATTTGGACCGCAACCCCACAAAATCTGTCATAATACGCCCATTATTCTCATCCTTCATCATACCCAAAACTTTCTTATTCACCTGCGGTATTCCATATATATTATCTCTAGGATAGTCTGATGTATCAAAGTATTGGTGGCAATCATTTTTCATAATAGTGTATGGATCTTTTCTCAGTATTTCGACTGCTAAAGAGTCTGTATCGGTATAGAAAGCTGCGCAGTCTTCCCCAAATGTCTTAAGCAGATAATCGTAGTGAAAGCTGTATATAGTGGTTTTCGCCAGGTCCAGGATTGATTGGCCAACATATATTGGCTTATTTAGATAAATTTGTAATTTATACATCTCTACTGCAACTAAGTTCTCAGCAAATATCGTGCTGTTCTTAAATTCAGGCGTGGATATGTAAGATTGAGCACCATATCGACCTTCCCATTCAGTTATAAGTTTTACATCAACCCTTTTTCGTACATTTTCCATAGTTTTGCCAAACACAGCATTGTTCATTAACTTGAACAAATTCTTCTCAAAATCATTTTTGGCAGCTGTTCGAAGAGTTGTGTTTAGGTCGATGTCAGACTTTAACCATGGGCTTTGCTTAAATTTCAATACTCTATGTATTTTCGTTACCTTTAACCCATGTGCTATAGCTTGTTTAAGAGCTTGATAATGAATGACATATTTTTCTTTATTATTTAGTGTAGCCATCAATTTAGTAATTTCTTTAGTTTTAGTTGGCGGTTTCATGGTTTTAGGATTGATATGTTCTGGACAGAAAGGAATATCTTTATGTCTATCGTGTAAATCATGTGGATACTCCAAGTCCACTTCCAGCATGTAGCCATCGTCAGGAGCTTGGAATGATGCTACATCATCAAGCCAAGAAACCGAATTTCGGAGAACTGGTACCGTTAGGACGGCAACCAACATTACACGAAAGGAGGATGAAATGCCGATTCAAAATAAACCGGAGCAAAGAAAACAAATTGTGGATTCTAGGCAAGTAAGCGTAGCTATCTTAGAAGCACAAACTCGAAAAACAATACGCGAGTTACAGAATCCTGCCCCAGAAATTAGCGAAAGCGATGGATGGGAACAAGTTCGTCGAAAAAAGCGAAGAAATTTTGTAGTAGGGCGAAACAATGAAAACTTAGACGTACAAGGGGTGCCCAAGAATATTTCATTACATGTCACAAGACTAAATCCGAATACTACAACTAATGATCTGAAAAGAATGCTAGAACCGAATTTTCCAGAGGTAATATGCGAACCGCATGCATCAAAACAACCCACGCTTTATACTTCAATGAAGGTTACAATTAAGCAGGAAAACTTTAGAAAGGCATGGAATAAAGAAATCTGGCCAAACGGAGCTCTTGTGTCGCGTTTTTTAGTGAAGAGAGGGGTTCAGTCAAAAATATAGGAGGCGGATCCGTTAATGAAATTATAAACATTAATAAAATTAATTTCCTTAGTGCAGTGCATATCAATGCACGATCAATGTGCAACAAATTTAGTGATATCAGGACATTTGTTGGAATGTCAGACTATAAAATTGTAGCAATATCAGAAACATGGCTTAATGCCACGCATGATTCTACAGATTTTAGAATAGCGGAATACACTCTGTTTCGTAAGGACAGAACACAGCGAGGAGGAGGTGTAGCGCTCTATGTGTGGAACAAATTGAAGCCACATTGTATTGTCTTGGAGGATTTCAGCAATGGTGTTGAAACAGTCTGGGTGCGTTTGAAGTGCAATAAGATGTTTTTAGCTGTAGGAGTTGTGTATCGTCCACCAAATGTTTCCAGTAGTGAATTGTCAATATTGTATGATGTCTTACCTGAAATTATGCATGGCTGTGATACGTGTTTAATCATGGGTGATTTTAAATATTAATGTAGCCGATAGGACCTCAACAGAATGTAATATTTTATGAATCTTATTAATAGTCTCAATCTGTTTCAAATGATTGAAGTTCCTACAAGAATAACCAAAAATTCTGAGTCTGTGATAGATCTTATCCTAGTAAGTAAACCTGAGTTAGTTATAGATAGTGGGGTAGCCGATTGTGTTCCAATAACATCTGACCATGAGGCTACTTTCTGTAAACTTAATTGTGATGTATTTTTAAGTGTGTGTAATATTGAGTACAGAAATTTCAATAGTATGAATTTTCAGAATTTTGAATGTGATTTGCAGCAGGTAGATTGGACTCCATTATATAGGGAAGTTAATGTAAATATCAAGGTAAACATGTTCAATAATGTTTTAATTGATTTGTTTGATAAACACTCCCCGCTGCAAAGAAAAAAAATGGGTAAACCTAGACCCCCCTGGCTTACATATAATCTTAAGAAAATGATAAACCTTAAAAATAAAGCTTATAACCTATAAACAAACTAGAACTAATGAACATAAAACATATTATCTTGAACTTAAAACCTATATAGCAGAGGCTGTTCAAAGTGAAAAGAAGGCGTATTATTTTAGTCAAATTAATGTGTGTAAAAGCAAAAACAGTGGTAGGAATTTTTGGAATAGAATAAAAAACTGGAAAATTATAGATACGCCAAATCTTTCAATTCCACAGGAAATAAATGACGCAAATACAATCAACACACATTTTTCATCTAGTATACCTAAATTGGTAATTTACTCTCAAATTCTCAGAAGTTTTGACTCTGAGCCAATGCAACATGAGCCATTTCAGTTTAGCTTAGTAACAGCAAATGACATTGTCTCAAATCTAAACAGCATTAAAAGCAATGCCACTGGTATAGATCAGATTTCACTCAGGATGCTGAAAATTAGTATATCCTGTTGTCTCAACCCAATTATTAATATAGTCAATTCTTGCTTGGAAACAGGCGTCATTCCCGATATTTGGAAGATTGCATTGGTTACACCTATTCCAAAAATTCCAAATCCATCATTAAGTGATCTTAGGCCTATTAGCATACTGCCTGTTCATTTAAAAATCCTTGAGAAAATTGCAAAAGAGCAATTGAATAAATTCATAGATAAATGCAGAATTCTTCCTACTTTGCAATCGGGTTTTTGTGGTGGGCATAGCTGTGAGACAGCACTGCTCAAGGTCACTGGTGACATAGCTAGAAGTATCGACCGGGGCGGGTGTTGTCCGGCGGTGCTTATCGATATGACTAAGGCTTTTGATTCGGTGAATATTAAATTGTTAATAGCAAAACTAAAATATTATAGGATAGAAAATAGTAGCTTCTTTGCGAATTATTTGTGTAATCGGAAGCAGGCTGTTCGATTGAGGGATGAAAATGGTGAAACAATTTCTAATTTTCTAAATATAAACACAGGGGTGCCACAGGGATCCATACTGGGGCCTCTGCTTTTTATAATTTTTACAGTTGATATTCAAGCTTGTATCAAAAATAGTTCTTATCATCTATATGCCGATGATCTACAGGTTTATCTTCCGAGCAAACAGTCTGACCTTCCTGAAACTATAATCAAAATCAATAGTGACCTAGATGCCATTTCCAGTTGGGCACAGGGCAACTCTCATTTTATAAATCCTATTAAAACAAAAGCTATTCTTTTCTCCAGAGTTAAAATCGACAAAAATAATTTAAATGTTAAACTGAATAATGTAATCATTGGCTGGAGCAATGAAGTGAGGAATCTTGGTTTATATATGAATGACTGCATGAGTTTTGATAGTCATGTAAATAACATCTGTCAACGCTCATTTTATAGGTTTAAAATGATCTATGAATACAAGAATCTGTTGCCCACAGCAACCAAAAAAATTCTTACTGAGTCTATGGTTTTGTCAATACCAAATTATCTTATTAGTGTATATGGACCTTATTTAACAGCATATAATAGATATCGAATTCAAAAAATACAGAACTGTTGTGTTAGATATGTAAAGTGCCTGCCTCGCAGGGAGCATGTTACCCAGCATATTCTAGAAGTATATAACACGAAAATGGATCAGAGATGCCTCATACATATGTGTAACCTAACTCAAAAGATTTTAAGTACCGGAATACCAAAATATCTAATTAATATGATTGAGCATCGTAGTGATATACATGAGCTAAATACACGCAATCGAGATCTCATAAATATTCCAAAGCATAATACGGAGTTTTTCAAAGCAGCTTTTCCATATTGGGCCGCAAAGGTACATAACATGCTACCTGCTGAGATTACCCAAGTTCAAGGTAATATGAGTTTTAAGAGAAAACTTAAAAACGGAGAATATCATCCATATCTCAAATGTGGTCAAATTGGTAATAAACCAAAGAAAACACGAAGTCTAGTACCACACAAACTAATTTATTATCAAAAAAGTGTAACTGACAACTAGTTTCGACCTCTATGGGTCATCATCAGGTCTAAAACAATATGAAACAGGTAATAAATATGTAATTAATAGTAGAAAAGTTAAACAACTTACCAATAACAAATGTCAAATTTATAAAATTTATATAATTTATAAATCCATGGAAAAACAGATTAAGTAGTAAAAAGGTTCCAGACACATCCAAATAAATGCGGAAATACAAAAGGTGTGTAATTGAGCAGATTACCGGTAATAGGTCAAGATATGATACGTAGTCAGTAAAATTTGTGGTGGTACAAAAAACAGAATGTTAAAATATGTACTATTAATTTAAACACAAATTGAAACATTGAAATAAGTAACGACATCACCATTAACTAGGGTGGTAGAAAAAAACTGTTTACCGCACTTTTAATTCAAAATTTCTTCTTTTTGATCACATATTTTATGTTCGTTTTTTGCAGAAAACAACCAACCTTTTACTAAATTTGTTTAACATCTTCCTACTATTAGTTTATTATTTTGAAATCTAATGTTTATGTTTACCATATTACTATAATTTAATTTGTGTAATTTTACTATAACTATTTAAAAATTTTATTCATCACTGTATTTATGGTTCCATGTCAACTTCATTTAAATGTCACTCTCTCGCATTGATTTCCGCTAATTTGTTTCCACACATGCTCAGTAGTCGTTCTGTTTCCCAGATTTTATAATAGTTTAAACTGTTATCTACCATTGTTAACACACTATATGTTTTTCAACTTCTTAATTTAAATTACATTTTTCAACACCGGGTGTTTCCTTCGAACTTTGTACTATTAGTATTATTGTTTTGTGTACTGTTATGGATTTCGTCTCGTTGATATTTGAAACATTGTATGATTACGGAGACATTAACAACGTGCTACATTATGGTTACCTTTCTGGATATGTGTCTTCTTACTTACGTTTTGTTCCAGTCTATTAAGCACCAGACCTGTTTACTTTGCTGGTATGTTTCTTCTTGCTACTACATAACACTTCCACATCTCAGAAGTTATAACATCAACTCTTTTATTGGAGCTTACCCTCCACCGCATTTCATATCTATTTGTGACCATAATTCTTTAAGTTATCTTTTAAATTCACACCTTTTGCACTTATCTGCCGGTGATCATCTGGCCTTTTTGTGTCACCTCTTTTCATTTCCCGGCACTCTAGTGTTTCATAATAAGTTCATCTTCCTCTTTCATGTGGGGTTTTTCTACCACCCTAGTTAATGGTGATGTCGTTACTTATTTCAATGTTTCAATTTGTGTTTAAATTAATAGTACATATTTTAACATTCTGTTTTTTGTACCACCACAAATTTTACTGACTACGTATCATATCTTGACCTATTACCGGTAATCTGCTCAATTACACACCTTTTGTATTTCCGCATTTATTTGGATGTGTCTGGAACCTTTTTACTACTTAATCTGTTTTTCCATGGATTTATAAATTATATAAATTTTATAAATTTGACATTTGTTATTGGTAAGTTGTTTAACTTTTCTACTATTAATTACATATTTATTACCTGTTTCATATTGTTTTAGACCTGATGATGACCCATAGAGGTCGAAACTAGTTGTCAGTTACACTTTTTTGATAATAAATTAGTTTGTGTGGTACTAGACTTCGTGTTTTCTTTGGTTTATTAGAAAACTTAAAGACTATGTCATACGCAATAATATTTTGCTGTAGGATATCGTTGCGCTTTTGCAGTTGCTGTTTGTTTCTAGGTTAGGTGAGTGTAAGCTAACAAACGCTAGTCGTCCATGCACTCTTTGTGTATTTTTATAAATTATTTTGTAAAATTATGCAATAAATGATTATTTATTTATTTATTTATTTATTTATTTATTTATTTATTTATTATCATTAGCAATCGTAGTAACATCAATATTTGTATCTGCCCATTCAAATCCGCCATATGGTAAATACTGAGACATCGCCCTTCCATATTGATTGTTAACATCGAAATACATCAAATAACTTTCAGGTTTTTTTGGATCGTAATTAGGCATATATTTATTGTTGGCATGAGCTCTTCTTTTAGAACAAACTTGACTAAGACCCCCTCGAATACCTCGCTCAACAAACAAAAACATATCAGGATCAGTCAGCAACTCCAATTCTTTTCTAGTATACTTTAACATTGCATCCCAAGTAAATCCAGGTAGCGTGAAATAGTGGGCTGGATCTAGTTCCTACGTTTTAATACAGCTTATTCTAAACTGCTCAAAAACATCTGCTAGAAGTAGAATATCGGGTTTCATATATAAATCAACATAGTCTCCCAAAGTAGCGCAGTTAAACATAGTCCAAACTTTATGAGCCCTTCTATATAGACGCTTGGGGCATGGTTTATCTTCTAATTTATTATAAAAAGCATCTTGAGGTGGTAAACAGGATTCATTGAAACGATCAAAACTATCAATGTAATCATATGGCATTATTCCTTTCTTTGTTAATAAATTAAATTCTTCTTCTGTAACATTATAAAACTGAGATTTAAGATTTGGAAATTCTGTTAAATACGATGATAACTTATCTAGAGAAGATGCCATAAATCGAAAACTATCAATAAATCTAAAGTTTATCCGGGATTCATCAACATGCTTGGTAAAAGAAATGTATTTTTCTTTAGTAAGAGGCAGCAAATCTATAGAGCCAGTCATGCGGGTTGCGATATCTTTTATTACAAAAGATGCATCATAACCACTCAAATTGTGAAATATAACGGGGATTGTATGAGTGTCTTGATAATTCACATTGCATTCATTATGTGTAGCCCCGCAGTAATTATTTTCAGATATTAAGTGAAAATGATCACGGACTTTTTTTCCTCAACTTTAAAGGGTAGCGTGCAAATATGGCAACATGTGGATGCTTGAAAATCACTCTCTTGCTGTCAGGTCATGTTTATATCATATGGACATAAAAATACCGTTGAAACATCCTCAGCAAGCTGATTCATCCCATCAGCAAACCACTGCATACAATCAGATCCTCTATATGATCGATAGAAAGAGAGAGAATCATCATATGAACATTTGAAGTAATAACCAACGGCTGCAGGGATGTGTTCTTGGTAAGCGGTCTTTTCCGCGCATGGCTTTAAAACACTTTTTAGATCAGCGTATACAGCGAAAGGGGCTTTTATTTTGTTTTTAAAATTCTTAAATTTTATCATATTTTTACCCTCCTCAGGCATCCTGATGGCTGTATCGTTCTTTTTAACACAGTCATCAATGTGTTTAATTAGCTTATCTTCCGAAGTAGTGTAAACATCTATCACAAAAGTACTTTCAAACATTTTCTTGACTAAGTTGACTAGACAAAACTTTAGAAAGATTTTTTATCCAAACATAATGATATCTTGTTGGATTAGAATAGTCATCTTGAATAAGAAGCAAGTTTACATGTTTATCTTTCTTTGCAGATGTTAGATATGTGGAAAGCGTCGTGAAATCCTTTTTATATTTCCTCGAAACATATACGTTGACTGAAACATTATTTTGCTTCTCAAAACTGGGGATTTGTTTTATAGTCATTCGAAACTGGATTCCTTTCAATTTTAATACCTCTGAATAATGTGGGTATTTATTTGTTCTTTGAGGATCTTTATCAACAGGATACAAAGCAGCCATTATTGCCCATGCAAAGCAGGCTTGGTCATCATTTTTAACATTAATGCAGGCTTCCTTTCTTTTTATTTAAGGTGGTAGTTCAATATATGACGATCCAAGTTGGGGTATAAATTTATTAATGTTTACACCCAAGTTTACTAGGCCCACCCACTGTCACGCTCCTGGAATTCTTCGAGATCTTTTAGAATAGGATCCGAAACATTTTCATCAAACCAGTTATCTATATTAGTTGTTTTATATATAGCAAAATTTGATGTGGTGAAATATTTATTTCGTTTAAGATCTTATCGCCCCTCGCTATTTCAAATTCACCACAAAAGACCATGTTAACTTTAACTGAATCGTCTTTCTTGAGAGCGTTTTGAATTCTTCGTTTGAACAGAGTTTTACAGTCTAGCAGAAATATTCCGGGATCTTTATGCTTAAGATTGGATATGACTCCTGTTCGAATTCTTGAATTAAATGCAGAGAAAATATCATCCCAATGTACCCTTCTGCACGCAGTCTCTTTTTTACTTATATGTTCAGCACCCTTTTTCTGTTGGGCCTTAAATTGGGCTCGCAACGATTTTACTTCTCGAAGTTGGGCTTCTAAACGATGTCTTTCTCCAGAAGTCTTAGCATATCTTAGAGCATTACGAATTTTTCTTGTAGCTTTTGTACATTCTTTAACTCCTTCTCTAGCTCGCTAATCATCATAATTCGAGGTTATTAACCCCAAAATGGTTGCAATATATTTGATGAGTTGAACCAGCATATTAGCGAATAGACGACAAATGAATATATGGGGATTTTTTTATGATAAAATAAAAAAAAAATGTGAGCCGTCACGGGACGCCTGGCAGATGTGAAACATTGACATTAACCCGTGCCTAAATCATAAGACATTGCCAATTTAAATAACATGGCATTTTTGCACTTTTTGTCGTTAATTTTTTTACTGAAACAAATGTAGCTAAAAATAATTAAATATCTATTTCTGGTAGGAAATTTGCAATAAATTTGTCATCAGAGTTAAATTCACGATTTTTTTTTTGTAATTTTCACCATAATTTTTATTTATATCAAACTAAATACATATATATAGGTAATAAAATTAACAAATACAAAATTTGGATACAAAATAAAGTATATTATCGCTTATAAATAATAGTATCACAATGGTATCACAATATTTATTGTACGTTTTCTCAGATTGCTCACAGATGTCGATAGATTACAGAACGAAAATAAATTTAAAACGTGATTTTGTTTAGCTTTTTATTTAATTACCTTAAATTCAATAATCTTAAAAAAGGAAATTATTAAAACACAAATTTATATAGAAGTACGTTACTATATTAATATAATTGTAGTTACTTCACAATTTTAGTACAAACAAAAAGCGATAGTAAATAAAAAATAGGAAAATGATGAATTTAACTATGAATACAACTTTATCGTTGAATAACTTTTAAACGGTATTTAAATGGGAAATGTATTATGATTTAGGCACGGGTTAATGTGAATATTAAGGGCTGGTTTGGGTCTGATAATTTTTGTTAGGTCATAATCTAAAAATTTGATGGGTGTTTGGAGAACAAAACCAAATTTGGGAAATAACGGACACCCTAATGTATATAGAGTAGGTAGGTAGGTACTCACTCATTTTTATTCAATATTTTTTCATCACTTTCTTTATTAAGGTAGTACGGTTATGAAAGCAATGTTTCAAGAATTTCGCAAAACTCAGAATATAAGCTCGTAAATGTATAATACACATACTGTTAAAATTTGAAGACGATTTACCTCATCAGATATGAGATATTTGCAATTAAAAATGACATGAATTGTACATGTAACATGGGGGAAGCGTGGGAAACATTAATTTATTTTAATTTATGAATGAATGACTTTCACCATCTCGATGAAAAACTGATATTTGGTAAAATACTATATTTAGATGATATATAAAATAATTAAAAATTATTTACCTCGTAGTTTCGATAAAAAATTAAAATAAACAACTCGTTTCAGCAATAATTTTCTAAGGAATGATATAAAGACTAATGACATGAAAACGATGTGGCAACGTTGTCACAAATAGGGCATTTCATGACAAGACTTTGACGTTTTTATTACCAATATGGCCGCTGAGAGGCAAATAAAGGTTGTGTTTACTTTGGTTTTGTATTTAAATCCATGTTACTTCGTGTTTAAATTGTCTTTTCCTAACTTTTTGTTGCCGATTGTGTTGTTATAAAAGTGTTTGAGTGACTTATTTATTGTTAAAATCTAAAGACATAAACATGAGTGAATATTTTTAGTTGTCATTAGAAGATTCTGATGTTACCTCTAGATATAAGCAAAACATGAGTAAAATAAATAATTTAAATGTAAAATCAAAGGTGTGTAGAGCTCTTACATGAATTAAATAATTTGTATTATTTGTCATTATATTTTATTAATAAAACACATTTTAATAAAGTTTATTTTTATGTCTGTATTTAGTAAAAATCTATTTGTCTTACTAAAGTTAGCAGTTGGAGCAGAAAGAAATAGCACGAAATTTAAACAAATTTAATATTTTTAAGGATATCACTTCTCAACTTTTTTTAAAAAATCATAACAAATATTGATAATTTTTAAAATGAGAGAATAAATCTTATAGAGCAATCTTGTGATTTGTTATTAATTATAACAATAAATACAAAATATATTCAACAATGTTATATTAATAAACATTTAAAAACGAAACTTTCACGACAGTAAATTTTTAATTATTGCAATACTTTATGACGAATACGGTCACCCATAACTATTTATTTATTTATTGCAATAAAAAGAGCAAGTTTACTTTGCGTCTAAACTAAAAGTTTCAGTGGTTAGGAGAAATAAGAATAAAAATGACGCGACGTTGCCACATTTCCAAACAATTATATATGTGTATACGTTTAAGGGATAGAAGTACACTCACGTTAACAAATTTAACGTACAGTCATAGTGCAAACAAACGTGCTTAACGATAGTGCGATTCCGAAACTTTTTGACTGGACTGTCGCGGAGGAACTACCTTAACACTTTGTTTATTCATATTTAAAACAAACACTTTATACACAAATTTTACAGGGACCATTCACCAACAATCTATTTTGATTAACAAGCTGTCAATTTTACAGGTCAGCAAAATATGTAGGTATATTATGTTGCCTATACAAACAAATATTTTTATATATATAGAATAGATAGTAGGCGGAATCGAGTTAGGTTTTTATGAAACAATTCATACCCTGTCCCGCCAAATTTTTGAATCGATGAGCTTCTTCCCCCTATTGTTGGCGCGCCACCGTCGGCGTCGCTCAAAACATGAGACCAATTTCATATAAGGTATCAGTACATCTCTTTATTATATATTATCGATGCGTTAGGTTTTTTACGTCATACGAATCATACGTCACCGTCGCCACGCGAGAAATCTGATTCACGTGCGGCTATAGATGTTTCACATCAAAAATAAATTAGTAAGTTTGAATATGGGCCTTGCTTTTATTAATATACCAAATTTGTCAAGGGCAGTTGTTAAAATCGAAAAAATGCCTAACAAGAGTTGACTCTTAAGTTTTATATACCCAGAGCGGGTGATGTTTTTAAACAAAATAAAAAAATTATTAAATTTAAATTAATAAAATTATATACCTTCACATAAACGTATGCACTGTTTTTTAATGTATAAGAGCATATAGGTATGAATCCTAAGACAGATCGATTAAGATTGATCCATAAAGAGCTTTATCTGTACTTTTGTGTGTTAGAAGGGTAAGTAAAAAGAGTGTAAAGATTATATATATATATATATATATATATATATATATATATATATATATATATATATATATATATATATATTAAAAAAATGAAATGAATAATAATTTAAACTCAGTATAAAACATACAATAATAAAGATACTGCGCATGTGCAAAAAAAAACATTGTAAATTACAACTATATATCATTAACAAGAATAAAATCATACAAACTAATTTTAAACTTAGTATAAAACATACAATAATTTAAACTTAGCATAAAACATACACTAATAAAGATACTGCGCATGTGCAAAAAAAAATACATTGTAATAACAACTATATATCAATAACAAGAATAAAATCATACAAACTAATAAAAGTATTATTACGCACATTCCGAAAACCAATAATGAACGCTCGTTGCGGTGAAACTAGGTAGTATGATGCATTGGAAGAATAATTTCAGACATTTTAATCTAAGTAATATATACTCTTGATCTGCCCTCAAGACGAGTGCGGCAGATGCAACAATATTTTAGCGGTTGTGCACAATCTATGCATGAAGCTAAATGGCCACATGGTGAAAAAACTATTTGGATTTCTTTGTCCAAACATATTTTACAAGCCATATTTACATTATGCGGTCTATTTTCCTTCTCTTCATCTTTATATATAACGGCTATATAACATTGAGAATAGTGCTGTATTTTCATATCACATCCAGTATAGAAGAACCCTTCTTTAGCGAGATGTTCCGCATTGGGCCACCTCGCAGGCTCTTTCATAAAAGAGGATAGCCGTACGTGATATTTGCTAACATCTTTAAAACTTATGAAGGTTAATACGCCGTGGTCAGAGTAAAAACCTGCTTTAGCCAATTTTGCGGTTGAAGGCGTCTTACTTCTAAAAGATGCTAAACGTGCGCTATATGCGCACATTCTTTGCAACTTGCTATGTTCTTCTAGAAACAGACAACTATCTGTATGTTTCTCCATAGGTGTATCAGTAGGCATCCAGTTTTTAACAACTACCTGACAAAATGCACATATAACACAGTCTCCAACCCCTGTATACATAAACCCAGCTCTGGCGAGGTCATGTCCGGTTTGTTTTATTGCTACAGGCCACATCTTAAAAGTTTTAACTCGAGCAAACTTGGTTATTGATGCAACATGTCCAGACATATCTGTAATAATCATCATGTCAGTTATTGTGCAGATTTTAATAGAACCATGCATTTATGGTTACGGAATGAGGCAATATAGCGATATTTCTTATGACATACACCACAATATAAATGATTAGTTTTTACATGTTTAGTATAATGAATAGGAAGTATAGGGTGATTACAAAATTCGCAGACTATAACTTTTTGGAATTTCTTTAAAATTAATAAATCCATAATGGCATCCTAACTAGTAGAAACAATCTCCAATATCACCATCTCCACTACCTACATCATCATAAGGAGTCATTAGAAATATGTAACGGATAAGAACAAGAAGCATACAATTCGACGAAAATTTAGTATTCAACAGAAGCCTAATCATTCTGAAGCGATAAATCCTATGACTTTGTTAAAATTTACGTGGTGCTATGGTTTGAGAACTTAATTAGTATATTCAAAAAGAAGGATTTTATCGATCTATCTTTTTTATAGATGATAAATATTACTTTTCCTCATCATGCTGCTCTAATCTCAAACACAAGACGCATATTCTAGGTATAGGCACAGCTGCTGTGTTGGAGTATGTTCCCTAAGTTATAATAAGTGTACCACATTTTATGCATTTTTGTATCCTATAGCATAGATTCATTTCTCGGTGCAACTTGCTGCGGGATATTTGGGATGACCTGCGCGGTTTTGGCATTCTGAAGAGAAAGGATTATATTAAAAATGATGCTAACAATTTGAGGTGGGATATGAACAAAGGAGAAAAACTTTTAAAAATAATATTAGTTTGTAACGGTAGCGTCCGAATCGTAATCGCTATCCTGATCGGCATAGTTAATAGGATTTAGGTATCGGGAATATGCAAGATGAATGAAATCAGTTGATCTATCACAAATTTTACATATATCACTAAATTCTTCATACGAAAATCTCCGTGGATAGATGTTAGACATTTGATATAGATATGCTCCAAACTCATATGGTCTAGCATAAACTGCAAGGTGAACCAACTGTTCACTATAATGAAGATGAAGGGGCGAAGGGCTCATCTACAACAAAAATTAACTAGATAACCCCTAGCTGAAATGCTAATCATTAGTCAAATTGGCGTAAGTGTGAGGCAAATATGAAGAAGTAGTGTACAATTAAATTTAATATACCTAATAAAAACAGGAAGAGAAATTTATATTTTACAAAAGTTCAATGAGGGCTCATAGAAAGTTTACATCCCGCATTCTAAAGAAAATTAATTTAAAATCATCAGAGCATACAATAAGAAAAAAAGATTCTAAACATATCATTCTCACAATAAAGAAGCATCCAAAAAATCAGATAGTGACATTGTGTATTATATAGTAATCGATACTCACTTTCGCTGCGATGTGTTGATAAAACTGGGGCTAAATCTAAAGCAACGTCTCAATCGTATACAGGTGCAAAGGATGCAAATCTAGAGCAACGTCCTAATCGTATACAGGTACAAAGGATGTAAATCTGGAGCAGCGTCTCAATCGTATACAGGTGCAAAGGATGCAAATCGATGTAGATACTGCAACTATTAGGTAAACTATTAAAAATTAGCTAAAAAATAAGATAATATATTATACTTACATATGAAAAATTATTTGTAGATCTATAAAGGATGGAAGATGGCTGCTGGCTAGAAAAGTATGGTGCAATTGTTATTACGAAAGACTTTGATACACTATACGCTCGATATTCAATCTACAAAAAACAAAAAAATGTTAGAAAAACTAACAAAAATTAAATATTAAACTAAATAATTCATAAAAACCATATGCAAATATTCAAAAACTATTAAAAATTTATTAAAAAAAATTTTTAAAATAAATAATCAATACAATGTATAATTAATAATATATACTTACATAATAGCTCTGGAAAACTCAACATATACTGAAGAATTTGGAATGACTTTATTAATTTACACGGCGGTATTTATATTGAAAATTTTTCAAGAAAATTACGTAGATTGTTTTTTTGTTTAAACCATATTGGTCTTCAAACCGTATATTGGTTATATACTTTGTATGATTGTTTTTCAAAATTGTTATTAGGCTAACCGCAGAGGTCTACCTTATAGAAAAAAATATCACCTGTAATACACATATTGATTTTTGCTGTTAACTTGAGCAGACCTGATTTTTTTCGATTTTACTAGTGATTTGTGACCACTTGGAAATTGTAAGTATATTGATGTGAAACATCTATAGCGGCACGTAAATCAGATTTCTGGCGTGGTGACGCTGACGTCATGACGTAAAAAACCTAACGCATCGATAATAATCGATAAGAGATGTACTGATATCTTATATGAAATTGGTCTCATGTTTTGAGCGACGCGACGGTGGCGCGCCAACAATAGGGGGAAGAAGCTCATCGATTCAAAAATTTGGCGGGACAGGGTATGAATTGTTTCATATAAACTATGGAGGGTAGAGGTAAGGAGAACTGTCTCCGTGTATTGAATGTGTCCGTCAAAATGTGGTAAATAAGGGTGGCGCTACGATCGTAGTAGGGTAAATTTTAAAAAAAGCGCCATAATTTCTTAGAGTAGGATAGATAAATAAACAAGGAAAGACACATTTCCGCTTTATTATGACACCATTTTTAACATAATCATAAGATACATAAGATAATCATAAAGTATAAAACGAATTTAAAATACACTAAACTGAATTCGCTGACCACGTTTTTTTATAGCACTTATATAATTTGTGACTTATATTACGAAATCATACGAAATTTCAATCAATTTGTCAAAAACTGCTACATTCATTCTGTACCCTACATCTACTTTAGCGCCATTGTAGTGGCAAGTTTGAGAAGTGTTATGTTCCTCTAAAAAGTGGACACATTTTTAATCATTTCCCATTTAAGATCGTTCTCCTTACCTCTACCCTCCATAATAAAAACCTAACTCGATTCCGCCTACTATCTATTCTATATATATATAAAAATGATTGTTTGTATAGGCAACATAATATACCTACATATTTTGCTGACCTGTAAAATTGACAGCTAGTCAATCAAAATAGATTGTTGGTGAATAGTTGTCATATAGTTGTCCGCGTAAAATTTGTGTATTTAGTTTTAAATATGAATAAACAAAGTGTTAATAAAGAAAGTGATGAAAAAATATGAATAAAAATGAGTGAGTACCTACCTACTCTATATACATTGGGGTGTCCGTTATTTCCCAGATTTGGTTTTGTTCTCCAAACACCCATCAAATTTTTAGATTATGACCTAACAAAAATTATCAGACCTTAACCAGCCCTTAATATTCACATTAACCCGTGCCTAAATCATAATACATTTCCCATTTAAATACCGTTTAAAAGTTATTCAACGATAAAGTTGTATTCATAGTTAAATTCATCATTTTCCTATTTTTTATTTAGTATCGCTTTTTGTTTGTACTAAAATTATGAAGTAACTACAATTATATTAATATAGTAACGTACTTCTATATAAATTTGTGTTTTAATAATTTCCTTTTTTAAGATTATTGAATTTAAGGCAATTAAATAAAAAGCTAAACGAAATCACTTTTTAAATTTATTCAATAAATAGTCCTCGTTATCTGGAAAAAATCGTAATATTTTATTTTATCATTATGACATATTTAGTTCCTATCACAATCTGTTCTTTTCTGCATATTACTTTTACACAATAATGTCGATGTTTCACATCTGCCAGGCGTCCCGTGACGGCTCACATTTTTTTTTTTAATTTACTTCTGCTTTTAATTTTATTAGAGTTTATATGAATATTTATTTATTTTAAAATCTGTCACGGGTTAAAATTTACCTTAGTAACAGCTAAATTCTTACCTTATAATTCGTAAATATTGTAGGATTTATCGAGGCAAAACCGGTTGATTTAAGTTCGATTATAGTTAATCGCCAACTGTTGTTTATTATTTTCGGCCATAAATTATTTTTAGTTGTTGCTAATATGGGTTTTGTAAGTAATTTATTATTCTTGTTATTGTTTTGAAATCATGGCCAGTAGTCATCTGACTCATTCTCTTCCTGTCGTTGATAACTTAGATATAGCGGTACTGTAGCCAGTGTACCGTCATACTTATAATTTTATTATTAAAATCGAAATTAAATGGGGAAGTTAGGTAATGTTGGGATTTTTGTTGTCATCTATATAAATAATAAGATTAGTCATATCAAATGACCTCTGTTTGTGCGTAAGTTGTTGGCTGAATAAGCTATGGTTGTTGTCCCTATAGTAGTAGAGGCCATCATTTTTCTTTCTGAAGTGTGTCAAATCGAGTGAAGGATGATATTTGGGAGAGATTCTGTCTTTTCACCTAGAGCTTTCGTAGTGAACACGTGTTAACCAGAAGATTTTTGAGGTTTTAATTTGCATCCCTGTACATCGGGGTCAACTCAGAATGGATTTATGAAATTAAGATTCTTTTGTTTCCATCGAATATTGAGGAAGAGATTTTTCTGAATTTTGGTGAATTCGGTGGAAAATACGGCATTGTGTCCGGATATTTAGTAAAATCTTTTGTTGGTGAGTACACGTTTCTTTATCCATGTAATTATTCGATTCTTATGGTCCTTTTGTTCCTTATGAAGCAGACAGTAGGGAAGACTGGTATTTTAAAACCACTTAGACAGCAATCGTGGTCGGAATTTGCCCCATTATTGCAGTTAGCGACGAGGAAATTGTTTTACCCGACTACCAGTTAAGGTGTCACGAGTAACGAAGTAGAATATCCCTATTTTGATAGGTGAGTCACGTATTTATATTTTACTAGATTAATAACGCCATATAACCGCAAATTTTAATTTGAAAATCTTGATTTTGCATATGTATTTCTTTGTGTCGTATGTAGGTTATTAATGTGAAACTAGACTCCTTTCTGCTTATTTTTTTTTTACTATTATTAATTAATTTTACGTTAATTTTGATTTAATTTAATTGTTATAATTTTGTTGTGACTAGCAAGTCAAATTTAGGTTCGTTGAGTACATTTCAATCATTAGTTTTGCTTATTAAATGTAAATTCAGAGAAGTCAATTGCTAAATGTTGTATTATTCATATAAATTCACTTTGTTCTTTCATTGTAGTATAAATTCAAGTTAATGTATTCAAGTTGTATTAAAGTTATTAAGTCAAACTAATTCAAGGAGTCATTAAAATCTGTTTAAGCTATCGTTGATTTTATATTACGATGTTAGGGTCCTAGATACAGGCATAAGTCCTAGATACAGGCTTCTTCTGTGAGCAGGCCTGATACTTGGTTCGAGCATACGTTTTTGTGTTTGGTGTAAGCATATTGGTTTTGGAGAAGGCTTGATTTTGGTACCCACCCAAGTATTAGACAAGCAAAGGACTGCAGAAACTTATTAGTTTAACAGATAAGCTAAATTAGATTAAGTAGTTAGTTAAGAGTTATTTTTCTTATACCTTTTTTTTTCATATTGCGTGTGATCACATGCAACAGAAAATATAATAATGGCAGCAACACACATATTTTGGGATAAAATTCTCTATTAATATAATTCATATATTTTTTGTATTTATATAAATATCAATAGCGTTGTCGAGTACGAGGCTTGACAGTTTTGTAATTGGTTACTTTTATTAAAGAAGGGTCTAGTTAATATTTTAGTTTTATTTAGCTCACTTAACGTTATTTTCTGTAATTGTGTAGTTCAGTTGGAACTGATAAATATTCAAATTTTATTTAATTATCTCCAGTGGGTAAAGTAGTGCCTGGAACAACAGGGGTTTCCGATTTTGACCGTCTAAATCGGTGGCGCTACTCACTAATATTTGTTTACTTACCTCTACGGCTGAGCTGGGCACTAATTTGCCAGTAGAGAGACCACTACCGAACTCAGCTGGAGTTGTATTTCCTTTAGTTCAATTTTTTTTTTTTTCTAAATTTGATTTTGTTTTAAATTCATTAAAATACGTGGCAAATTTTTGTCGCCCAACGTGGGGCATATATTTGTTTAATTGGGCGAGTAATTAAGAAGTTGTTAGTAGATTTTTTTTATTTACTATCGCGTTTATATTAAGTGAGCTAAGTAGTAACTTTTTTTTTAATATTTTAATTATTGGCGTTATTAACACCTGATCACACCAATCGTAAGACGATTTACATAGTTGCATATATTTTTTTTTATATATATATCATTGGTAAGTTATTTAACATTATCCATCGTTGCTAATTGATACCGAACCACAAGTTGTTGCCTATTTGTTGAAAAGTTTGTAGTTGTCACTTATTCGTTTATTGTTGAATTGTCGTTATTTTAATCACATATCATGGAGTACAAGATGGACATTTCGTATCTTAAAAAGGACATGTTGGTCCACGAACTTTTAGTCCGTAGAATTTTAGTCGATTCGAGGCAGACGGTTGATCAGATGAGGACAGCCCTGCGGCCGATCCTGAAAATGGAGAAAGCAGGTACCTTTACGCTACCCCCTTATACCGTAGCAGATTTTAAAGAGGAAATAGGGTTGATTCGGAAGCTGTTGTCAGAGGAAACGGTTCTTAATTTTGAGGGTGAAAATATCGAGAGGAAATATAACTCTTCCATGTCGAAACTAGTTCACATTTACCATCGTACCCAACGTATTCCGGAGGCCGGATTGACAACCGAAGAGAAGTTGGAGAGGGGCAAAGTGTTGATGGAGGCATTAGCTGCCTTAGAGTCAGTTGATACTGCCGCTAAACGTAACCCGGAACTCAGTCATGTTGTCCAAGATCTCGATGAGGAATCTTCACCAGTTCATAACAGTTCTCGTATTTCTGCACCGTCGAACTCCCCTAACATCACTCGGACGGTACATTATACCCAAACGAAGCCATTGAATTTGGAAAAATGGAATATGAAGTTCGCTGGGGATGCCAAGTCTTCTGTACATAATTTTCTAGATAGGGTTCAAGAACTTAGAATAGCTCGTAATGTCACTGAGGAACAGTTATTTTCCAGTGCCATAGACCTCTTTTCCGGCAAAGCATTAACCTGGTATAGAGCCAACGTCGATAGGTTTAGGGATTGGCAGAGTTTGTCAGAGTTGTTGTTGAGGCACTTTGAACCACCTGATTATCGTGCCAGGCTGTTTAAAGAGATTTTAGAGAGGACCCAAGATACAACGGAAGGGATAATCGACTATTTGTCTTGCATGAAAGCGTTGTTTCGGCGTCATGGTAGTCTTGCTCCTGAAGTGCAGTTGGATTTGTTGGTTAGGAACCTGTCCCCTTTTTATGCTACTCAATTACCGGTCGTACGTTCTATTGAAGAGTTGGAAGAAGAATGTATGAAATTAGAAACTAAGAAATACAGGGTAGAAAATTACGTGCCCCCTTCTCGTAAGAGGAATCAATTCGTGGAGCCAGATTTCGCTTTTGTTGAGGCACAACCCCACAGGGAAGACCCCGATCTTCAACAGTCGGGAATAAATAGAATTGACACAAACCCTAGTAGTTCGGGTCGTCCTTCTAGCTCTCCAATCTGTTGGAATTGTAGAAATACCGGACATGTCAGTAGGAATTGTTCCAACCCCAGGAAGGTCCATTGCTATCGCTGTGGTACTCCCAATGTCACCCAGAGAGACTGTTTGAAATGTAGGCAGCAGGGAAACGGATCTCGGGAGAATCGTTAGGTCGTGACCTTTCCTCCCAGTGCAATATTAGTACGACCAACTCATTAGTTAGTTTTCATAAAGCGTTGCTAGATTATGTCATTTCCCATGCACAGGCAGATCAACGGCCTTATCTTCAAATAAATGTGCTAGGTTATTCCTTGTTAGGTTTACTAGATTCCGGCGCCAGTCGCACTATAGTAGGGTTACCTGGCTTTGAAATTTTACTCAGTTTAGGCCTTAAATTAATAAAAGATCCGAGCTCTTGTACAGTAGCGAATGGTGAGGTTTGTCAGAGTAGTGGGTATGTCCAGACCCCTCTCACACTAATGGGGAAAACTCGATTAATTAATGTCCTTGTATTACCCGCGTTATCCCACACCATCATATTGGGAATTGATTTTTTGAAGGCTATGGAAATTATCCCCGACCTGAAACAAGATGTTTGGCACTTCTCCGAATCACCGAAATTGGAATTAGCCAGTGTTCAGAGCCTGGATGAGTTGTCTGAGTCTGAGAGAAGTGCAGTAATGGATTTGGTTCATCGGAAATTCGTGGAGATGGGAACCGGCCTAGGCTGTTGCAAGGTAGGAGAACATGAAATAGTATTGGAACCTGGAACAAGACCGATTAAGCAGCGTTATTATCCGGTATCACCCCATAAACAAAAGGTCATCGACGACGAGGTGGAGGAGATGCTGAAGTTAGGAGTAATTGAGAGATCGAAAAGTCCTTGGTCCAGTCCCGTCTGTCTAGTTAGGAAAAAGGATGAATCTTACCGATTCTGTGTGGACTATCGTAAAGTGAATTCATGCACCAGAAAGGACGCTTACCCTATTCCGTATATATCGACCATCTTGGACCGATTGCGAGACACACGTTTCATAAGCTCGATAGACATCAAATCTGCATTCTGGCAGGTGCCATTAAAGGAATCATCCCATGAGTACACCGCATTCACTATACCCGGAAGAGGATTATTCCAGTTTCGTAGAATGCCGTTCGGATTATCTAACGCACCCGCCACCTGGCAGAGGATTGTGGATACGATTCTCGGACCTGAACTGGAACCAAATGTGATGGTCTACCTTGACGACATCATCATCATCACCAATACCTTCACAGACCACCTGAGATTGCTCGAGGAAGTGTTCGATCGTCTACGCCTCGCTGGTTTAGTTGTCTCCAAAGAGAAATGTCATTTTTGCAAACCTCAATTACAGTATTTGGGTTAAGTGGTTGATGCCAGAGGCCTACGGCCTGATCCCGAAAAGGTGGAAGCTTTCATAAATATCCCACCTCCGAAGAACGTTGGTGAAGTTCGCAGATTTGTAGGTACGGCTTCTTGGTACAGGCGGTTTGTCCCTAATTTCTCCTCTGTATTAGCACCGATTGTGAAATTAACGAGGAAAAATGCTAAATGGATTTGGACAGCTGATTGTCAACGCTCATTTGTCGAGCTAAAGGAGCGACTGGTTACTGCTTCTATCTTAACTGCCCCCGATTTCAGTAAAACATTTTACTTACAAACCGATGCGTCGAATTATGGTCTTGGCGCAGTATTAACACAGCAACATGAGGAAGGGGAGAGAGTAATTTGCTACCTGTCCAGGTCCATGACGAGGCAGGAGATGAAGCTGTCGGTGACAGAGAAGGAGTGTTTAGCGGTAATTTGGTCGGTCGAGAAGTTACGACATTATTTAGATCATGTTCACTTTGTCGTCATCACAGACCACGCCTCGCTGCTGTGGCTCCATCGGCTGAAGGATCCTCAGGGTCGCCTCGCACGTTGGCAATTACGTTTGCAACAATTCGATTTCCAACTAATTCATCGTAAGGGTAAGGATCATGTAGTTCCGGATTTCCTCTCCAGAGCAGTACCCGAGCCAGTTGACTCAGTGAACGTATTAAACAACCTTACCGTCACCCCTGAAACCACCACCGACAAGTGGTATGCCAAAATGTTGTTAAAGGTACAGGACAACCCCTTAAAATATCCGTTATGGCGTGTACAAAATGGTGCCCTGTATAAGTTAGTAAAACCTGATATTCTTAATTTGTCGCCTCTCTCAGACGATTGGAAATTGGTGGTGCCTAAAGACCAACGCATTCCCATTCTACAGCGTTGTCATGATATACCATCTGCTGGACATGTAGGCGTGTATAAAACCTTTGGGAAAATCTGTCAGAACTTTTACTGGCCCAAAATGAAAGTCGACGTGTCTAGGTATGTTCGTTGTTGCAAGAGTTGTGCTCAGAATAAAGTTGAGCAGAAAGCACCAGCTGGGTTGATGGGCGATCGTCCTGTAATATCTGAACCCTTCCAGGCAATAAGCCTAGATTACATTGGACCTCTTCCTAAATCAAAAAAAGGCTACCAGTATATTCTAGTTGTTTCTGATAATTTCAGTAAGGCAGTCTTCTTATATCCGTGTCGAACCACTACTGCCAAAAACTTGACAGAAATTATGGAAGGTTTCTTTTTGTTCTATGGAGCACCCATGACCTTAACGTGTGACAACGGTGTTCAAATGAAATCAAAAGAATTCCGGAAATTGTGTGAAAAATATAACACCAGAATGTTCTTTACCGCACATTACAATCCACGCGCTAACCCCACCGAACGACACAATAGGGTTATTAAGACCATGTTACGTACATATGTGAAACAAGACAACCACAGGACCTGGGATGAGCATCTTAATGAAATCGGCTGCGCAATCAGGCCAACGCCGAGTGAAACTACTAAATATAGTCCATACTTCATTCTTTTTGGTAGGGAACACAAACTTTATGGAACGGATTACGAGGATAAACTTCGGACGGACCCAATAGAAATCAACGACTATGCTAAAAACCGTCGTGAGAGCTTTGCGAAGCTATATCAGCAAGTTCGACAGCGTATAGAGTCCGCAAGAGTGCAAAATGCGAATCGTTATAATCTGCGACGTCGACCTCTATCTTTTAGTTGTGGGGATAAAGTTTGGAGAAAGAATAAAGTCCTGTCAGATGCTCTGAAATTCTATTCGGCGAAATTAGCACCCGCATATCTCGGTCCTTTTGTTGTAAAGCGTAGGTGTGGTTCTTGGTCCTATGAACTCCAGGACGAATTAGGAAATTCGAAAGGTATTTGGCATGTTCAGGATTTGAAGCCTTTTTGTGAATCACTCGCTCCAGACGACAATTCCTTGTAGTATACTTGAATCTTTGGTTGTTTCTCTTTTGTAATTTTCGTTATTTCTCTTATTGTTCTCACTTTTCTGTTTGGTGTTTTGTTTTGTGTGGCCTAGTGGCTGGGGGCCCAAGAATTTCACCACCCGAGGATATTCCAGGCGGAGCGGGTAAAAGTCCCCTAACCTTAACACTGCTAGCCCCTAGTTCATATCGGTTACTTTCACACTCGGTCCTCAATTTTGAATTTTGAGGATTGAAAATACATAGTGAGCAATATTACAGACGATAAATCAAAGTGGACATAATATAGTTTGCTGATTTGTAATGAAGTCCTACATAAATTAATAGGAATATATTCTCTATATGCTCGAACCAGATTTCCATAATCTTTCCGGTCTCTTCTTTGCCGGTTACCTTTCCCAACGCTTCATTCTCAGGAAGCTTCTTGAAATTGATTGCTTCTTTTACTGACATTTTGGTTTAATCACTGTTTTAGTGGTTCTCCATATCGATTGCCCTCTCACACCATCCTCTAGAAGTTGATTGAGATATTTATAGGTTCTTTTAGAGCTGTTTCGTTAAACCATGAACCATAAATCATTTTTAAGCTGTTTCATTAAACCATAAACCATTTTGGAATTAACTTCAATTCTTAAGGAGTTCAAAATCCCACTTATCCGGTCTCTCTATCGGGGACATGCTCTTGTCTAAACCAAAATTTCATGCGAATCTTCGTCTACTTGCATTTTTATGGAATTTAAAAGATTCTCTTTGGGTATTTTCATAAAAGAACTCACACTGGGTATTTTTATACAAGAATTCACACTGAGTAAATAGAGCTTCATCGTAATATCGGAATCCGCATTGGGCTATATTACTACCATTGGGTTGGTTACCAACCTAAATACTTTCTGGATCCAAATTTCGTTCTACCTTAGTAAACTTATCTTTACCTTATCTATATTTAGTTACATCGTTTTCCTGCTTGTTTGGCTTTAGAATGACCTTATGGTTTTGGCTTCATTCGTAGTGGTTCTACGACACACTTTGTGGATTTCGAGGCCAAACCTTTGATTTTCCGACCGGGCCATTGGTTGTTGAGTGTCCGGTGGAAAAACCACTTGTTGGGATTTATTGAGGAAATTTTCAGTCTGATTGGTAGGAACTTAGGTTTTCTAAACTTATGGTATCTTTCATTATTTGGATTCAAACCCTTGTTCAACACGACCACCGTTGACTTTTCGTGCCTTGTGGCTGGAGGCCTAAGAATTTCACCACCCGAGGATATTCCAGGCGGGGTAGGTAAAAGTCCTCCAACCTTAACACTACAGGATTCGGGACTTTCTGTTATCTGTTCTTCATTTTATCTTGTCTCTAGTTCCCGAATCTGTATTATCTTACGTTACTTCCATCAGTAATTGTATCATGATTGCTTCCATCAGCATTTTCTAGTATGCTTCCGTCTCTTTGCTCCTTCCAATTTTTTTTTCTTTTTTGTTAATTATTGCGTTACCCTATTTGAGTCTGGAGCGAGGATTAGGCATACCGTACCTGCATTTTGTACCCTATGAGTTTATAGTTTAGGGGTAATGTTGTTGTTGGGTTTGTATTGTGGATATTAGTCCAGTTTAGTTTGGATGTTGGTCTTGTTTAGGTTTCAAGTGTCCTTTTTGCGGTTTTGTACTAGGAGTACGTTAGGACGGTTTATTTTGTTAGTCCCTAGGTTGCTAGGGAATTATGTTAGTTGGGGGGGTTTCTTTTTTTTTTTGGTTATTAGTCTGGGGTGAACTTTATCACTCTGTGTCCCTTCAGGTCCCGGGCTTTGGCCCAAAATGTCCCTCCGTGTTTCTTTGCATTATGGCCTTAGGCTCCGGTGGGTGCTGGGGCTGCACGGGGTGTCGCCTTCAGTGGAACTGCATTGCTTACGCTCCGTCAGTGGGAGGTGGATTGCTCGCCGGCAGGGACCTGAGGGAAAACTGTCACTATGCGGGGGTTCACTACTGCTGTCAGAGTCAGATGACCTTGCAGGGCCTCCCGTGGAAGTCTCAGCAGTACCGGAACCATAACTTGTCTCTTTTTGTTAGTCACCGGCGGAGGTCTAGAAGTGGGTGTGGATTGTGTTCGTTGGCTGCTGGGTAAAAGGGGCTTTGTACACTGTAAGGTGTGAGGTCCAGGGGTGTGTAACCATGACGCGTTTAACATCTTTCGTGAGGTCGCCCCTGGAAGTGTGCACTGCTTCCGCTTACCTAAGCGGACTTCGAATGCAGTCTTCCGAAACGGAAGGGCCAATGTCGTTTCAGTCTGGTCGTACTTCAACGCACTGGGTGCTTGCTCCCGAGTATTACTCGAAACTGTGTTTTTTTTTTTTTTTTTTTTTTTTTTTTTTTTTTTTTCTTTCTTTCTTTGGTGTTGTTGTGTTGTGAGCTGTTATTCTTTACGAGTTAAGAATGCGAATATGGCGTTTAATTTGTTTGGCTGCTACAGCAATTTGTCGTTAGCTATTGTTGGGCTTGTTGTCCCTTTCATCGTGACTGTTGGCTTATTCAGCACTTATTGAGTTATCGTCGAAAATCTTCGAGGGGATGTTGTCACGGGTTAAAATTTACCTTAGTAACAGCTAAATTCTTACCTTATAATTCGTAAATATTGTAGGATTTATCGAGGCAAAACCGGTTGATTTAAGTTCGATTATAGTTAATCGCCAACTGTTGTTTATTATTTTCAGCCATAAATTATTTTTAGTTGTTGCTAATATGGGTTTTGTAAGTAATTTATTATTCTTGTTATTGTTTTGAAATCATGGCCAGTAGTCATCTGACTCATTCTCTTCCTGTCGTTGATAGCTTAGATATAGCGGTACTGTAGCCAGTGTACCGTCATACGTATAATTTTATTATTAAAATCGAAATTAAATGGGGAAGTTAGGTAATGTTGGGATTTTTGTTGTCATCTATATAAATAATAAGATTAGTCATATCAAATGACCTCTGTTTGTGCGTAAGTTGTTGGCTGAATAAGCTATGGTTGTTGTCCCTCTAGTAGTAGAGGCCATCATTTTTCTTTCTAAAGTGTGTCAAATCGAGTGAAGGATGATATTTGGGAGAGATTCTGTCTTTTCACCTAGAGCTTGTAGCATGTCCAAAAAACACTATGCGAAATTTTTATTTTTTTATTATATTTTCTTACTTAAGCCGACCCTGATCATATTACCTTCTAGAAAATTCTCGACGTTAGTGGATTTCAACGGTCAAACTATCGATTTTTTTAGACTGACCAATCAAATCTGTGGAATAAGATCATGTGGCGCAAGAGGGGTGGTTTGAAGCGACGCGGCTTAATTTTTACCGCGATTTTAGAATTCAGTCTAGGTTGGGTTGCTGTGCTGATAAGTCGTTATGTACAACCCTTAGACTCAAGTACCGGCATATTTCCTTTAGATTTGCAAAGAATTACTTGCGATTTAGTGTTTCTAATAAAGTTAAAGTCAGTGAGTGAGTGTAGAACCTCTCTGATGAAAAATCTATCTTTTATTACCGAAGAATCACCAGATTCTACTGTACCGTATAAATTGGGTGTGGCCCCATTTAGATCTCCTATCTAGGAAGCAAACTGTAAGTCTTTTAATATAATTACTATCTCTTAACTACCAGAAAGGTTGGGATACCATTTTTTTCTTTGGCACAAAAACTTAATTGTGACCCACCTGAATAATATCTAAGTGTGGGTAATTAACGTAAGAAGTGCTAATCGAGTCCACAGTGAAACCGGTTTTTATAAAAAACCCGGTACTTTATCGACAGACTCCTAAAGTGTGCAAATTTCGAAACAGTTCGTCGCATACATACATGTTTCAGTTATCAGTGAAAGCGTTGCGCAGAGCCGGAGTAAATATTTTTGTAACACATTTATAGTAAATTTTTGGTTTCTTAATGTTTATCTAAATTTAATTGTTTTATTATAAATTATTATATGGTACCCCCAATTTTTTACTCGAGTAAAACATCTTGTAAGCTAAAAGTGATTTACAATTTTTTATTAACGTTTGATACTTTTCAATTTCTTTCTAACATCACATTCTGCTTAAATGGGTACACAGAAATAACAATATAAAAATACTTAGCTGTTATTGAATGTGTAATATTGTTTCTATATGTGATTAAACACTAATGTGTTTTACTGTATTTTACCTTATTTAATTTGTTGATATTTTATATGTCTATTTGTTTCGTTCATCTGTTTGACTTATTACTACACACAGTAATAAATATTGTTTATTGTTTATTTATATGTTTTATTTTCTGACCTGGTGTAAGTTATTCTGATCTAATCTCATTAACAACACGAATGAGACGTATTTCACTCATAAATTTTAGCTTTTGACTTGATCAAAAAATATACAGCTGTTGTGATAAGTAAGAACAAAAAGTAAGTATAATCTTCTCTTTCTAGTTTTTCTAATAAAAGTGTTTAATTTAAAAAACTTTAACCAGAACATCTACCGGTTTACTCAATTTTACCGCATCTTATCTCACGTCCCTTATATCTTTCTTATTTTAACTTTATCTATAACATCTAAAACATCAGTTTATCCAACATCTATATTTAATATTTTTTCCATCTGGGTTTCTTATATTTCCCCATCCTTATGATAAAAAAATAAGTGGCGCCCATTTACCTTTCCCTTTTCCATCATTTCTCTCATTTTCTCTTTAGTCCCTTTTACATTCTTTTATCTTTTATTTTTTCTAGTAAATATATCCCCGTATATCTTTCCAACACAATATCATCTTGCTCGTTCGAATCCACGCTCGCTCTCCTCCTACCCCCTGAGTGCCGTTCGCATTGGTTAGCCTCTATAAACGAGCATTTAACATCACTAGAGAAAAAAGAGGTTACACTTTAATGACGCCCACGACGTGGGGCTTGATGATAAAATCCCTATTTTTCCGACAATAAAATTACACACTTTTAATATCGACAATTTCCGTTACTTTTTCTTATCACAATGGCCAATTTTGAAGTAAATTTCTTAACTGCGGTTGAAATTATTTAAGTACCTAAGATCAGAAGAACAGCCACCACCAGGAAAATAGAGGATAAAAGAAAGTCCTCAAAAGAATGTTAGCTAAAGAAACAAATGGTACAGTAACATCAGTAAATATTTTTTTCGTCTATCTTTTTCGTATCGTTAACAAACATAAATTAAAAGACTGGCTTTAACATGGAACTACTTATGTCGGCACATCTCTTCTTTCGACCATTTTCTTCTTCATTCCTTTATCGATGGTTTCGTAATCTTTCTAGAAGAGAAAATTTTTTTGTTTTTCTACTCTTTATCCTATTTTATCTAAAAGAAAATAATTTTTTATTTTTCTACTCTATATCGTATTTTACCTAAAGGAAAAATAATTTTTATTTTTCTATATTTTTTTTGTATTTTATCTAAAGGAAATTTTTTATTTTTTTTCTACTCCATATCGTATTTTACCTAAAGGAAAATAATTTTTATTTTTCTATATTTCTTTCTCGTATTTTATCTGAAGGAAAATTTTCTTAATTTTCCACTCTCTATGGTATTTTTTTTCTACAGGAAAATATTTTCCATTTTTCTACTTTTTCCGTATTTCATCTATAGGAAAATCTATTTTATTTTTCTATATCTTTTTCGTATAATATCTAAAGGAAAATATTCTTCATTGTCCTATTCTCTACCGTATTTTATCTAAAGGAAAATATTCTTCATTTTCCTATTCACTATCGTATTTTTATCTAAAGGAAAATATTCTTCATTTTCCTATTCTCTACCGTATTTTATCTAAATGAAAATAATTTTTTTATTTTTTCTACTTTCTACCGTATCTTATTGAAAGAAAAATATTTCTTATTTTTCTACTTTCTACCGTATTTTATCTAAAGGGAAATATCTTTCATTTCTCTAATTTTTCTGCATCCTATACTAGGGAAAATAACGTTTCGTTAAAATTTTGTTTACTGTTTACCATCTATCTCTATCCATCTACTTAACCAATGTTTCTCTGTACGGTTATAAAAGTGGAGTCCGCATGACAAATATCTCTGTATTGTCCCAGCGTGGAAGATTTGTTTTTACTTGAACTGTCGTACCGTTGTATTTTTTTCTATAAGAGAATATACAAATCACTTACCTATCGTTTATCGTACCGAGGATTCACATTAAGGATTCCAGACAGCGTTTCCTTTATGCTTCCTGGGTTTTATACGTAACAACAGCATGACCGCCATTGTTATCGTTTATCTACCGTTCAAGTGTACTAACACTTGAAATTATCTTATCGTAAGTGAAAACATATTTCACTTAACTACCGTTTACCAGCTCAAGTGTATTAACACTTGAAATTATCGTTTTGTAAGTGAGAACATACTTCGCTTAACTACCGTACCGTTCAGTAAAAACTATCACTGTTAATATGTCTCGTTATCTCCCCTAGTTTCTTCATTAAGCTTGAAATTGACACACCAAAGCCTTATATGTCTGATTCCGATGATTCTTCTGAAGATGAACTCTCTGAATAGGAACTAATGTTTCTCTGTTTTCTCAGAATTATCCGTATAAGCATTCCTTTTCCATTTTTTCTTTGACTTCTCCATTTCTCAACCTCTCACTATGACTCAACACTAAATATTTTTCTCTATGCCTTACTTTTATATTTGCCGTTTAAGTGTATTCAGATTTATAACTACCGCTTATCTATCGTTTAAGTGTATTACCACTTGAACATTTCATCTCGAAAGGGAAAATACTTTTCTCTTACCTACCGTTTACCTACCTAATAAGTACCTTAACACTTATCTCTATCGTCTCGAAAGTAGAATTTACTTTCCTTCATTTACCGTCCATTTACCTAATAAGTGTAATAACACTTGTTTTTATCGTACCGAAGGAGAAAATATGTTTCTCGTAACTACCGTTTACCTACCTTATGAGTGTTTTAACACTTGTATCTTTTTTCTTGAAGGAAAAAATAGTTTTTCCTTTATCTACCGTTAACCTACCGTATAAGTGCGTCTGCACTTGTAAATTAATTATCGTATCGTTCAGGAATATCTATTACTGTTTTATGTTTAGAAAACATTTTTTTATTACCTTATCTCTCGTTCATCATCCATAAACTACTTGTTATCTTTAATATGGATATAAGACGGTTATCGTACATTAGTGGAAGACACATGAAAATTTTTTTTGAAAATTTTTTTTGAAAATTTTTTTGAATTTTTTTTAAAAATTATTTTTCGTTCTTTCATGCAATTTTATACCTTTACATATCGTTGGTTTAAAGAACTTTGATCCGTAACATGACAACTATTGGAATCACCTTACTTTTTTTTGACTAACAAAATTCAATCTTAACTACTTCTTCTGGAATTTTATTTTGACCTTGCAATTTGTCACGAGAGATAAGCCTAGGAAAGCCGTAGGGAATTCTTTCCGGTAGTGGGTCTGTTGAGATTGTAAGGAAGATAGATAAAATTTCTTTCTACTCTCCTTCTTTTCCTCTTTTACTTACTCTATTTTTTTTCTAGCTAGGATTGAAGACTGTTAGGATAAATTGTTTTTAAGATTTATTAGATTCCTGTTAATGTCTTAGTGTGATCTATAACCTTAAGTTTTTTTATTTTATGTTCTCAATGAGAACTATATTTTTAGTAATTACTGTTTTCTTCTCTTCCTTACTGTATATTCGTTGATATCTTTAACGTCAACCAAGCAGGACGGAACTTTTCCAAACATCTTTTCAGATGTTAACGTATCACGTACTTACCTTGACTGTTGGATCTAATGGAGCCGGTAGGCTTATTAGATTCCTAATTATAACTATCGTCCGTGTTTCTTTCTTCCTTTCCAAAATTATTATTAACAGTTTGGTTTAAATTCAGCTTTTTTCTTTATAGGAGTTCCTAAAAAGGGAAATACGCGTTGTGCCTTCTATGGGAAATTTTACTTATGGGAACATAGCATTCTTTACCTTCTTCCTTGTGTGTGTGAATGTAGCGTGTGTCCTGACATCTTATGTCAAGGGCAATATAAATACTTTTTTTGTCGATTTGCATTAAAGATACCACTTAGTGCTGCCCGTCTAGGCCGAGCTGTACACTTTTTTGTTTCCGTGCAGAAACTTCGGAGTAGACCTGTTCCCGATCACTTTGTGATCTCCCGGTTGGCCGGTACCGTTTATAAAAATCTGGTCACATAGTATCGAAGATCTACAGATCTGATACATTTTACCTACCTTGTGGTTCTTCAAACTCTCGAGCAGTTTCACTTGTATATTAATGCACTAAAGAATAGTGTGGATATTATATCGCATTCAATAACCGACACTAATACCCCAATTCTACCTAGATAGTTGTCGTTCTCGTTAAGATCGCTTTTCTACATCTTGATGTTCACTACCCTTATCAGCTTCAGTTTTTTAGACACACTACTGTTGTTCCAACCATAGCTTATCTTTCTTTAAAAACTGTTTTCTATCCAGTTTTTTCTCTTCGGAAGGGGCTGTGTAGCATGTCCAAAAAACACTATGCGAAATTTTTATTTTTTTATTATATTTTCTTACTTAAGCCGACCCTGATCATATTACCTTCTAGAAAATTCTCGACGTTAGTGGATTTCAACGGTCAAACTATCGATTTTTTTAGACTGACCAATCAAATCTGTGGAATAAGATCATGTGGCGCAAGAGGGGTGGTTTCAAGCGACGCGGCTTAATTTTTACCGCGATTTTCGAATTCAGTCTAGGTTGGGTTGCTGTTATTGAATGTGTAATATTGTTTCTATATCTGATTAAACACTAATGTGTTTTACTGTATTTTACCTTATTTAATTTGTTGATATTTTATATGTCTATTTGTTTCGTTCATCTGTTTGACTTATTACTACACACAGTAATAAATATTGTTTATTGTTTATTTATATGTTTTATTTTCTGACCTGGTGTAAGTTATTCTGATCTAATCTCATTAACAACACGAATGAGACGTATTTCACTCATAAATTTTAGCTTTTGACTTGATCAAAAAATATACAGCTGTTGTGATAAGTAAGAACAAAAAGTAAGTATAATCTTCTCTTTCTAGTTTTTCTAATAAAAGTGTTTAATTTAAAAAACTTTAACCAGAACATCTACCGGTTGACTCAATTTTACCGCATCTTATCTCACGTCCCTTATATCTTTCTTATTTTAACTTTATCTATAACATCTGAAACATCAGTTTATCCAACATCTATATTTAATATTTTTTCCATCTGGGTTTCTTATATTTCCCCATCCTTATGATAAAAAAATAAGTGGCGCTCATTTACCTTTCCCTTTTCCATCATTTCTCTCATTTTCTCTTTAGTCCCTTTTACATTTTTTTATCTTTTATTTTTTCTAGTAAATATATCCCCGTATATCTTTCCAACACAATATCATCTTGCTCGTTCGAATCCACGCTCGCTCTCCTCCTACCCCCTGAGTGCCGTTCGCATTGGTTAGCCTCTATAAACGAGCATTTAACATCACTAGAGAAAAAAGAGGTTACAAGCTTTCGTATTGAACACGTGTTAACCAGAAGATTTTTGAGGTTTTAATTTGCATCCCTGTACATCGGGGTCAACTCAGGTTGGATTTATGAAATTAAGATTCTTTTGTTTCCATCGAATATTGAGGAAGAGATTTTTCTGAATTTTGGTGAATTCGGTGGAAAATACGGCATTGTGTCCGGATATTTAGTAAAATCTTTTGTTGGTGAGTACACGTTTCTTTATCCATGTAATTATTCGATTCTTATGGTCCTTTTGTTCCTTATGAAGCAGACAGTAGGGAAGACTGGTATTTTAAAACCACTTAGACAGCAATCGTGGTCGGAATTTGCTCCATTATTGCAGTTAGCGACGAGGAAATTGTTTTACCCGACTACCAGTTAAGGTGTCTAGTTAATATATTTTAGTTTTATTTAGCTCACTTAACGTTATTTTCTGTAATTGTGTAGTTCAGTTGGAACTGATAAATATTCAAATTTTATTTAATTATCTCCAGTGGGTAAAGTAGTGCCTGGAACAACAGGGGTTTCCGATTTTGACCGTCTAAATCGGTGGCGCTACTCACTAATATTTGTTTACTTACCTCTACGGCTGAGCTGGGCACTAATTTGCCAGTAGAGAGACCACTACCGAACTCAGCTGGAGTTGTATTTCCTTTAGTTCAATTTCTTTATTTTTCTAAATTTGATTTTGTTTTAAATTCATTAAAATACGTGGGAAATCGTTTATTTTTTTATAGAGGTCTACCTTATAGACAAAATATTACCTGTAATACACATATTGGCTTTTGCTGTTAACTTGGGCAGACCTGATTTTTATTTTTTACGATTTTACTAGCGATTTGTGACATTTTTTTAATTTACTTATGCTTTTAATTTTATTAGAGTTTATATGAATATTTATTTATTTTAAAATCGTTTATTTCTTATAGAAAAACGTCGTTTCAATGAGTCAGTTTTCGTTATTTTATCGTTGCAGAATTTATGAACGTCGCGGTTTCAAAATGTGAAACGTCCAAACGTCAAGATAGGGTTAAAATTTGTCGCAATAACGTATTAAAAAATTGTTAAACAGAAATTTTCGAATTACATGTATTTCTTATGGAAAAACATTATTTCAAAGTGTCAAAAAGTGACAGTTTTCATCGTTTTTTTTTCGTTACTGAATTTATAAGTGTGAACTCATTAAAAAACGATAATTTTTTATTGAAAAATTGACGTTTAACGCTTTAAAAAGCATCAGAAAAAATTATAATTTATATGTATGTTTTTTATTATCTATCTATTTATCTATCTATCTATCAATAAACTATCTATCTATTACTCATTATTTTATTAAGTTTTAATTCCTTTAAATATCAAACGATTTCATTTCTTTCAATATAAGTCGCGGTTTTTATTAACTGATATAAAAATATTTAAACTCTATTAAGATTAAAAGTAAACATATCACCTATTTTTTCCTAATTTAACTTTTCATATTATGATCCGCCTAGAAATGATAAGAATAAAAGTAGGCAGATGCGCGTCTTATCATATATTCGATCCTTTCTGTTTAGCGTAAAATATGTGTCAATGTTTATTTACTTTTTATTTATAATAAAACTCTATAAAGCATTTCTTTATTAAAAAATAAGAATGTTGCCCTGATATAGGCATTTTTATATATGTACTCTCAGTTTTAAACCTAAATATTGAATATTTAGGCTCGTAAACAGAGCTATACAACCTCAAGATTACAGAGTGTGTGGTATATTCTTCTGAAACATAAAAAGACCTTGTTATAACATTTTTCTTTATTATTTTTTTTTTATGATTTTATCTTTAATTTTCCACACATATATAACCGAGGGTGCAGTTCTCATATAGATATGGAACCACCCAACGGTATCTAATGCCCAGCAGTTTGGCGGTCTCCTAGACGGGTACGGGGATGTCCCGTCTAAAATTATTATTGGAAGACTCTAAAAATAACGATTGTTTCACTTTTTTTATTAGAACTCTATTTAAACTTAATTGCTCAAACCCTGCGACGTGGTTTCTCACGCGCCTTCTTATTATTTCATCTATAAAATATAATGTTTTTTAGAGTTAAGCCATATCTTTTTTGTGTGATCACATTCATCGCAAAAATAATATTATTTTTTTTTTAAGCTTCAGTATGAAATAAACCACAAACTTTCAATTCTGTAGCGGGTGTATGTATGTTTATACAATAAAATAATTTTTTCATGAGTCAAATACTCATACTAAAATCCATTATCAACTACCTCTGTTTTTTTTTCTCAGATGTGTAAATGCAAAGGAGAATGCCTCTGTTTTGAGGATGATATGCTTGAAGAGAAATATCAAGCGGAATATGATAAAAAGGTCGTCCAAAATTGTAAATGTAGTGGGCGCTGCCTCTGTATAGAGGATGAGCTAGATTTAGATTCAGAGGAGGAGGAAGAGGTTCCTGACAACTCTAGGGGTGATACTCCTAAAAAATAGCACAATAAAGTAGTTGCATTCAAATCATTGTTTGATTACTTTGATACTCACCTAAAATTATTAATTTTTATATCTACGCCAATGCATTATTCCTTGTTTTGCGGTTTTATGTCTTATCACAATTAGACTGCTTGTTGTAGAAATTTTTACCTTTAGTCTATGTGCGAATTTTATTATAAAAACTTTTAATTTTTTCGTTCGAGATTAAAAGCATCGTCCCTTGCACCCTAAATCTAATCTTATAGTTCGTTAAATTCTTAGCCATTACTAATATGTTCAAGTTATATTCCATAGTTTGATTCTCTAATGTGTGTTTAGAGGATTAGCTATGGGATGTTATCTTGAGCCTTGATTCTTCCAATTTTGTGCTAGAGTGTTTAAACTTTTTACAACAAGCAGTTACTGCGATATGCGTTTAATTGAGTTCGCTGTTTCCAGTTTGTGAATATAGGTATGTACCTCTTGATATTAATTGATTTTGGGATTGATAAAGTTTTTGATAATCTTACTATTTTTAAGTTTCCAAAATTTGCCATTTATTTTTATATTTGAATATGTATTGTCTTAAATTATTATTTGGGAGGGTGTGTTATAATTTTAATATATATTTCAGTAATTTTCTCATGTAAGTGGGTGTTTGACAAAGTTTTTGATAATCTTACTATTTTTAAGTTTCCAAAATTTGCCATTTATTTTTATATTTAAATATGTATTGTCTTAAATTATTATTTGGGAGGGTGTGTTATAATTTTAATATATATTTCAGTAATTTTCGTCTTAAATTATTATTTGGGAGGGTGTGTTATAATTTTCATATATTTCAGTAATTTTCTCATGTAAGTGGGTGTTCTACAAAGTTTTTGATAGTCTTACTATTTTAAAGTTTCCAAAATTTGCCATTTATTTTTATATTTAAATATGTATTGTCTTAAATTATTATTTGGGAGGGTGTGTTATAATTTTCATATATTTTTCAAATATTTTTATAGAATATTTCAATAATTTTCCCACGTTGGCCTTGTTTTTTGTTATCGATTTTATTTTTTTTGGGGTTTACTTGAATATTATAAGCAATTCTGTGGGTTTATGTTTATCTTGCCGATGTGTTATTGTTTGTGGTTTCTATACCTATTTAGGGTTCACCTATTTTCAATAGTTGGTTTATTTATTATTAAACTACAACTTCTAATTATGGCCGAATTTTAATACAAGGTATTTTTGCTGCTGACTATTTCTTTTAAGGTGTATACAACTTATGTTTAGGTATATACGACCATTTATTTTCGTTTTAATTATTTCTATAAATAATACACAGAAGCCTTTTATATATTTTTTTATTGATAATATGATATTAGTTTTGACAACAGTGTTTTAAGTTGAGTTAGTAAAATGGTATTAGGGCAAGGTACATTAAACATATTCGAATTAAATTTTCCTGCTTCAATAACTTTTCTATAAAATTCATTGTACTTGTAATAGATGTCTTCCTTCAAGAAATAAAGGTTTCCATCTGAATACCGAAAAACTGAGTTTATATTATCAGGAACCCCTGGAAATTCTTCTTTAATGTTACCTCTTCTTTTTATTTGCTCATCCACATCATCGAACAGGATAAACGATGTTTGATTAAACAACACATAGCTTTGGCCTGTATACGTCTAAAACATGGCGTTAACCTTAATATTTCGGGGTAGATTTAATTAAATGTTTCTAGCCACTGCAATTCCAGGAAACGAAACGGCGAAAAATTTACCTTCGCTTTCTGCGATTAACGATCCTGCACTATTTTGATAAACATGCGAAATCTGATTTATTTCTTTTGGAAAATAATTTTTTAAATCTTCGGCTGTTGGAATTTTTCCGTCAACTAAATTAAATTTCCAGAGTAAGTTTCCTTTTATAATATACATATGATAAGCTGAAAACTCTGGTGTATAAGCTAAAAACATGATATCAGGTACTTTCACATCGCACAAGTTTATAGATTTTTCTATGAATGTAAGTTTGGGTGTGTTAGGTTTTTTCGTAGACGTTGTTGTTGTTGGTTTCTTTGTACTTATAGTCGTTGTTGTTGACTTCTTTGTAGATGAGGTTGTCAGGTGCGCTGGTTTCTTTGGTGCATACGGATTGTATACATATTTTTGTTTAAGTCCATATAGAGCTGTCATGCCTGCGATATCGTCGTCACCTAATTTACTAACATCTTCAGAATACCATGGGTACATAATTGCACGTTCATCACTAGAATGACCCAGGCCCAGCGCATGACCCAGCTCATGCGTGAGTACCTTAAGGAAATTTGTTTTTTCTGGCTCTTCAGACATGTTCCGTGCATAGCCCCAATTTTCTTCTATATCCATATGAACCTCAACACATGATCCGTCTATAGCAGGAGAATACCCATGCGCCAACATTCCTCCAGGACCATCAAAAGTGTTTGGACAGGTACGAGATCCTTGGCAGTCTCTACGAAAATTATGTTGTCGCTTACACATTTGTATTGTAATATCAGGTTTACCCTTATATGGATATGAGACATATCTAAAATTTAAAACTGACGCCTGAGCCCATAAATTGAATGCTATTTTTGCCATGTCTAATTGTTCAGGAATTGCCCGTGGAAAATACCAATTTAATTCTGTTTTATTCCACCTTGTCCCTACCGAATAATTTTCAGGTTCAGGACATCGCGATCTATGTATTAATTTTAAAGTTTCATTGTTAGGTTTTCCATCTACTGGTTAATTATATTTTTCCTAAAATTTAGCTAAAGCTTCTGTGTAATCGGTAAGAGATTCATTTGTTGTGTATTTATATTTCAATAAAAGATTTTTAATTTCAGCTTCTGCAACTATTCTACGCATTAATTTTAAAATTTCGTGATTAGGCTTTCCATCGGCCGATAAATTATAATTTTCCTGAAATTTAGCTAAAGCTTCTGGGTAATCGGTAATATTTTCATCTGGTGCATATTTATATTTCAATAAAAATTTTTTAATTTTATCATCTTCAGCATCCTCCGCTGCTACAAAACACAATAACATAAAAAAGTAAACCACCCTCATAACTGACTACTAAGTGAATGATGTAATTTTTCGTTGTAAGCTACTTATATATTTACCTATTAGATAAAAAATCGCAAAAAAGAAAGTCCATAGTACCTACTTTACGAAAAGTTTATTAGCTTTACCCCCCACATCAAATATCTAGTGGTAGCCCAACATGTAGCGCGTTAAAAGAATATATGTATTGAATGATTTAGAAAGTATGTAATAAACTTTTATAAAAAATCAGTAAAATATAATATTTTTTAATTCTTTAATAGAAAATTTGGTTTCTAAACATTTAAATTACTCGATTTTTTATTCAAGATTGATATATTTTCTAATATTTTAAGAATCTAACGGTTTTGCTAAGTTTTTGCAAAATATTTACTATTTCAAGAGTTTTTTAGTTTTATAATACAAAGTCAATATTTTTTTTGATATTTCAAATTTTTAATTCTTTAATAGAAAATTTGGTTTCTAAACACTATTATTTAGTTTTATTGCAAAGTTTGGCTTCTAAAAAATGTCTATTAGGTACTTGGGTTTCATTAAAGTTTGGTACATATACATAAATTTTTTTGCTTATAAATTAGATTCTACGAATGTGATGCTATTTTCAGGAATTTTATTAAACATACTATTCTTTGGTTTTTATCAAATTTTAGAGTATTTTCAGAAAATTTAAATGCGAAAAAATAATATATATCAACCAACCTTCGTATTTTACTATAAATTAATTATTTTACTTTATTACGATCATTTAAACTTTTCTTTGAGTTTACCACAAACTTTACTATTATGATTTTTTTGGTATAAATTCTACTACTTTATGTTTATTATATATCATAATTAATACTTTTATTCGAGTTTTTAATGTAAAGCGTAATGTAATAATTTTTAACTAATTGGTTACAATTATTTTTATTATTTCTGAAATCAATACCGTAAAATAATATAGGTATTTCATTATTTAACAAAATTTTCACAGGTATATTGTTTTTTGCGGTTTACCTTGGCATTATACACATTTCCGTGGTTCTAGATATATATGCAATATTTTTGGTTGTTATGTATTGAGTGTATCTGCGGTTTGTATGTTTTTCAATGAATCTTTCTCATGTTTGATTTTTATACTCTTCATTGTTATTGCAAATTGATCCAAAAACAATATAGAATTTTAAAATGCAACAAGAAAGATCGCGCCACCTTAATTTGGCAGCTGAAGGTGATGGGTTAGGAAATACTCCTAATCAAAGAAACGTTTCAATTTGGCAACGTGAAGATGAACGGGTTCATAGAGCTGTGCAGGCTGCAGAACTTTCGACGCAGCAGTTAAGAACATCGAGGCTGCGTCATATTAAAAAAATACGACAGCTGCAGATTGCTGCAGAAGGTGATGGTTTACAGACTTAATTTTTTTATTCTGTATCAAATCACTTTTTAAATAATCGGCTCTTTTTAGGGCCATAATATTATTATTATTTTATAATGATTGATAAAAAACTTACACCTATATTATTTTATTTTTCCATTTGCAAATTTGAAATGCAATTTGTAATTGAATGATAATAAATATGTTTCTAATCTAAAATTCAAAAAAAAAAGTAAACGTATAATAAGATAAATATTTGCTAAAATGATTTGTCGATAAAAAATGTTTATATGGGAACAAAGATTATTATATTTTGTTGTGATTTATTGCGTTTTCACTTAGAAAATCTTTAAAATCTATAAATAATATAATAGGTAGAAAGCTAATAAGTTTCTAGGTTTGATGTCTAAAAATAACTATTATTTAGTTTTATTGCAAAGTTTGGCTTCTAAAAAATGTCTATTAGGTGCTTGGGTTTCATTAAAGTTTGGTACATATACACAATTTTTTTTTTACTTATAAATTAGATTCTACGTATGTGTTGCTATTTTCAGGAAATTTATTAAACATACTTGCAGATAGTAATGAGATTACAAAAATATTACAGCATCCCATTTACCCCTAACTTTACTTCATACGACAATGCATACTGCTCCAGCATCCCTAACTTCACTCCATACATCCTTCTCACTTTCAACTTATTCCAGCTATACACCGTTAATGCCCTTTCCGATTCTATTTACCCTCGTCATCTTACCCCCGTTCCATACAGCTCCCTTTTGCATCCTCTATACCCCGATTTTGCATCCCCTATACCCCCCATTTTGCATTCCCTATACCCCCTTTGCATCCCCCTACATCTCTATTGATCCATCTCCGGTTCCCCGGTTAGGTCACGTGGTGTGACCGTAGCCAAAAGATACAAAAATGAACAGAATGGACCTTAGATTTTCTGATGGAGATTTACATGTAAAAATGATCGATTTTGCGCTCGAACTCTTGCAGCACCTTTACTAGCCTCATTTGGTGAATATTCCTTTGGTGATATTTTCTTTTTTTGTGGGTAGGCTTGGATATTTCCATTTTGTGGGATTTTTATTTGGTTAATTCACGTGGTAAGTTCTTAACTGATTAAATTATATAATACTTTTCTCTGATACCGACATTCGATTATAGAATGATTTGCTAAAAATTTCGATACGTGGATTCGTGTACTGCCGAAATAGGATTACGAAAAAAAACGATACAGGGTGTTGTGGGAATAAACATCGTCAGACTGACTGCTTTAACCCCTAATTACATAAAGGGTAAGTGTTTCACATGTGTTATATTCGTTAAACTCCACGATTTATTATTCCTGTTATAATCAATATGTACATACCTCAAATTGAGTTAAATTCTATGTGTTTTGTAAATATCAGATCTATCAGGTTTTGGCGATTTATTTTATTTTGTTAAACTGAAATTATCAGACGTAAATAAACCCAGCTATATTACTAATTTTAAGATATTTCTTGGTTATTATAAATTTATAGTCAAACGGTTGTAAATAATTTCGAATCCAGGTGTAGTGAATATTACTTTGTATACGTTTAATTTGTTTCATTAATAATTTAATCTCTAAATGTTGAATTGTAGAATAATGCACTTACATCTTGTATATTTGATTTATTTTCTTAATCATTTAATCGCTAAATTCTGATTATTGTTTATTATTATATTTTGTACACCTTTAAATTGTTTTGTCAGTAATTTAATCTTTAAATTGTTTTTCTATTTTTATTAAGCAGAGTCGGTACTTGTAAATTTAATATTTCTTTCTTAAATAATTTAGTGTTGGAATTTAATCTTTTAAATTTTTGTATTAAGTAGAGTCAACATTTGCAAATTCGACATTTGTTTTCTTAAATAATTTAATGTTGGAATTTTTGGCTAATGCGCTTTTTCGACTAGGGTTCTTGGACCTGGCGAACATTTCCTCTGCCTTGGGTTATTATTTTGGAACAATAGCCTTTGGACTGGTTCATCATTCTTGGTCCTGGTGTATTAATCTGGAACAACACAGCCTGACACCTTTACCCGAGCAGGGAGGCTATTACAGAAAGCCTCTCATCAAAATCATCTGCGCTAGAGAAGCCTAGTTACAGATAAGCCAAATTGAATTATTAATTCCGACTCTTTTATATATATATATATATATGTATATATAGATATTGTTTTTTTTGCGGATGTAATACTTTGTAATCTTTTTTTCTAATCTTAGGTTCTAATTATTTTATGCGCTGGGTGATCACTCTTGCTTTGTGTGCCATTAGTTGTGTGGCTTAATTTTTTTTATATATTTACATACCACTATATATATTGTTGGGTTTATTGTGATTTTTCTAATTATAGTGAATATACGAAATAGATCTATTTTGGTGTCTTACTCAGTCAATCACCCACTCACCTCACCTATTCAATTAATAATTTTGATTGAGATTCTTTCTTTATTTATTTATCTCCAGCGAGGTAGGTCAGTGCCTGGAACAACAGGGGTTTCCGATTTGAACCGTCTAAATCGGTGGCGCGACTCACTTTTTTTGTACTTACCCTCTACGGCTAAACTGGGCATAATTTGCCAGTAAAGAAGACCACTTACCGATCTCAGCTGGAGTTGGAAATTTCAATTCAAACCATTTGAATAATTTTTCAAAATGTTGATTTTATTTTTATTAAAAGTACGTGGCAAGTTTTAATAATTTGTGTTTGTGTGTAATGTGTAAGCGAAGCAAGTAACAGCAGCCGTTTTTAAAATCTAGTGTGAAACTTCGTGAGTAGAAGTGTATAAGTTCTACTTAACGTTTAAGTTACCTAATAGTCAGTTTATAGGTAATTACGACCATTTGTTCAATTTGTGATCTAGGTGTAAGGGTGTTTCTGGGATTCTTGGGATCACCGAAGCAGGTAAATTAAAATTTGTATTAAGATAAGACGGATGAACGGACACAGAAACGAAAAAACAATTTTGATTCTTTATTTTTCTTGGCGTCATCGGTAATTGCGTTTTTTGTATAGCTGTTATATGCTGTTACTAGATATATGTATAATATAATATAGTAATCTTACTTAGCCAGCATATTTAAATACTATGGTAATAGCAATTTTAGTAGCGGTGTGCACAGTATCTTGATTAATTTTCCTAAATGAAAAATTACGTAAAATTTGGGAGATACTTATAGTTCATTTGAAAAGGAATGATAGCACAAAACTTTTTACATAGGAGCTAAAAGGTCTAAATACAGGGTTGGTCAATGCAGAAAAAATGTAATATGGATACCTTCTTATATCTGAATTTTCACTAGACTTTGTATGACCACTCCGACAAACCTCAAATACAATAGATCATAAAATGCAACTGAGCGAATCCTAAGCGATTAACCAATAATTGAATGCCTCAGTGACGGAGAACATAAAATTACTTTAATATGAAAAAGAATAAAATGTCAATATTAAGTACAAACATTTATTTTTATAAAAATACTAAATATTGATTTAGGACATTCCTTACAATTTAATAATAAATATATTAGTGAGATTAGGGTCCTATAAACTTAATTAGTGATAATAATATATAATTACATACCTAAATAAATCAGTTATCTTCTTCCGATAAAGAGGCATCATCATCATCAGTTTCTTCATTTCCCACAGAAATAATAATTGGTTTCATTGTTTCCTCTATTAACAAATCGAGTTTCCAGCATTTTTCTTCCTCTGCTATGACATGTCTTATAGCTTTTTGCCAATTGTAAGATGAAATTTTTAATATGCAGGCAGATAATAGTTGACGAACATCTTGAAGTTTAAATGTTGTATTATTTCTCGCGACATATCCCTTCATTTGAGCCCATATTAATTCTATGGGGTTAAGTTCACAGTGATAAGGTGGTAATCGCAACACTTTAACTCCATGTTCTGTTGCTATTTCATCTACACTATACTTCTTAAATTTTGGTGAATGTTGTTTGCATAACTGTAATAACTCTTTTTTGAGTAAATCTTCTTCTTGCACTACTATTTCTTTCATTATTAGCCAATCCAAGAGTTCTTGCTTTCTCCATTTAGTATTAGGTAACGGCTCCTTTAATCTTGAATGGTAACTGGCATTGTCCATGACTATTACAGAATTGGTCGGTAATAAATCTATCATTTGACTGAAATATTCCTCAAAAACATCAGCAGTCATTTCTTCATGGTAGTCTTTCGCAGAATGTGAAATAAAATCTAACAAGCCTCCATTAACAAATCCTTTATCTCCTCCTATATGAGTGATAATTAAACGGCGACCTTTACCATTCGGAAATTTTAAGCCAGTAGACAAACCTTATAAATGCTTGACGAGCATTTGTAACCAGTTTATCTTGCCAAACTTTATTTACAAAATGCCCTTCATTTATCCATGTATCATCTAAATAAAAAATATGGTTGCCTTCTTTCCTCAATTTTCGAATTTCCCTTAAATATTGCCTCCTCCAACAACATTTTCAAAACAAATACTGAATATTTTATTTTAGAATATCTCCGTCACTGATTTATGATCTTATATTGGGTTTTATCTCCAATGCAATAAAATTTTTGCTATCAATCATTTTCAAATGAACTATAACTTATTATCGTTTAAGCGTTATACCGATCGTTATACTAAACACCTAGGTGAATATAGCTTGTTGTAGTGCATACGGGGCTTATTGAGGACTTAAAACCTTTTCGCTAACAGTTTTTTGTATTATTCTATTTTAAATTCGCCCAGTGGATATAGTCAACAAGTACAAAAAAATTAAAAAATTTCATTTCAATTTTTATATTTAGCGACAAAACCTATGCTTCAATTTAGTTCTGTCCGTTCGTCTATTTTGTGATTGAATGTAGTATAATATATGGTTAATTTTATAATATTCTTATTCCTATAAGAACGCCAAAGCAGTAAGAAGCCTCAAAATGGATATAAGAAAATTTTTTGGGAAGGCTAAGAAACCAGTGACCACTTCTAGCAGTAATCTTAACGACGGCGATAGCAGCAACTCTATTACAAAAACGCAAATACAAGAAGAGTCCAGCTTACCTGCAGACGTACCAGAACCAGGGATATCATCATCACCTAGATTGGTTTCGAAACTGGATGATTTGGGTACATTGGAAACAGGACCTGCTGTTCCAAAACTAGCTAGTTATCCAAAAACTGTGTTTGGAAATCAGAGTCGAAGTCTTAACTCCATTTATTTTAACGAATTTACATGGCTAGAGTACAGTGTTAAAAAAATTCAGCATTTTGCTTCCCATGTAGATGTTTTGGAATCGCACACGGAAACAACGATGTTTTTTTGGGTTTTTAAAATTGGAAAAAAATTTAAAAAAAGTTAACTAAGCATTCTAGCGCTATATACTATAAAGAAAATATGGAAAAATGGTCAAACTATAAAAAAAATAAAGAAAAGGGAGAAAACATTTTAACAAATTTATCAGTTGCGTATCGTGGACAGATTAATACCAACAGAAATTACATGAAAACTTTGATAGATATAACTTTATTTTTAATCCAAATTTTAAAATTATGTATAAAGTGCCTATAAATCATTCAAGCTGGGAAATTCAAAATAAATTGGTACAAATTTTATCTGACAGAACATTATCACATATAATTGACGAAATAAAATCTTGTGGTGTGTATGCAATTATGTGTGATGAAGCTCGTAGTCACAAAACGGAACATTTATCTTTATGTGTTAAATATGCAGTAGGATTAGAGATTAAGGAAAGGTTTTTAAAATTTTTAAATTGCTCCGATAAGAGAACTACATCGGATTTATATGACCTGTTAACAGGAGAGCTAGAAAACTTACAAATTTCCAATTTAATATTAATAGGGCAGTCGTACGATGGCGCTGCAGTTTAGTCGGGCAATATTGGGGGTCTTTAAACAAAAATAAGAGAAAAATACCCTGTTGCTATTTACACCCATTGCTTAGCACACAAACTAAATCTAGCTCTTGTAGATGCATGTAAAAGCGTTCAATCTATATCAATTTTTTTTAATACTTTAGAGGCAGTATACGAACATTTTTCAAATCCGGTTTATCATGCGGAATATGAGAAAATCCTAAAAGACCTCGACCTTCCAAAGAGAGAAATGAATCATTTATCCGATACTAGATGGGTACGTCGTTATAAAAGTTGCAATGCAATAAAAAAGTGTTATGAAGCAATAATATGTACACTTGAAAATGAAATTTCAGTTAAAAAAGATTCAAGATCAGTAACGGCTTTTGGTATACTAAATAGTATTAAACCCTCAATGTTGACAGAGATTGCTTTACATTTTGTATCTAATGTTATTTTTAGTAATATATATATATATAGTAGTATTAAAAATTAAAAAATTGTGCTATCGAAGGAAATAGAATTATTGGAGATTGATATTCTAAGACCGCCACCTTTGGATGTGGATCAACTACACAAATAAAAATAGTCTAGAGATAGTCAGACATGGATAGAAACGATGATGAAATAATAACATTAGAAATTTTGCGTAAGGAAATAAATGATCGAAACTCTGAACTTAAAAATCTGATACTTGCTAGTGAGGCAAAAATTTTGCTGAATTTAGAAAATAGTAAACAACAAATTAAAGATATTAAGCAGGAAAATAATATATTAAAAGAAAGAATTGAAAATCTCGAAAGGGAAAATAAAAAGAAAAATTTGGTAATATATCGATTAAAAAAACCTGATAATAGCGTATCTGTATCGAAGGTGTGTGAAGATTTAAATAACTTGCTGAATCTCAGTATATCCCAAAGTGATATTGCAAATTGCTATCCCTTAGGAAAAGCCCCAACTGTCCTATTAAGATTGAACTATTGTCGCAATTTAACAAAGCATTAATTTTGCGAAATACGAAGAAACTAAAAGGAACCAAAGTCTCAATTTCACATGATTACACCGAACTTCAACAAGAAAAACAGAAAATTTTAAAAGAAAACTTAGCCAAAATTAGAAAGAAGTATCCCTCTACTGTAAGTTATGTGAGAAACAACCAGTTATATATTAATAATAAACTCTATAAAATAGAGGATTTGTCAGATTTTGATGAAATAGAAAACCATATAGAAACAGATAAGGAAGCACCTAGAAGTGACCCCGGAACACCAACAACAGACAACAGTACGCAAAGAACAAATTAACAAAATATCAATTTAACTGGCAATAAACAGAAACAAAATTTGAGCAAACCATCAAAACAAACCGCCAAAGACCCCAAACAAAAGCAGCAAGGAAACCAGCATTAACGTAATCAGCTACCATCCAGATCTCAACCAGAACAACAAAACCAAAATCGAATTACTAGATTGCAATCAAATAACAGGAAACCATCTGCAAGTTAATATTACTACATGTTTATAAGTACATTCTTTTCTTATCGTTTATATCATGGACGCTTACTTAAATGAATTTAAAACAGTACAAATTAGTGATGAAATCATAGATAAAAATAATGTAAAAAACATATTCAATCCTAATAAACTTAATTTTACCCTATATCATAATAATATATGCAGCGTTAACAAGCATTTCAATGAAACATTGGTTATTTTAGATCCTATTTTAAATAATTTAAATTGTATTGTTTTTACCGAAACTTTTAATATTTTAAATAAGGATTTGTATCATATTAAAGGATTCACTACTATAATATAAGGAACGCTTAATAAAAATGATGGTATTTTAATATATATTAAAAATGATTTTAACTTCTCGTATAAGAAAGTAATTATTGGTCCTGTTACTGCTGTACATGTCCTTCTTAAATTTTTTGATAAAAGTGTTGATTTTCTAGCAGTTTATAGATCTCCATCCTTGGTTCCTACTGGGTTTAATAATGATCTATATACTTACCTTCAATCGTGTAAACGAAAAAGCGATCTTAGCTTAATAGTGGGAGATATAAACATTGACTTGATATCAAATAATAGTAATAAAGAAGAATATCTTAATGTAATGTCTGAATTTGAATACATTCCTGGAATTACTTCACCTACTAGAAGCAAAACGTGTCTAGATGACATAACTAAGCTACCTCTTGAATCTTTCAGATTTATAACACTTGATTATTTAATAACCGATCATAATCCAATACTGAAACATGCTAATTTTTCAAAAAATAATAAAGACATTAGGTATAAAGAAAAGTACAAAAAAATAATAAATTATAATAATGTAAAAGAAGATCTCAGCAGTGGAAATTGGTCTGAAATATACAATTCAAATGATATAGATATTTATTTAGAATTATTTATTAATAAATTAAAAACACACTTGAACAATAATACAAAAACAAAAAAATAAAAAGAGAATTTATCAAAAGACAAGAATGGATTACAGAAGGACTATTTCAATCTATAAATACAAAGAATAAGTTACATAAAAAAAGCAAAAGAGAACCTAACAATATAGATATTAAAAATGAATTCAAACTTTTTGACAAATATTTAAAAATTTTGATTGATAAAGCTAAACATAATTATTATAAAAAGAAAACAGAAGAAGATCAAAATAATCCTAAACAATTATGGGAAGTATTAAAAGAAATTGGTAAACCAAAGAAAAGCAATGAAATAACTAAACTAAAATATAACAATTCTGAAATAACGGAAAGTAAAGACATAGCGAATCAAATATCAAAGTTCCAAGTAAGAGTTTTCCATTCCAAACTACTAGTAATAGTATTGTGATTTCTTCCACCACTGAGAATGACGTTAGAAAAATTATAGTAAATCTTAAAAAGAAAAAATCGCCCGGGATAGATGAAATAACATCGGAAACAATAATTGCTATTGTGGATAAAATCACAACACCTCTAACTTACATATTCAACAAATGTATTTCTGAGGGATGTTTTCCACTAAAACTGAAGGAAGCTGTAATAATACCCATACACAAAGGAGGCAATAAAGAGGACTGTAGCCAATATAGACCTATTTCTCTAATACCTGCATTAGCCAAAATATTTGAGGGATTATTAAAATCAATGATAAATGATTATCTAAATAAATATAATATATTATCTAGTAGACAGTATGGGTTCCGAGAAGCAAGATCAACCCAAGATGCCATTGCTTACTTAACAACAAAAATCTTAAAAGCTATATATGAAACTAAGCCAACAGTTTGTATATTTGTTGATATGGCTAAAGCCTTTGATACCGTCAGCCATGAAAAACTACTACACACACTAAGTAATATTGGTTTCGGAGGAAATTGTTTAAGATTGATGCAGAGCTATCTAGAAAATCGTAAACAGTGTGTCAAGGATGGAGAGAAATGCAGTGATTTTAAACAAAATAATTACGGAGTCCCTCAAGGCACAATACTGGGACCTATACTGTTTACTATATATATAAATGATTTCTTCTCCTACCAACAAAACGGGACATCATAAGTTTTGCCGATGATACTGTTGTATTCTATGAAGACGATACATGGGATAATCTTAAAGAAAAAATTGAAGGAGATTTTGGAACCATTATTGACTTTTTTAGTAGTAAACTACTGACAGTAAACACTGAGAAAACCTTCTTCGTACCATTCTGCAGTTACTCAAACGGACTTCCTCAGTACAAACAATAATTAGTTTAGATAACTCTCCATTACAAATAAAAATGAAAAGCGATATAAAATATATTGGAATTTATATAGATTGTAATCTAAAATGGGAAGTTCAAGTAAATAATATTAACAACAAGTTAAGATGCTTAATACCAAAATTTAAGTTGTGCAAAAATTTTTGTAATACCGAACAACTAAAAAGTATTTATTATGCATTGGTACAACCGCACTTAAATTATGGAATAATTGCATGGGGGGGTTTATCAAATTATCTGAGGAATAAAATTGAAGTAACACAGAAATGGATTCTTAAAATCATGTACAATAAACTGTATACTTTTCCATCTGAAGTATTATATAATCTCAGTGGTATGCACAATTTAAAACAAGTTTATTATAGAACATTAGTAACACAACAGTATCGAAACAAAACCCAAGTAATTGAACACCTACAGAACACTAGATATAAATATTTATCAATTACCTTACCTTTAGTTAATAAAGCATTAACCCAAAGAAGCCACATTTATATGGACCAAAACTTTATAATATGTTACCAAACTATATTAAATTATTAAATTCTCAAAGAATATTTAAAAAACATTTAAAAAAATTTATGAGTCAGATATCAAGAATGGAGATTCATAGGCTGCTTGAAATTATAAATTGAATTAATATATATTGATATGGATCCTCCTTCCGGAACACCCTCTCTCAATGAAGTTATCGGTCGTGGATTCCAAAATTTTTAAATTGATTGTCCTAAAAATAAAGTACAAACTTATAAGTATAAAAAAAATTCTTTCGCGTCTTTCTAAATCTTTCTTCTTCCGTTTTTCCACTCTTTCTCTATATCTTCCTCTTCCAACTACTTTCCAACTCCTTCTTGCTGCTGCCTTTCCATCTATTTAATACCTTTCTGCTGCTCAACTCTTTCTCTATACCTTCTTCTTTTACAATTTTCCAACTCTAACCTCTCTGTATCCTCTTATCCAATCCAATTACCTTTTTATTTATAAACTCTTCTTATTTTAATTTAAATTTCACTATTTAATTTTTTTACAATTTTATTTCATCTGACATTTTTACAATTCACTTCTTGACAATCTACTCAATAATAATCAATATTTCAAAAACAACTTATAAACTAAACAAAAACAATCAAGATACCAAAAAAAATTAACCTGGACAACCAATTTACAAATAATGGATCATGTTCCAACATTTCATTGAAAGAACGTGCACCATTAAGAAAAATCCATATCAATTTCCCCCAAATTTGATTTGACTTGGTGAATTACTTCACCTTGCCAAATCAAATTTCCTGTCAGTAAGAAATTTTTCCTCACCATCAGTTGTCAAGCCTTAACTTTAATTATTCCAATTTTAAATTTCATACAAAAATAAATCATTAACATTAAACATTCCACGAATTTCTTCGCTTCCAATAAATTTAACTATATAACTATTTCCCTCATTCTCATTTACAATTTCATATGGTCCCTCAAAAGGAAATTGTAATTTGGCACAAATATTATTTTTTTTATTTGTTACCCTTAACGCTTTAACTATTACTAAATCCCCTTTTTTAAACGTTGTTCTATTTTTCCTTCTCTTTTCCATTCTTTTTACATATTTTTGAGCATTCTTATTTTCCCTTATCCTAACTTCTTCTAATACCTTTTCATATTCAATTCCCCTTTCCCTTATCCATTTCCTTTGTGGATTATTATATACACTGGACACTCATTCATAATAGTACTTGGCACTTCATTCAAATAACATTCTACCTCATTTAATTTTTCTCCCCATTTCCGATTATTTTGATATACTAAAATTCTTAAAAACTTATTTACTTCTTTAATATACCTTTCAGCAGGATTTCCTGCTGGGTGTCTAATACTAATAGTACTACACTTAATTTGATGATTTTCAAAAAAATTTTCAATTTTTTTATTTTTAAAATATGTTGCATTATCTAAAATAATATTTTGAGGTTTCCCTATCTGTTCTATATATTGATTTAACTTTTCTATCACTATTTTCGTTTTCATATTCTTTGTTGCATATAGTTTAACAAATTTCGAAAACACATCCACTATTATTAAAATATTATTATTTCCCTCTTCATTTACTATTAGATTACTAATAAAATCTATTGCCACTATTTCTAAACATTCGTTTGCTATTACAGCTTTCACAACATTATAATTTTTATGATTTTTCTCTTTTCCTAAGTGACAAACATGACATTTTCTAGTTACCTCTTTCGCTATTTTATGATCCCTTTTACATATATAATTTTCCCTAAAAATTAACCATATTTTTCTTGCTCCTATATGCCCATATTCCAAATGTAATCCCTTTAGAATTCTTCTCCCCAAATCTTCCGTTATTACATACAATTCTATTTCTCCCACCTTTTTAACTACTATATTATCCTGTACTATTGATCTATTTTTTTCTTTTTCTGTTAAATTTCTTTGATCTTCTAATATTTGATTTAATGAATATATTCCTTCAACATCTTTCATTACATTCACACCTATTTTAATAATTTTCCTATTCTCAGTTTTTTCTTCCCTTGTTAATGCATCTGCTACTAAGTTTACCTTTCCTGCTATATATCTAATTTCAAAATCATACTCTTGTAAACTCAATATCCACCTATGAATCCTATTGTTTCCAAATCTATTTTTTAAAATTGATGTTAATGCCAAATGATCAGTTTCCACATAAAATTTTCCCCCTAATAAATAAAACCGTAATTTGTTTATACAGAATATGATACTTGCTAATTCTAATTCTGATACACTATAATTTTTTTCATATTTCTTTGTTATTCGTGATACAAAACAAATTGGAACTTCAACTCCCCTCTGAATCGGAATTAATACCCCCGCAAACCTATCTTTTGATGCATCAGTACGTAATATAAACTTTTCATGATAATTTGGATGATATACTATTAACTTTTTACAAAATTCCTGTTTTAAATTTTGAAACGCTTCTTCCCTTTCTTTTGTCCATTCCCACTTCTGATTTTTTTTAATAATTCTATTAACTTTAATTCCTTTTTACTTAGATCTGGTATTAATCTCTTATAATAATTAACAATTCCTAAAAATCCCCTCAATGTCTTTAAATTTGTTGGCCTTTTATACTCTCTAATTCCTTGTATCCTATTCTCATCCATTTCCATTCCCTTTTGATTTATCTTATATCCCAAAAATCTTTTTGAAAAAACCTACATTTAATAATATTTATATTTAACCCCGCAATATCTAATTCTCTCATTACAATTTATATATGCTCCATATGATCTTTTTCATTTTTAGAAAATATCAAAATATCATCAACATAATGCAACACAAATTCATCATAATTATCTAAAATTTTATGCACTGCTCGTACTAATGCTGCACAAGCACTTTGCACGCCAAATGGAACTACACAAAACCTATATACTACCCCATCTATTGAAAAACCTGTATAATCTCTACTTTGTTTATCTAAAGGAATCAACCAAAAACTATGTTTTAAATCAATTTTAGAGAAGCACTCTGATTCACTCAACCTTCCAAAAATCCCATCCACATTCATTGGAGCTTCATATTGCGGAATAGAAAATTTATTGATATTTCTTGCATCCAAACATAATCTTAATTCCCCATTTGATTTTTTAACAACAACTATTGGATTTATAAACCTAGTGTTACTTTTTTCTATAATACCCGCTTCTAACATTTCTTTTATTTGTTTTCCTACCTCTTTTCGATACAAATATGGAATTGGATATGTTCGTATTCTAAATGATTCTATGTTCTTTACCTCAATCTTATGTACATATTCTTTAGCTACTCCCATTTCCTGCATTATCAATTTTTTATATTTAATAATTATATTTTTCACTTGTTCTTTAAATTTTTCATCACATATAAATTCAAATTTGTAAATTTTCTCATAATCCGGATCTTTCTCCATCAAATTTATTTGTTTTGATTCATTACCCTTATTTTTTTTAGAATTCCATTTTACTTTCTCATTTTCAATTTCCACCCATTTATTTTCATAATCAATTTTCACATTATATCTATTTAACAAATCAGTCCCTATCACTATATCTATTCCTAAATTTTCTACTAATAAAAATTCCATTTCTACTATTTTTTTATTTCCTAATTCTATTGATTTAATAACTGTTTTATTTACTTCATATAATTTTTTTCCATTTGCACCTACCAAAGTTACTTTTGGCACCGTTATTAATTTTTCTTTTTTATCTATCAATTTTTTATTTAACAATGATGCCTCAGAGCCTGTATCTATCAAACATAAAATATTATTAATTCCTAATTTCCCTTGTATATAAATTAACCCATTTTGTCCCTGAAATTTATTATCCTCCCCAAATTTAACAAATTCCTTCGGATGCTCGTAAATACATCGTTGTTTATTATTTTTTGGTAAGTGCCCTATTAAAAGTTTTCCCTATGTATTTCTACATCAACATTTTGTATCACATCTTCTTCCTTATGTATCTGTTGACCCCTTTGAATATTATTTACCATTCTATTTCTTCCTTCTCCTGACCTTTCTTGATTTCTATTTTGGTTCTCATTCCCTCGACTAAATTGTCCCCTTCTTCCTTCAATACCATTTCTCTCATAACTTTGAGTCCTATTACCATTCATATTTTCATTTCTTCGATCTCCTCTTTCAAAATTCTTATTTTGATTATTATATTGTGCTTCCCTATTGTTTCCATAATATCTTCCTACATTGTATGTTTCTCGATTTAAATTTTGTTCAATTCTTTGTAAATATTGTTGTAAACTATCTATAGTCTTTATATTCTGAATTGCTATTGTTTCTGTGATATTATATCGAAAATGTCTTGATATATATTGTATTATATCTTCTTCTCTTAACTTTGGATCCAAATGTATAGCAGTACTGTATAAGTATAAAGCATAACTTGAATAATTCATTCCCCCTTCTTGATATTTTCCAAAATATAATTTTTCTCTAAATTTAGATTGAGCGAAATCACCCCAGAAATAACTTAAAAACTTTTTCTCAAATTCTTCCAACACAAATATTTCTTCTTCTTTACTGGCAAACCATATCAGTGCCTGCCCATCTAACATCTCACGCAAGTATTCTCTTATTTCTTCATGGTCTCTACACCATTTTAATTTATTTTTCACCATTCTTATAAAAATTTTTGGATGAGTTTTATTAATATTCCCATTAAATTTATGTTCAATTTTACTTATACCCATATTATTTTGATTTCTATTTATATTTCTTTTTTCCATTTCTTCTAATAACATTTCACGTTCTTTTTCTTGTACTACCTTTATTTCTTCTACTTTTCCTTCCATCTCACTTATCTTCTTTACTGTATCTTGTTTTATAATCTTTTCTAAGTCATTCAATTTTTTATTTGTATTAGTATTGATTTCTTTGATTTCATCTTTACATTCTTTTATTTGTTCTTTACATTCCTTGTTAATAATTGTTTTAATTTTTACTTCTTGTAACTCCTCTATTTCCGTTATTCTCACTATTATTTCCGTTCTTATTTCTTTCTTTGTTTCTTCCAATTTTTGTTTGTTTATTTCCATTTGTTTCTTCATCTCATTTTTGAATTCTTCTTTTATTTCTTTTTGCATTAAATCCATATTCTTGTTTATTTCTTCTTTATTTTTGTTAATATCTTGTTTTATCAAATCCATATTCTTGTTTATTGCTTCAGCATTTTTGTTCATGTCTTTATTTTCTTTTTTCATTACATCCATATTTTTGTTCATTTCTTTCATTTCTTTTTTCATAGAATCCATATTCTTGTTTATTTCTTCTCTAATATTTCTGTTCATTGCTTCATTGTTTTTGTTCATATTTTTCAACATTTCCATCATTTGTTCCCATGATGAATCCCTTCTATCCCCTATTTTACTATCCTGATTACCCTGATTATCCTGATTATCCTGATTATCCTGATAACCTGATTACCCTGACTTCCCTGACTATCCTGTCCATCCTGACTCTCCTGATTATCAATATTATCCCCTTGCTCTAACATTCTATCTGTAATTTCCTTTCCCCCTCTTAATTTCATACAACTATTTATAATTTATCTAATCTTTCACTCCGAATCACACACCTTTGTTTTTTAATAAAGCAAGCTTGACACCTAATAGTTAAGAAAAATCTCTTACCCTCAGTGCCGAAGCAGCCACACGTTTCTGGGCGCCAATTGATATGGATCCTCCTTCCTGAACACCCTCTCTCAATGAAGTTATCGGTCGTGGATTCCAAAATTTTTAAATTGATAGTCCTAAAAATAAAGTACAAACTTATAAATATAAAAAAAATTCTTTCGCGTCTTTCTAAATCTTTCTTCTTCCGTTTTTCCAATCTTTCTCTATATCTTCCTCTTCCAACTACTTTCCAACTCCTTCTTGCTGCTGCCTTTCCATCTATTTAATACCTTTCTGCTGCTCAACTCTTTCTCTATACCTTCTTCTTTTACAATTTTCCAACTCTAACCTCTCTGTATCCTCTTATCCAATTCCAATTACCTTTTTATTTATTTATTTTTTTATTTATAAACTCTCCTTATTTTAATTTAAATTTCAATATTTAATTTTTTGAAGTTATACTTCTATTCGTACACCCTGTAGAAAAAGATTATGTAGCGTTAAATGGGAAAAACCATTACATATGTAATGGTGTGAGTAAGAGAGAGACAAAAACACATATAAGGTATCAGTACATTGAAAAGAGATAGATATACAAAAAACAATCTGAGCTAATGTTTTAGAATATCATAGTAACGTATTACATTGTGTTTGACGGATTACTTTATAATTCTGTCACGTAAGTAAACATATAAAGTTTAGTATTTTATATTAATAATATTAATCATAATATGTATTCAGTAATTTGCATTATATTTTGCACTATGGGGTTGTGTAAACACTTTCTTTGTACATTGATCGTTTTACTGTTTAGTTTTCGTGTTTGAAGTAAGGACACACATCAACTGGTCTTATTTTTCTAAGTATTTATTTAATTGAATGCAGTTAATTTTTTACAAAATTTATTTCTACTTGCCTGTGTTTGTAGTTTATAGTTATTAAGTTTTATTAGTTAACAGTGCATAGAAGTTAGAAGTATAACTTCTGCCGGCAGTCCCACTGACTGCCACACCCTTTTTTACAATTTTATTTCATCTGACATTTTTACAATTCACTTCTTGACAATCTACTCAATAATAATCAATATTTTAAAAACAACTTATAAACTAAACAAAAACAATCAAGATACCAAAAAATACTTAACCTGAACAACCAATTTACAAATAATGGATCACGTTCCAACATTTCATTGAAAGAACGTGCACCATATATATATAAAATAAAAAATAATAAAAAACTGATACAAATATATTATTATTGTTTCATACTGCACATTGCGTCAATAACCGCGAGCGGAGACCATATCCATGCGGTTTAAAAATATTTATTTATTATTGAATGTATAAAAATAATTGAAATTCTTTAATTAATTTAATTTTGTATCTGAATTTTTTATTATTTTATTGTTTTTCTATTGTATTATTATATTTTTGTATCATTAATGATGAATAAATAATAACATAACCAACATTTATTGTTCATATTTTTATTTTGGATGAAGTTCTTAATACATTAAATATATTATCAAAGCACCTACAAGCCACCGAAACAACTTTAGGAAAAGCTTCTAATATAATAAGGGGTGTTATAACTTCATCAGAAGAAATAAGAACTGAATCCTATTATAAAGATTTGCATTATCAAATTGAAGCAATTGCTAGCCAGCACGATATATCTTTAGAGCCGCAAGGTTTTAAAAGAAAAAAACAATTTTCATCAAAACTAAAGGACTTTGTTACTGATTCCACCATTGGGACCATAGAAACAGACTCTAATCCAGAAGCGCACTGGCGTGCAAATGCTTTTTATCGCATTTTAGATGCAACTATTGGTTTTTTAAAAAGTAGATTTTCCGACGAAAGTTTAGAGGTGGACAAATCCATTGATCACTTTATGCAATTAAATTTTGATTCTTCCTTAATTTTTATTAATCAATACTCTAATGTACTTAACATTCATAAAGTGTCATTAAAGGCCGAAGTGAGAGTATTTAAAATGTCTTAAGCAATTCAGGCAAAGCTGTAAATTTTGAAAACTTAAAATCCATATTAAATAAAGAACCTATTTAAATTTTTACAAATTGTTTCAAGTAGCGGTAATATTGCCAGTATCATCTGCTACATGCGAACGAAGTTTTTCAGTTATGCGACGAATATTAGATTGGTTGAGAACCTCTATGGGGCAAGAGCGATTTTCCAATCTGGCTATGTTGTATATTGAAAGAGACGTTTAGATTTAGATTTAGTTGTAGACGACTTTTCAAAGAAACAAAGAAAGTTAAAGTTAACTTTAAATTAAAAAAAATACATGTATTCGAGTCACCCTGAATAAAAGTTGTTCAATTTTGCACTGATAACTAGTCTTATTTTTGTTAAAATATTAATTAAAACAAATTTAGTTTTAACATTTTTTTATTGGGGTGATTCGCAATGAAACGGGACAAAGTGCCATGTAATCCTTTACTAAAAATGTAACATGCATGTCCTAATCATATACCTACCAATATATGATTTAAAACACATACCTTGGTATTTTTTTTTCAAAACTCTACTGAGATCTGAGATTAGTATGGTGGCTGGTTAGACGCAGTGGGTGACAATGTTTTTTATACGAAAAGCTAGGTGGTTAATTTTTTAGCGTTTTTGGGGTGGCACCTAAAAAAAATGTGCCACCTGAAAAAATGGCGGGCTGTTTGGGTTCTATTTTTATTCCATATATAGCATTGGGGCTTAAGCCGCCCCCAAAAAAAACGACTCTAGTTGCGCCTATGGTTCCCATTACTAAAAATGTAATTTCATTGATCCAAAAAAATGGGTTTCAAGTACTAGATATTATAACTGACAACCACAGAATTAACCGATCCATGTTTTCTAATATAACAAGCAAAAATGGAAATTCTTTCCCCAACCCTGATCTACCAGACAGCAAAATATTTACTAGCTTTGATTTTGTGCATTTATTTAAAAACATAATTAATAATTGGCGAAACTTAAAAAACTTACGTAAAACCTTTGTTTATCCAGATTTTGACAATTTTGATGTGATTAGACATGCAAAATATAATGATATTAAGTATATGTATGAGCAGGAGAAGGACCTTGTTGTAAAAAAGCTTCTAAACTTAACCATAAAACTAGATACATTCAATAAATAATTAAACAAAACTAAAACTAATATAAGGTACCGACAATTACTAACTAAATGTTAAATTACACTTGTTTCCTTTTACAACAGCATCATGTTAAACTATGCACATAAAGTAATTTGTTTTGGAGTTTAAATATTATATATGAATATTTATTGTTCCAATTACTATACTGATTTAATTATTTTAGACGAAATATCAATACTATTTACGCGATCTTTAAATCAATGAATTTAAAAATACGCGCTCGCTTGAAACCGATCTGAATGTCTTGCCGGTTGCGGCGTTGCCAAGTGGTTGCTCACGACTTGTTAAGTGGAGTAGGGATGTGGTAATATATACAAAATTGATATCATTAGAAGTGAAAACTGGATAAGGAGCACGAAATCTATATATATAAAAGCGAAAATTCACTCATCACCGTATCTCAGAAACTATAAGACATACAAACTTGAAATTTGGCATGTAGGTTCCTTATAGGGTCTAGACGTCCGCTAAGAAAGGATTTTACGAAACTCTACCCCTAAGGGGGTAAAACGGGGGTTGAAAATTTGTATGAAAGTCCTATGTTTTTGAAATAAGGGACTTGAAAATTAAAATGTTTTCTTTAGATGTGTGGAGGTGTACAAGTTTCGTTCCAAATTAGTTAGTAATATTTGTTTTTTTCTTCGTTTAGTAAAATTATGTTTATTTTAAAGTTTCATGCCAATTAGGTGCAAGGGTGCTAGCTTAGATCTGCTTTTTTTTCATTGATTATACTGACGTTTATATCAAATTGTCATATCGATTACTTACTGAAAAAAGTTTGTCTTTTTCGTTAAGTAAACTTACGATTGTTTGAAAAATGGATGGAGAAATTGTAACAGTCACTGTTGAAGGATTAGCAATCCGATGTAGAGTGAAAGAGATACCTGGCGATGGAGCGTGTTTATTTTCATCTCTGTCTTATTTGCTTTATGGAAATATTTCAATGGCTGCTCAAGTTAGAGCTAATATAGTAAGCCACGTGTCAAACGATTGGCAAAGATTTAGGTGTTTTACTATGGACCGATCCGGGACCCCTTACGATACAAAACGCCTTTATAAATTCCACTTTAATTTCATTTCTTTCTTCTTGGGTATCGGGAAATCGTATCTTGTATGCATTAGATTATCATGGATAGCATTTATTACTAATCTTACATATTTTCCAACAGTAGTTTGGCTCATTCCAAAGTTGTATTCTTCGCCTAAACAACGTTGATATGAACCAGTCGCTAAGAATCTAAGTGTTACAAGTACCATATTTTGAATACTAATTCCTTTGATATTTAGTCTTTCCGGAAGATGTGGATGTAGTAAATCTATAAGCTGTAGAACTTGATGTTGTTTCAGGCGAAATAACTCAGTGAACCTATTTTTAGACAGTCTAAATGGATCAGATTTTACTCGCAATAATCGTTTCGTTCTCAAAAGAAGAATATTTCTTTCTCTGGCTCTAGCTAGTCTTTTATGTTCCTGCAATTGTATTTGAACAATTGGTAACATATTCAGAGTTACGTTTTTTAGTTATTAAAAATTTTTTATTTGAAATCAAACTATTCAAAACAGTAACATGGGTCAACATAACCACGAAAATGTGAAAAATTCGATATCTCGACAGCTCAAGACCTGTCGAGTAATTTTAATCGAGTCGAGACGAACAATCGAAATTCGTGTGCGACATTCTGATCGAATTCCTAAAGTTGGTCGAGTAATCGAGTTTCATGCTCCCATCACTGTTTAAATATAAAGAACCTAGTTAATTAATTTAGGTATATATTTTTTAAGAACATTTTCATATTATTTTTCTAAGAGTCATTGGCGAACAATTGAATAGTAAAGTAGAGAGAACATTTTCAAAATATATAAACTTAGGAATTTTCGGAAATATATCTGGCAACCTAGATTCGAAAGTCGGTTCCTTTGATATGGTAAGGAGGCGTGGTTGGCTTATAACATTAATATTAGTTAAACTATAAGCGTTAAAGACAATTAAACAGTCTCAGATAAGTTTTTTCCGGAGTAACATCATTTACTAACGTTTTGTGCTTTGAAAACAAATTTGTATATTTTGTTTATCACATTTTTTGAAATGTCTGTAGTGGAGAATATATGCGTCTGTGAAACTGGGCGTGATAAAAATATAATTTTATTTACCACCGAAACTCTCAATAAATCTGAAACTATTTTAAAAATCAGAGTTTTACATCGACTAAAATATAGTGACGTAAGTGTCAAGTGAAAATATAAATACGGTTAATATTGTGTGCAAAAGTCAAATTGATAGTGGATCAGATCAGTTTACTCCGATATCTGATTTGGACGTTTCTTTGTATGTATTTTTTGTAATAAAGAAAAAAAATATATAAACAACAAATACAAAAACTTTTAACCTGTACAGTTTTATCATTAACTAACATCAAAGAATACGCAGCAACCATCAACGATACAGATCACTTATCACGAATAGAACATAAAAATGTATCCGAAAATGTATCGTATCATAGTTTTTGTAAATTAGAATATAATAAATAAGATGAAATCAGCTAATTCGTCAAAAAATTCTTCCTTATCTATGGAAAGAGAAATGTATAAGCAAGCGTTTGATGAATTGAGTGTGTATATCAAGAATAATTTAATAAAAGACGGAAAATGTGTGCTTTTTTCAACCGTGTGTAATAAATTTCAAGACATTTTAACTAATATAAGCGGTGATACTCTTGCTAAAAGTAAAAATTCCAAAGAAAATTCGTTTTCTCAAAAACATCTAGAAGTGAAAATTTTCCACATAAAATTAAAATTGTCACTATACGCCATAAAAAAATAGTTACACCGAATAGAGGTATTGACATTAATGATTCGATTTTAACATCTTTAGAGTTTGAAGAGATACTATATAATGCATAAGAAAAGAAATCCTTAAAATACAAAAAAATTCATTGCCTGAAAATTTTGGTGTTAGTGACGTAATAAATGGTAAATGTACTATTCCGGAAAGTCTAAAAAATTCTATTTAACTTTAAAAATTGAATTGAGGTGGTCGATACTTGATGAAAATTCATGGTTAATATAATATAAATTGATGTATATTACGACTAATTTTCACAAAAAACTTTTTCTTTTTTCACGACGCGTTTCGCTACAACATTAGCTTCGTCAGGTGAAAGTATATATAGTTTATATACTTTCACCTGACGAAGTTAATGTTGTAGCGAAACGCGTCGTGAAAAAAAAAAAAAGTTTTTTGTGAAAATTAGTCGTAATATACATCAATTTATATTATATTAACCATGAATTTTCATCAAGTATCGACCACCTCAATTCAATTTTTGAAAACGGCTCAAACGAGTTATTTGGTCAACTGGTATTATAGACTTAATTTAAGATGTGCAATAGTAACACAGAACATCTGGTTCTTCAACAATTGTTTAAAAAACGAAGTGTTTCCCAAGTTTATCAACTTGAAAACTAAGAATAAAAGCGGTCCAGCAGCTAGAGGTATATGGCTCAAAGAAATTAACAAACAAGAATACAAGAAGAGAGACACTTATAATATCTATCTTAAGGTAATCCGTACTGAACTATTATTTAGATTACATTTCATAGAGTTTTCAATTGTAGATTCAGACAATAGAAATAAAATTCAGGATACTGTTCATAAGAAATACATTAGACAAAAACAAAAATTAAAATCACTTATTAGCAACAAACAGTCATATGGTCATAGTACATATAAAAATAAAAATTATTCAGAACATCAATTCTATCCTAGATTTATTCATTTAACCAATACTATTTTCGATGACTCAGAACAAAATTTAATAAAAAAGGGTTTCAAACACAATATCAAACCATTAATTAACCCCCAAAATTTAGAAACTCTTGGTGTTGAGACAGAAGTTATTTTGAAAGATCACCCAAATAGCACAAATCTAAAATATCTCACGGCAAACAATATTAGAAATAATTTTATCAAACACAGTCCATATAGTAATGAACACCACATAGCTAAAATCATATCTAAAAAATCTATTGACAATAACTTAATTTTTACTAGAGCTGACAAGGGTAATACTGTTGTAGCCTTGGATCATATGGATTATGTGTCTAAAACCATAGATTTTATTAACTCTGGTAATTTTCAAATATTAAACAGTGATCCTACAAATACATTTCAAAAAACAATCAGACAATTAATAGACTAATAGTATCATAGATTTCAAAGATAAATTCAAATTGATTTCAATGAATCCATTAGCTCCACAATTATATTCGTTAATTAAATTACATAAAGAAAATAATCCAATAAGACCTGTAGTTTCATATGTTACAGCTCCTGCATATAAAATTTCTCATTTCCTTATCAATATAATCACTAATCATTGCAATTTTAAATCAAAATTTAATATTAAAAATTCTTTAGATCTAATAAATAAAATACAACATTTCAACCTTCCAGTTAACGCTAAGTTAATTTCTTTTGATGTTAAAAACTTGTTTCCAAGTATACCACCCAAGGAAACAGTAAAGTTAGTTGAAAATTTATTAGATAAAAACAACGTAAACCCAGTCATTACATTAGACATTTTACAACTACTTAACATTTGCCTTCAACAAAATTATTTTCAATTCAATAATAAATTCTATAGTAGCAATGAAGGTTTAATCATGGGAAATCCACTAAGTCCTTTATTAGCGGAAATTTTTATGGACGATTTAGAAAACAAAATTCATAACAACCCACTTAACAAAGAGTTTTTATATTGGCATAGATATGTAGATGATATTTTAGTTTGTTTCACTGGTACAAATAGACAATTAGATTCCTTTTTACGATTTATAAACAACATCCATCCAAACCGGTGTCTTTAAATTGCACCACCAATTTCTTATATTATACAAAACGTGAAAATAAGGGATTAAGCAGACACTTAAATAGCACCACTAACCGCTACGGGGGGTCGGCAGGTAGCTGCCTCTTTAAAGTAGGATTAACCCAAGGAAAACTTACGATTTTATTTTAAAAGTGAATAAATAGTGAAAATATCTGAAATTTAAATTCATTTGACTATTGTCCACGGCTGAAATTAATTATTGAATTTAGTTGAACTTGTTTTTATTGTTTGGGAAGTTATTAAACAGTCAAAATATTTGAAATTTGAATTCATTTCATTCTTGTCCACCGCTGAAATTAACCATGGATTTCGGTAAGTTCATACCTACAACGCTTCAAATACTGTATGAATGTAAAAATTATTTTAATTTTATTTTTTTACTCTTAAGTTTCTATATCTTTTTGTATATCTGTATATTATAATCTTTATGTAAATGTTTATATTTTTATTTTTTAATAAATATTTTAATTATATATTTTTTAATATACCTGCCTAAAGTATACTTAATTTAAGTAGGATGGACATAAAAGGTAAGTTTATATTATTCAATAGAAAAAGAGTGCAATATTATCTGCAGGGGTCCTAATCCTATATCCCAATTTTCGTGGTGCAATTTAAAGGTTGGATTTTAGACCCCCCGTAGCCGTGGTGCAATTTAATAGCGCCCCATCCAAACATTACTTTTACCATGGAATTAGAATCAGATAAACATATTAATTTCTTAGATCTCTCTATCAGTAGAGCAAACAATGTTCATAAATTTTCTATCTACCGCAAACCCACTCATACAGATATTACTATACATAACAGTTCCACTCATCCGTACCGCCACAAACTTTCAGCTTATGAGTGTATGATCCATAGACTCACAGTAGTTCCCATGTCAGAAGAACATTTTTCCAAAGAATTAAATATTATAAAACAAATTGCATTGAATAATGGATACAACCCAATAATTGTTGATAACATTTTGAATAAAAAACTACATAGACAGGCCATAAATGAAGTATATCCAATTTCAAAATCAACAGACAAACAATTTAAATGTCTTACTTACTTTGGTAACCCTAGTACAGATATAGCTAATATGCTTAATAAACATAACGTAAAAACTTGTTTTAGGACTAATAATAATTTAAGTAGATTCATCAAAAATAACAAAACAAAGATTTCGAATCATAATAAATCTGGGATTTACAAACTAACATGTGGTTCTTGTTCAAATATATATATAGGCCAAACTGGTAGATCTCGGAACACAAGAGTAGTTACACAAATAATAAATCTAATTCAACTTATTCTAACCATTTAATTCAGGAAAACCACAATTTTAATGAAAATTTTGAAATTTTGCATAACAACAACAAAGGTAGAAAACTTAATTACTTGAAAGCCCTTGAAATTAACAGATTTAAAAATTCTCAATTCTTACTAAATGACCAAACGGATGTAAATAATTCTCCTTTGTTAAATTTATTTCGATAAATATTGTCAATACATAAATAGTTCAGTGGGGATTTCCAACACTTTTAATCCTACCTAATTACTTCCTACCAATCTGTTACCTGTTCTATCCTTCGCAATAGAATAATGTGATAATATACATTTTTCATTATAGTCTTTTCGCGATCGAGAGAGAGTAATAAATCATAATTTTAACGAAATTTTACAGCCAAAAGTGTTGTGAATTTAAAACTTTTATCTGTGCCCACAGGTATTGAGGAAATATAACAATAGCTGACCCTTATTAACAATAGCCGGTTTTTATTTTAATCCCTTTTAAGCCTGTGACCCGCACCTGAAACCGAATGCTCTCACAGTTTTATTACTCTCTCTCGATCGCGAAAAGACGGACGTAGGTAAACTGGGCGCAAACCGTTTTTCAAGCGCTTCGTAGCAGGTAAACTGGGCGCAAAAATAAAAAAGGTAAAATCGAGCAGAGGATTAAGTCCCCGCGCTCAGGTATACGGAAGTTTTTTTCCCCACCCACCCCACTCTCGCTCACTCAATATATTGATGCGCGCGGCACGCCCCTTTGCGAATTCTTGCTAGACGTCGCGTGTAGTGATGCAACTTCCCAGACAATAGACAAAAAAAAATATCAATTTTCCCAGACACTGGATGAAAAAAAATATTTACAGACATGAAAAAAAAAATATCAATTTTCCCAGACACTGGATGAAAAAAAATATTTACAGACATGAAAAAAAAAATTTTTATTTTCATTTTTTACATATTAACACAATATTCTCCCAATTATTAATTGGCAGGATTAAAAAATATGTTGTGTTTTTTTTTCTTCATAATTTTTTTTTAAATTACTTTAAATTTCAATTTCCATAGATTTGCTCTTTTTCATTTTTGCTTTTGATAGCGAACTACAATAAATTACATAATCTTTTCGGCTCATCTTTTCATCGACAGAGTAGGTGGTTGGAAGTTGGCCATGATGTTTGCGACGCATTGATTGTCCCTTGTTCCAAGTCGGAGAGAATGAATCTTGGTTGTAAGTTGAATCCATGGATTTGGCACCTCTGTTTGATGATATTAAATACACTCTCATACGTTTTTTGCTCTTTATTGGGTAGCAAACAAAAAACGAGAGGAATTGCGTTTGGTTGGTTGTGATAAAATTATACGGCTAACTTCGTTATCACATAGTCTTTCGTGATTGTGCTCGGCTCCACTTCGCACAATAGTAGTTCCATCTTTTTTGGTGTAGACGGAAGCTGGACAGGTTCTTTTGGAACATCTCCAATAACTTTCTTCACTTTTTTTTAAAACTCGCGAAAATGTAAATTTAAATCCATTTATTATTAATAGCTTTTTTTGGCGTTGGGATTCACAAGACACTAATTCCATTTTTGTAGGTTTAATACACAACACTCAGGAATATATAATAAACACAAAAAAATCACAATTCCAATCAAACACTAACAAAAATTCAATCAACCTGCAGAGTTGCTGGTAAATTTTTTGAATGAGCTCATTACATAATTTTACCCGCTTTTAAGGAATAATGAGTGGGCGGTATCAATATACGAGGAGTGGGGAGGGTCAGTTGCTGCAGGTACTTTACGCCCAGTTTACCCGTTAATATTTTTTTTATACCTGAGCGCGGGGTACTTAATCCTCTGCTCGATTTTATATTTTTATTTTTGCGCCCAGTTTACCTACTGCCGAAAAGACTATAGTTTATATACTTTCACCTGACGAAGCTAATGTAGCGAAACGCGTCGTGAAAAAAGAAAAAGTTTTTTGTGAAAATTAGTCGTAATATACTCAACTTATATTATATTTAACTTTAGTTGGAGGTTATGAACGCAGACGTTGTGATAGCTTTAATGGTTTAAGAAAAGTGTCATCATTATCTCAAGACCTTATATATGCTGTTTCAAATGGGCGAAGAAAAACTTCGAAGCACTGAAAAGCTTAACGAGCAGTAGAAAGGTAATTGATATTTTAAATAAATATGGCCATTGTTGCTGTTACAATGTCCTTGAAGAACTTGAAACTGAAATGACTTATGAAGCAACTGATTCTGCTCAATCCTGTCCAGCTGGAATTTCGTTAGTTCCACATCTTAGTACCAGAGTAGCTTTTGATAACTTCGATAGATTTGTTGAAACCAGCAATGGTAAAGATACCTTACACGATACTGTAGGAATTATTTTTCAATTTGATAAACCGAAAGATGCAGGCTGTGTTATTCCAATTACTGAAACTTCCAGAAATGTATTGCAAAACAAACCAAAAGCAATTAATAATCAACTAGTACATTCTGAAAGTAGCAGTATTGGCAATTTCCTAGAGATCGATTCAAATGATAAAGAGAATATTATTTTTGTTAAAAAAATATGTTCATCAAATAAACCAATTAAAAAGAGAAGAACTTTTGAAGCTATTATTCCGGAATTAGAACCCTATCATAAAATTCTAAGAATGGTTGATTGTTTATTGCCAACAAACAGTACTAAAAGAACATACACTGTAGACACCATTGTGTATGTTATCACATGCTCTAACAATACCTAATTTACCAATGTGGGTAGGTTTTAATAGTCGGTTATATGAACATAACAGTTGTAAACAAAAAATCGCATATCTTTCGCTATTAACCATTCTCCAACCAATAGCGTAGTACATCTAACGTTACAAGAAGCTTTAAATTGCTTATGAAATTCAGTCGACAGAGTTTCCTATGTTTCGCAGTATTTTTATTCGTTTAGACCCATTTCATATTCAGATGGCGTACTTCAAAGCTATTGGTAAATTTATAAATGAACATATAATGGTTGATAGTGAGTTATTAGCGGATGGTTCTGTTAATGGATTTATCACTGGAAAACATTTTAACCGTTGTAAACGATTACACCCTATTGTCTCTTTAGGCCTGCAAATTTTACATTTTCAAGCATTTCTTAAACATTCAAACAAAGAAATTACGGATGATATAGTAAACGTTATTCAAAAACTTAATCAGGTTAAAGGTTTAGACACATTGCCAGAAATCAAAGCTTTGCAAGATTTAATTAATGAATATTCAGCGTATAAAAATGCAACAATGTCTGGAAATTTTGGAAAAACACCTCAATTTTATCCCATATATATTAATTTAATCAATTACTATCAGATTTTTTCAAGAAACATTCAAACTGCAGATTTTGGATTAGATACAAATACCCAAAATAGGAAATTAATTTTTTATACTGAATCAACAAAACTATGGTCGATAGTTAGTAAAATATCCTGATAATCTACTAAGAACAGATGAAACACATCCTGGTTTACTAGATGAATTTAAAAAAGGTTCATTTGGGCTAAAATAACTGGAAAACCATTTTCCAGGCAACCTACAGATTTTACATTAGAGCAGACAATAAATGCGGATGCAGCTAAAAACTGACTGGAATACTTCATTATACTAATTCCAGATCAGGCCGTCAACGTTGGGCTAAAAGTCACACTATTCGATCAAGCATAATATCATATGTCTATGAGGCAGTCAAATTTAAAAATCATCAAGATGAAACAGCTGATTTAGAGCCTAGTAAAATGAAAAGACATGTAACTTGCTTAAATAATTTTATCAATAAAATGAAAGAAAATATGAACCCTTTTTGTACTGATATAGATACATCTCAACTATTTAATATAATAACGGGAAAAGCAGCTCAAGAGTGTACGACTAACTTTTTACTGAACATAGAAGAAAATGGTAATAATTTACGTGAAAAATTTATATCAGAGTGTTACGAAAATCCGTTAAGATTTAAAAAACCAATAAAAAAGAATGTGATAATTAATTTTACTTCTTCATCGGAAAAAAAGCCAATTATACTTGGAGGTAAAATTCAAGAGATCAGCATACAACGTGATTTATTTGGACGACTGTTAGGTATTTCCATGTAGCATAATGTTGACATTGCCAAAATAATGACATATCCTGTGACTCCACTTCCAACTTCAATGTGTCATCTAGATGGAACAATATGCAAAACAAATAACTTAGTTCTGTTGAGTATCTTGGAAAAAAAAATTGAAACGCCGTCACCTCCTCAATTTGATATTATTATGATAGACGGATTTTTTTTGCTTCACCTTATAAAAGATATCACGAAAACGTTTGGCTTGATATCAGAAAAAGTTCTTCAAATGATTACAAAACATAATGCTAGAAGAATTGATATAATATTTAATCAGTATTTTAAAGACAACGAACAATTAAAAAGAGATGGTTTTAACGGTAATGATTTTATTATCAATTGTCCTGATCAAGTGAGACCAGCTAACTTTATTAAAGAGCTGAGAAACAGTAAGTTTAAAGAAGCGTTAATACAATTTTTTATTAATCATTGGAGCTCTGGTGAAATGGCAAACATTATCGGATCAAAAGTAATAGGATATTTGAATCATAAAAGTTGTTACTCTTATCAAGTTTTAGATAATCATGTTATTTGTAAATCAGCTGATGAATTGGAGATTAAAAATCACGAAGAAGCTGATACAAAAATAATATATCATATTTCTAAAATTGGGTAACATGGAATACTTTAAAGCTTCTGTCAAGATTTGGATAAAGATTGGTTCAGGAAATAGCTCAAGATATTTACATGTAACAAAATTATCTCATAGTTTAGGTAAATCGTTGTGTAGTGCATTACCCGGATTTCACGCTTTAACGGGATGTGATTACAACCCTTCTTTTTTTAGAAAAGGAAAAACAAATTCTTATAATATTCTTGAAAAATCTAATGAGTACCATAATGCATTTTCATTTATTGGGGATTGTGATTCATTGGAAATGGAAAAAAAATTTGCAATTTTAGAAAAATTTATCTGTAATATTAAAAAACGAAACTAAAGTTAACGAGGCAAAATATAAACCTTTTGTAAAAACGTACAAATCAACAAGTAATACAGAAAAATTTAATGCCAAATCAAATCAATGAAAATTTGATCCCCTCTTATATCAAAAAGGCTATACTCTGACAAATATTTCTTTCGATAAAAAACCATAAACATTAATTTCTTGCTCAACTATATAAAGATTAAGCCCGTTTATTTTCTAAAAAATCTTATAGAATGCCTCAATTATTTATTCCAATTATTTGTAAATATAATTCGTTACATTTTTTTTCCAGCTGAAGTTGTTACATCAGATGAAGACAGCAGTGATGATACCAGTGATGAATTAAACGATAGTGATTGCTGATTTAACATATAACAAACTAAACCTAATTAAGTAACTTCTAGATAAGAGAAACAATAATTTTTCTGTAGTTAAGAAAACTGTATAGATTTTTTTTTCATTATGTATATACAATATATTATTTTATGACAAATATATAAAATAAATAGCTATTTTTATTGAACTGTATATGTATTTTCACTATAGAATTGTATTGTGATCTTATAAGTTATATTTCAAAATAGATCATTCCGTTCGTTAATTTTTATCATATTAGATATAAGTAATAATTGGTTATCACTTTAATTACAGGTGTCAAACTTTTAAGAGGCAGTAACAGGTAAATTTACAGAAGAAAAAGAAATACTATGTCTATTCTTGATCAACGCATAGAAAAATAATCCTATTGTCAGTTAGTAAGTTACGGGGGATTGCCAGTGTTGCCGCACATTCTATTCTGCTTACGTTACCTACCCTTCACACCTCACTTGCTCGTTCTGGCTTATACTTTACATAAAAATAAGGAATTTTTAATAAATTTTTTGAAGGTGTTATTATCAATATTTTTGTTTGGTTTTTTGTAAGTGTAATTAAGAATTAATATATTATCTGTAGCAAAAAAAAATTCAGGCCTGATACTTTAGTATTAACGTATTTAGTTTACCTGTCAGGTGAGACGTCGAATACCTGCAGGTAAGATACTAGTCCCACTATTATTCACAATGGTATAAGTAAATCGGTATCTGCACAAATACAATACAAGATAAAACGACTTACCGAAAATGTTGCGAGCTCTTAGACTATATATTGCTGGAATAAAAATGGCAAATGATATGAACTTGGGAGATCTTTGGAGAAATGATAGTAGTGGTGTTGAAGCATTTTGGATTGTTATGAATAGAATAAGATTTCAGTTTCTTATGTTTGAGGTTTGATGATATTCAAACCAGACAAGACAGAGTTCAATTACACAAACTGGTTCCGATCAGAATGCTACTGGATCAATTTAGTCTAAATCTAATCTGCTTATATAACTGTGGACGAGAAGCTGGAAGCGTTCCGGAGAAATTGCAACTTTAGACAATATATACCATCGAAAGTGTGGAATACATTTTTGCTACATCTGATGCTAAATTATTTACGTTGGTAACCAACCAGATAGTTCATTTCAAGTAGACAATAGTGCAAAAGCCGAAGTAGAGAGACTTTCCCAACACATTTATGGCAGCAATCGAAACATTACGACGGATAATTGGTTTACCGGGGTAACACGAATTGCGAACTATGGTCATAAGTATCGAAGGGTCTAGGAGATAGCCGCTAATCCCTTACCCGAATTGCGAACCGTGCCTTTTTTGAAGACATAATGATGGGATGAATTGCGAACAAGACCTAAAGCGAAATGTAACCATTTTATGGCATTTAGGGTAATATTCAAATACATAATACAGAAACGAACCCTTTAGTTATACCTATGGTACAAGTAAATGGCTTTAATCGTGTTCGTTTTTTCGGAGCATTCTAGAATTGTTTTTGAATTGAATGTTGACTGTGTAGAATTGTAGAACTAGAAGCGCTGTGTGTTAAATCCGAAATCCGTTCAAATGTAGTTTAGTATTTTTATAAACCCGAACATAAAAATCTCTTCTGCTTTTTTTCGCGTATTACTTCGGCAGCATCTTACTTTTTATTAATTGTAAATATGTATACACATCTACTGATCAGTAGAGAAAAATACCATTGAAATACCCAGTAATTGTTGTTTATGAATAAAGGAATTATGTAAAAGCATATAAGTATAATATTTTTTTTTTAAATTAAAACTTTTGGCAAACTAAATTCGTAAAATAAAACCCTTTTGGTAAATTAAAATATTTAAAGGAAAAAAAGTATTTAAAATATATAAATAATATATAAATAATAATATTCAAAACAAATTATAAGCTCCACTTTCAGGTATAAAAACTTTATTACTCTGTAATCAATAGAACTCACAGCAGGTAATAAATCTAATAAAATATAATATAATTAGAGACCGGATATAAGCATTTAGCTTATTTTGTTTATAAATCAGATTTTTGGAAAAATTGCTTATTTTACTTATTTTCAGAAACGAATATATCATTTCGGGCTAGGTATGATATTAAAGAGTTTTAAGCCTCTTATTCTGTTGATAGGCAAAACGGGAAAACCCATTGTTACTACCTGTTCATACAACACATTGGGTATATTAAAAAAAAACTGTTTATATTAGATTACCAATAAAGTAATATAAAATTCACTGTGTTCATAAATTTTACTTGTAATCTTTATTTTCCATTTTCCTATTTTCGATATGTGCTTCTTAGTATTGCGTTTAAAAGTAGCGATCATTCGTTATTGAGTCTGCTAAAATCCATGACAGTTTTGAATTGATTTGATATTTTTTTGTGACTTAAATTTAAAATATGTCTAAGAACTTACATACGTTGATTGCGTCCTATTCTGAGCTGTACATTGATGGAGGAACGTGACAAGATGAAAAACGTGGCTAGAAGCTGTTTTTTTTAATCAAAACACTTTAATGCAATTAATTAATTATAATTAATATTAAAACTGAACGATGAGGGGTCAAGTTATATAGCAGTAACTAGAAAATTGTTAAATTCACAACAACTGTCAACTTAGTTTTTATTTTCACACGAATTATAAATTTGTAACTACATAGTACATTAACCAAATTGAAAAAACGAGGAGATCTTTCAGTAGATAATTAAAATTTAATAGAGAAATTTAAGGAAGATTTAAATTTATTAAGGGGTTCACAGGGAAAAAACATTTTGAAAAAATTAAAAAAAGCATTAAAAAAAATATAGGTTTTCAAACCATTGCTACTATAGCGTTAAATTAAAATGGTAAATATTGTAGACACTCTAGAATCTAGATCTACAAGTTCGTTAGAATTTAAATATGCACCAATTACGTTTGTAGATGTTTAAACTAATACTCCGGGAGCCCAGAGGGTTTTCGTAGCCGTTAAAGAGACAAGGCACCACCAAAGTTTTTTATATGTATTTTGGCCCCCTGATTACAAATATCAAGGGTGGATTCTTGAGAAATGGTTAGGAAGTTTGTTATTAACAAATAATTTGTTACTAATAAAAAAATTGTTTTTTCGCAAAACAAAAAATATTACCGTAATCCTTGACTGATTTTAAGCAAAAAATCTTTCTATGTATTTTTTCATCAGACGCACTGTTTTTAAATTAAAAATTGTTAAATATCCGAAAAATGGCAGTTTTGACATTTTTTAAATTTGCATAACTTTTTATATAATTAGTATTCTTCAACTCTGCGATTACTGTTTGACACTTAAGATCATAAAGTATAAGATGAAACGGGTTACAATACGAAAATACAATTTTTTTGTTACTTTTTAACGCTATAAACAATATGCATTTAATCTCCTCTAACGTACGACGTATGAAGGGTATGTATATTGTTTATAGCGTTTAAAAGTAATAAAATTATTGCATTTTTGAATTGCAACCGATTGCATCTCATACTTTATGATCTTAAGTGTCGAATAGTCATCGCAGAGTTTTTCAAACGATTAGGGATTTTTAATTTGAAAAATACATAAGAAGGTTTTTTGCTTAAAATCATTCAAGGATTACGGTAATATTTCTTGTTTTGCAATGTTTTTTTGTAAAATCTCGGATCAATATTTTTCAATTCTTCGATGACTATTTGACACTTAAGATCAGAAAGTATGAGATGAAACCGGTTGCAATACGACACAATCTTTTTGTTACTTTTTAAGGCTATAAACAATATGCATTGAATCTCCTGTACCGTACAACGCAGGGTGTATGAAGGGTATACTAGATCCTTATCTGAAACCATCACTAGAAATGATTTTCCTAGTTTTACATCCCAACTAAAAACAACTGATCAAGTGAAGAAAAAGAAAATTAAAGTACCTGTTAGTGACATCCAGAGATTTATATCATTGGCCAATGAGCGAAATTACCCATATCAATCTTGGTTGCAACATGACTTATGGTATGATAATTCTTTATTTGATGAAAATGATTTTATGAAAAAAAAAAACAACAACAAAAGTCTTTTAACCTAAAAATTGGGAAAAATTCTTCCCTCTCTAGAGGAAACATTAAATACTAATAAAACTTATTTGTTAAATAATGATGTTATGTTATCATCACGTACAATATCATGAAAAGAAATGCAGACATTTGAAGATGTTGCCAAAAAATTTATAAATTTGATACAGTGGACGGCAGCATTTTAAATTAAATCTAGAATAGGTCTAATATTTGACTCATATTTTAAAAAATCCATAAAGACATCAGAGCATCAAAGATGACTACAAAGTGAATCATTATGCTATATAATAAAATTATTTCTAACACTTCAATATCGAAACAAGAAGAAAAATGTTGGAGTAGTTCAAAAAACAAATTATTGTTGCGAGACTTTATAACAAAAATTTCACAAAACAAGAAATATTACCGTAATCCTTGAATCATTTTAAGCAAAAAACCTTGTTATATATTTTTCAAAATAAAAATCCTTAATCATTTGAAAAATAGCATTTTTGATATTACTCAAATTTGCATAACTTTTTATATAATTAATATTTTTTAACCCTGCGATGACTATTCGACACTTAAGATCATAAAGTATGAAATAAAATCGGTTGCAATATGAAAATATAATAATTTTATTACTTTTTAACGCTATAAACAATATGCATACCCTTCATACGTCGTACGTTACATGAGATTAAATGCATATTGTTTATAGCGTTAAAAAGTAACAAAAAGATTGTATTTTCGTATTGCAACCGGTTTCATCTTATACTTTATTATCTTAAGTGTCAAGTAGTAATCGCAGAGTGGAAGAATATTAATTATATAAAAAGTTATGCAAATTTAAAAAATGTCAAAAATGCCATTTTTCGAATGTTTAACAATTTTTAATTTAAAAACAGTGCGTCTGATGAAAAAATACATAGAAAGATTTCTTGCTCAAAATCAGTCAAGGATTACGGTAGTATTTTTGGTTTTGCGAAAAAACAATTTTTTTATTAGTAACAAATTATTTGTTAATAACAAATTTCCTAACCATTTCTCGGGAATCCACCCTTGATATTCGTAATCAGGGGATCAAAATACATAGAAAAAACATTGGTGGAGCCTTGTCTCTTCAACGGCTACGAAAACCCTCTGGGCTCCCGAACTATAAAGATATCGGAGGAATCAAATTGAGCACCACTTAGCAGGTACAAGACTTCGGGTTGGGGGTTGTATAGAGAAAGTACTACAGCCGGCAACGTTGCATCACGAAATCTCCGAAATTTCCGTATGCCCGACTATGCGCGTAAAATCTTCCCAAGTTGCAAAAAATAGTGTTAGAAGTTTATTTTCATCTTATCTTCCAAACAAACTTAATATCGGTGACGATAACAGATTTGTTACTAGCGAACGGGGCGAATAATTTTTACCGGTTATAAATTTAGAAATAATAAAAAAAAACAATAATCATCTTTAGCGCTGTTTTAAAAACAATTGTAAATCATATATAACCACACAAGGTGATAATTTCGAGATAATCAAAAGTGAAATAAATTACAACCATGAAGCACCACCAATATTGAAACAAAAAGTAAGTTATTTTTTTTGTTTTTGATACTGTATTTGGTACTTTGATTGATTTTTTAAACAATGATGTTATTCCTAAAAAATAATTATTTATTTTGGTATTGTAGATATCTAATGCTAGTAAAAGAAAAGCCAATGAAGATCCATCAGAAAAGCACAGCAAAATAATAAGCTGGGCCTTAAGAAAAGAAAAAACCGAAGGAAACTTAAATTCCAAAGATGTTCACTTGATAAGAAGAGCAATTTATAATACTAAAAGAAAACTTCATCCAAAAATTCCAACAAGTATTCAAGAAACTTTTGATTTTCTTGAAGAAATTAATGTGGAAACAAATAGAAAAGAATTTTTTTAAACAAAATAGACAAAGAAAACCAATTTATTTTATTTACGTGCCAGTCGAATATTGATTGCGCAAAAGAAGCTGACATTTTTTTTATGGATGGGACATTTAAGTCTTGTCCAAATTATTTTTATCAACTTTACACGATACATGCTTATATAAGAAATGTATATATAACGTTATAAGCCGACATTACTTGTTCTTAACCCAATCTCTAGTTATCTACAGAAAGCCCGAAACGACGAACATCAAAGTCATAAGGAAAGTATTTGTAAATGATTAATGTATTTGCAAACAATATTTTTGCTTAATAAAAACCTGCACTTTTTCTCCGCTTTTCTGTTTTTCTACCATTTAATAATTTTGTGTTAGCTGGCAAATCAGCTAAAATATATACGGTAATACTTACATACTTGAAAAGTTCAGATATATGCCCAAAAATAATTATACTCGATTTTGAGAAAGCAATGCAACCGGCAATACAAAGCATTAAAACATTCTTGGCATCGCAAAATACAAGAATTTGAATTGACGAATGTTTATAAAAGCAAAAAGTCTGAAGGCGGAAAATGGTTACAAATGGTTTTTGGATTTCCATTTTTTGAAGGTGAGGATGTAAGTCATTTATATGTTTTCGTAAACTCAAAGGTAACATAATTCTGTTTTTTAAGGTTGGAGATAAGTTCGTAGATATTTTAATGGTAGCAATTCCTAACGACCAACGGTTTACTATATTTGCCGATTATTTAGTAGAAACCTATTTTAGCGAAAATGCTGTCTTTCCTCCTCAAATTTGGACCACAAACTTGGAATACCCAACAACATCCAACGCCTGCGAATATTTTCACAAGCAATTAAATAATAATATTTACCATCCACGCCCCGATATTTACAGTTTCATTGATGTGTTGCTAAATTTTCAATTATTTTCATATATAAAGATTAGATCGACAAATTTTAATGAAATTAGTAGACAGAGAGACAAAAAGATTAAAACTTATATTAATTTGTACAAAAACAAATCTATATTAAGCGACAAAATATTTTTGGAAAAAGTATGTTTTGTTAATTTCCCTGTGAATTTGTAAATATATATAATTTTTTTTAATAAATAAATAAATTTTTACAATTTAAAAATTATAGTTTTATTTACATTTTTTTTACTTATTTACTGCTGTTTTCTTTACGTGTTTTTATTTCTTTACAGTAACATTATTTTTATTTATTATATATATGTCGTAGTCACTTGGCGATTCAGTCACATAGCTATGTGACTGGGCTATTTTAGGCACATAGCTATGTGCCCGTCACTTAGAAACGCGCCGAGTATAGATCCATCACATCTCTATATGACTGATTTTAGTCCGTAGTCACATAGCGATTCCGGCACATAGCTATGTGCGGAGGACAAGTCAGTCACTTAGAGATTTATCAAATTCAAGACCATCGCATCTCTATGTGACTGATTTTAGTCCGTAGTCACATAGCGATTTCAGCACATAGCTATGCGCGGAGAGAAAGTTAGTCACTTAGGATCTACGTTGAGTATTATTACAGAAAACTGTAACATTGTCGTATTTAATAAAGCGTGTTATCAATAGATATCAAAGAAATAATAAAATTTTATTGAAGTAAAACTTCTTTAGCGAGACTTGGAGTAAAAAAGTTATTCTAACGGACGTGACGTCATTCTAATAACAGAAACCGGAAACAAACCCTAATACAAAATACCTAACACGATTCTGCATGGGCGCCGGCAGCAGGGTGCAAGAGGGTGCGCTTGCACCCCCCTGCTATGAAAGAAAATACCTGAATTTACCAGAAAATTATATATTTTTTAATTTTTTTATTAAATTATTGTTTGAATAAAAACTAAAGGCGTCGCGGTTGCTGTCCAAATCATTCTACATTCTATATATATTAGATCATAATAGTGTGTAGATGCAGATGCACCTCCCTGAAAATAATCCTGGCGGCGCTCATGCGATTCTGCCTACTATATTAAATAAAATTAAATCTGTAATTCTATGAATTGACACCTTGTCATCTTGTTAACCAAAATACATTGCTCGTAAATAGTTTTTTGTGTATAAAGTGTTTGTATTAAATATGAATAAACAAAGTGGATTTATTAATGAAGAAAGTGATGAAAAAATGTTGAATGAAAATAGTGAGTACTCTATATGAATACATTCTATTTTTGGTGTGTAATTACACTATTTATACCTAATTATTTATACCTATTATTTATACCAATTATTTATACCTAGCTATTTTCGTTTTATAGACTTAAAGAGCTAAAAAGAAAAAGAAATTGTGAACGTCAAAGGGCATATTATAAGCGCCAGAAAGATTTGAAGAAAAATGACAAAAATGAAAAAATTATGAGACAGCGACATTCATTATGATTTGATTAAGTAAGTTTATATACATACATACATATTATGATATTAAATAATTGTTTATACGGAAGCTTTACGTTAAGTAAAGAAGCATGTTGCACGTTTTTGTTCATAAAATAATAATATTCGAAATGTTTTAACACTTTCTTATACTTATTTTAGGTTTGGTTAGGTAGCCATAAAGGCCATAAAACCACTAGTCAGGATGGCTGATCTTTTACCAGCAATAACAGATCCTTCGTATACGTGAAGGAAACAAACTTAACTCAGGATTTTAAATTTTATGCAATATGCTATAAAATGCTACAAAATGAAATGGTTATCTAACTATCGAAGGCTATTGTGTTGTGTTGTATTACAATAAGGTAGATACAGCTACAAAATCACACATTCTAAACGTAATGTGTGTATATTTTTAATATTGTTGACCTATTATTGAAGCAAAACTTTTTTAGGCGCGACTAGGGGTAATTTTAACGTTAGATTCTGATGGAAGTAACTGTGTAATTTCAGCTATGGGAGGAGCTTAAATTTTCGAAATTTGTTTATGAAATTTTCAAACGGTTTCAAATACATTAATGGTATTTAGAGAGTAAAATCTATGTTTCACATTTTAGTTATCATAAACCTATTATTTCATATATAAAAAAAATAATGATAACTTTCAAATTCCTATTTCTAATGAATAATATAAATATAACATCTCATTTTTTTGTAAAGTATATAGGCAATAAATATGATTGAATTGTAATTAAATATTTATTTTCCGATACGTACGTCAACATGTTTTACTTCAATCGCACGTAAAGGTTACACGCACACTCTTTTTTATTTGATATCTATCTACGTTGAGGGCTATTACATCTCTATGTAATTGAATTTTAGCCGCAATCACATAGCAATCCAGGCACATAGCACGGGGAAACTTGGAGAGATTCGGAAAAGTTCATTTATAAATTAAAATTGATTTTTTTCTATATATTTTTTAATGCTTACTTTTTTATTAAGAAATACTTTTTTCTTTTAAATAAATTGAAATAGAAAATTATTAAACATATTTTGTGTAATAATTTATATTATATTTATGAAAAAAAATCTTTGCATGACGTATACGAATGATTTAACAAAAAACGTTATCATTTTTGGAAAAAAGTATTTGGATAACACAATCTTATAACTTCGCTTTGTCCGGGTTGCAAAATGTCCTTACGTAAAATGTTCACCACCTTCCCCTAACATTGCGTAATTCACTATTTCAAGCGCTTTCAAGAAGAAAAATTGAACTTGACAGCTTGGCACTTCTATAAGATCTGTTTATGCCATGCCAAATTAAATCGTTATTAACACCTGATATTTGTTAATTGTACGACTGTGTAATTAAATTTTGTATTTAAGTATCTATTATAATTCTAATAGGTCACTGAACCATTTGTTTCTTTTTCATAATAATATAGTACCTATATAATAAATTTAAATATTTTCTATACGTTCTTTGTGGCATCAAATGTTTATTTTCTTCTATTAATTGGAGAACTTATTGCCACTAAAATGAAACATAAAATAATATGTTTGAATATGGTCCTTGCTTTTTAAATCTGAAAATGCCTAACAAAGGTTAAGTAATAAGGTTATTACTGTTTGTACACTTTATTTTTAGGTACTTTTGACTTGTCCTATACATTATTTGTAAATGTCGTAAAGGATCAATAAAATTATTATTATGTAAAATCTCGTATATTAACGCCTTACACTATTTTGCCTAACATAACGCCCGCCTTAGAGGGCAGTATAGAGAGGAGTGAATTGTCTTTTAATTTACAGTTTTCAGATTGTATTTAAATCCTACTAATATTATATAGGCGAAAGTTTGTTTGGATGGATGTATGGATGTTTGTTCCTCTTTCACGCAAAAACTACTAAACGGATTTTAATGAAACTTTACAGTAATGTAGCTTATAGATCAGAATAACATATAGGCTATAATTTATAAAGATATTGTGTGAATTGTCCAAAATATAACGATAAATGTCATTTAAGTCTGAAAAAATTCTGCAATCTGCGAGCTACTCAGGCGTGTGCTGCAAAAACAGTTAGTGCTACATGTATATAATGTATGGTGAAAATATTTATCTTAAATAGTCCTACAAAAAATTCTGCGACACCATATATATCTATCTTTTATGAGTAAGCCATTATTGTCAAAATAGTGAACCATAAATACAATAAAAATTGATAATTTATTTCTAATGCACATTTGGTAGTAATAAATGGATCCTTATCAAAATGAATACTTTTATCGCTTTTGGTATTTAAAGGAGATAAATTTTGTCCTTCACAATACATCATTTGGACAAATATTTTAATAGTTACGATGATGACAAACCGAACGCGCGATACTATGGTATGTTACGGTCCGACAGGCGGCGCGGGCAGACGCGTGAGACGTCGTTGACAGTTGTGTTCGTTTTGCGAATTTTGAAGGCACTAGCGATTTGCATTTATAGTAATTAAGTAAGGATAATGTGTATATAGTAATAGAATAATATTAGAATTATTTTTTGTCTGTCTATTAATTAGTAAGTAGCTATAATTTTAATTGAATAAGCAGATATTGCATTTTTCACAGATGTTTTTATTTTAATTAGGTACATAGGTTGGTAATTGTTTTTTCTTGGCGTCCATTAATATTTATAGTATATATTGTATATAGGTATAAGTAATAAACCTTTTTTACGATACTAAGACGATGACGTAATTTTTAGTTATTTGTATGGTAAACACAAAAACAAAATAAAAAGAGAGAGTAAATACGATAAACAGTTGGGAATTAAATGTCATAAGTTGGCAACACTTCACCATATTGCCAAGTCAACATTGTTAAAGTATTCGTCATTGTTTACAATCTTCAATATTTCTTTACGTTTTATTAGTGTTTTGTTGTATTCAGATTTCTTTAAAATCTATAAAAAACAGTAGTTTTCATTACTAACAGTTATTTTTATACTTAACTTATTGGATTACTCTGCAGTGTGTGTGAAAAGTATTAAAATGCCGAAACCTTTAAGCAAACAATCACAGGAAATGGTGAGAGCATTAATAAGCTATTTTGAACGTGAACGTGAAAATGCAGGCCCATTGCTTCCACTTACTGCTGTGAGAGATGTAAGTATAAGTATATTTACACCCAATATTATCAATACAAATTTTTAATATCTAAAACACACGAAGTTTGTAGGTATTTGAATTTTGGGGTTAGGTTCATGAACCCTGAGTATGTATTTTTGTAAATCATATTAAAAATATTTCAGAGAGTTGCAGATGCATTGCAATTGAGTCTTACAACGGTGAATCGTATCGCAGCCAAGGACAAGAAAGGTGAAGCTCCCAAAAGCCCAGTAAAAGAAAGGCAACGTACAAAACCTATTGTTACAATTGATGGTTTTGATGAAAATGCTATCCGCAATGTTATCTACGACATGTACAAAAACAGTAAGTATTTTGAAAATTTTACACTCACATCAATTAACATAAGTATAGCTGATATTCAGAACTGGTTAACTAATAATGGTATTCCCTTTGAAGCCACTTTCTTCAAAACACAGTTATTGAATTTAGTACAAATGTAAGTAAATAGAAAAATATCTGAATTCATTATCTAGATAAATTGAGTAACTTTTACTAAACATTAGATATGTATAAAATATGTATTGAAGTAACCTCAGATGAAACTTGAAAGTATAAAACTTAAAAAACTATCATTTTTAGGAATAAACCACCGGAACTGTATGAAGCAGACATTTTAGCTGAAAAATATGGGCATAAAGTACTTAGACTTCCTCCCTACCATTGTATATTCAACCCTATCGAACATATTTGGGGCATTACTAAAAATTATTATCGAGATAATGTGGGAATGGATGGTACTTCGGGAGAAAAAGCACTAGCAACCTGGAAAAAAGCATTAGAAAAAGCAACTCCTGATGTATGGTTGAAAACAGTACAACATACTGAAAAAATCATACAAGATTGGTGGGATAGGGAAGTGGGATTTGATAGGGAGGATGTGCCTCCACTTATTATTAATTTTGATAGTGAAGACGATGATAGTGACGGTTTCATATTAGAGTAGGCAACCTGAATCATACATACAATAACTTGTGACTGTTAATTTGTATAATAAAGAGAGTACTTAGTATGGTAATTTGTTTTTATATTAAAATATTTCCACATAGTAAGGATTGAAACAATCAATTTGAACATTGCTTTGTACTTTGTGTTTGATACTTTATGGTGGAAATCTGACAGTTGTTCTGGAATTTGCAATTTTCAGAAATGTTATCAATTTTATATCCTATAAAAGTAATAAAACAATTATACCATGCTTGTCCTTACTTATAGAACTATGTATTCGAAGCAAACCTGTTTTTTCATACAGGTTTGCATCAAATACATAGTTCTAGCATTATAATTAAGGACAAGCAAGGTATAATTTTTATATTACTTTGATAGGATATAAAATTGATAACATGTCTGAAAATTGTAAATTACACAATAACTGTTAGATTTCCACCATAAAGTATTAAACACACAGTATAAAACAATGTTCAAATTGATTATTTCAATCCTTACTTTGTGGAAATAGTTACATAATGAACAAGTATTAAATAACTCCACAAAATAGAAAACTTCCTTTACGACCGGTTTCACAAAGATAGTCGTTGCGTTATTAGGGGGAAGAATAGTTTTCTATTTTGTGGACTTATCTGGTACCTACTTACTTGTTTTACTTGTTCATTATGAAACATTTCCACGTAGTAAAGGATATTAGTTAAATTTTCGAATAAAACATTTTAAGATCATAAATGGATGTCTTTCAGGTCATTAAATACTTCGATAATAGTTAACAGCAAAAATAAACTGAAAAGGAAAACAATCGCATTCCTTTATTTAGGTAAGGGAAAAAAATTACAACGTGACAACGCCGCAATTTTTTAGCTTGTGACGTCATCGTCTTAGTATCGTAAAAAACCTTTAATAATATAGGCATAAATAATAATACTACAACGAAAGATTGATTTTGTTTTTCATTTTTCAGGTATAAAAATAAAAATATCGTAGAAAAAGTACCTCCTTTATGCCGCGAAAGCGTAAGTCTAATCTTTCCCAAAGCTCTAATAAAGCTCGATCTATGAAAGTAGCTAGACTTAACGAGACGTTTCCACAAGCCGAACTGCGAAGGCTTGAACAGGCGGAGCGTGAGGTAGCTCACAGAGCTGCTCAGACACCAGAGCAGTCCCAGGATCGGCGTCGACAGCACGCTGAGTATCTAGCATCTCGACGGGCTGCCGAGACACCTGAACAGTCCCAAGCTCGACGTCAACAGAACGCTGAATATCTGGCATCTCAACGAGCTGATGAGACACCAGAACAGTCTCAAAACCGCCTTCGACAGCATGCTGAGTATCTAGCATCTCAAAGGACTGCTGAGACACCTGAACAGTCCCAAGCTCGACGTCAACACCACGCTGAATATCTGGCATCTCAACGGGCTGCTGAGACACCTGAACAGTCCCACGCTCGGCTTCTTCAGCAGGCAACTTACATAGCGTCACAAAGAGCTACAGAAACCGTTGAAGAAGCTGAATCTCGCAGACGCGCTGTTGCTGAAAGGGCACAACAGCGACGTCTAATATTCAGAAGAAACACGTGGGGGGTATTCGACAAAGCTGCATTTGAGTACGACGAGACACTTGATTACGGAAGCCACAATCTTATAGAAATAGAACCTATGAACAAAGAATGTAGATTTTGCGGTGCTCTTAAGTGGAAAGAAGAAGCTGCGGGCATGTGTTGTTCAGGAGGAAAAGTAGCTCTTGCTTCAATAGATGAGCCAGTTGAGCCGCTTAAAGAACTTTTCTCTCATGAAACAGATGAGTCTCGCCGTTTCCTAAAAAACATAAGAAAATACAACACGTGCTTCCACATGACATCTTTTGGGGCGGATAATATTGTTTCTATGCCAGGATTTTGTCCGACTTTTACAATACAAGGGCAAGTATACCACACAATTGGATCTTTGCTTCCTGCTACCAATACGCAAGCAAAATTTTTGCAAGTTTATTTCATGGGCGATGAGGAAGCACAAGTTAATAGGCGTTCTGAGTACGTGCAAGGTTTGGATAGAAACACGGTTCAAAAAATACAACAAGTTCTACATAATCACAACATTTTAGTACATGAATTTAAAATGGCTAAAGATAGAGTGACTAGCGATAATTACAAGGTTGTAATACACCTAGATCGTGTACCACGTGGTGAACATAAAAGAAGATTCAATGCCCCGACCACAAATGAAATAGCTGCCTTAGTAGTTAGTAGTGAACAAACTGCTTCTCGGGATATCGTTATTCAGGCGCATGATGACCGGCTCACTAGAGTTCCGGACACTCATAGATTTTATGACGCTCTCGAGTACCCGATAATTTTTTGGAAAGGACAAGAGGGGTACAGTTTTGATATTCCTCAGACAAACCCAGTTACAAAACAACCCATACCAAATAAAAAAGTGTCCTGTAAAGACTTTTATGCGTATCATATGATGGTACGTCGCAACGATTTTAATTTATTACTTCGATGTAGACTTCTCCTTCTTCAGTTTTTGGTGGACATGTATGTCAAAGTGGAGAGTGAGCGCTTAAGGTTTATTGCCTTGAACCAAACAAAACTGCGAGCAGAAAATTATATACACTTACAAGACGCGATAAGGAATGATGCGGATTTGAATCCAAATAACTTGGGTCAAATGGTAATTCTTCCGTCGTCATTTGTAAATAGCCCGAGATATCTTCATGAATACACGCAGGATGCGTTCACATACGTGCGTAACTACGGGAGGCCTGATCTATTTATTACAATGACATGTAATCCCGCCTGGCCAGAAATCACTATAGAGCTCATGCCAGGTCAAAATTCAACGGACAGACACGACTTATTTAAAATAAAAGTTCAAAAGTTGGTTACTCTACTTACAAAAGGTAAAATATTTGGTGATGTGAAGTGCTTCATGTACTCGATTGAATGGCAAAAAAGAGGTTTGCCTCACGTGCACTTACTGCTGTGGTTGATGGAAAAATTACGCCCTAATCAAATTGACGAAGTCATAAGTGCGGAGATACCAAATCCAGAAACTGATCGAAAGCTCTATGATACTGTGACCAAAAATATGATTCACGGTCCCTGTGGTGCACTAAATTCGTCATCACCTTGCATGAAGGAAGGAAAATGTACCAAAAAATATCCAAGGGCGCTTTTAAAAGATACTCAAACCAACGACAAAGGCTATCCTCTGTACAGGCGTAGAGCACCAGAAGATGGGGGCCGCACGATTATTCAAAAAACCCGAGGTCACAAAGTTTTGGTTGACAATAGGTGGATTGTCCCATATTCTCCTCTGCTCTCTAAAATTTTTAATTGCCATATAAATGCAGAGTTCTGCAATACGGTACAGGCGATAAAATATATTTGTAAATATATTAATAAAGGCAGCGACCAGGCTATTTTTAACATCCGACAGCAAGGGAATGTTAATGTTGACCCGAGAGATGAGGTGCAAACATTTCGAGCCGGTCGATATGTTAGTAGCAACGAAGCAGCGTGGCGGATCTTGGGTTTGCCTCTGCATGAGAGATACCCAGCAGTCACTCATTTTGCGGTACATCTGCCCAATGGTGAGCGGATTTACTTCACTGAAAACAATTTTAGAGAGAGAATGGCCACACCACCTAAAACGACGCTAACTGCATTTTTCCTGCTTTGCCAAAATGACGCATTTGCAAAAACATTACTTTATGTTGATGTACCCCGCTACTATACATGGAACGTGTCGTTAAAAGAATGGAAACGTCGTTTACAAGGAACCCCTGTCGACGGTTGGCCAGGTGTGAAGGCAGGAGATACTCTTGGGCGCATTTACACAGTGCACGTCAGTAACTTTGAATGTTACTGTTTGCGAATGCTGCTGAATGTAATACAGGGCCCCACTAACTTCTTGGATCTAAAAACAGTTGACGGTCAAGAACTTGAAACTTTTCGACAAGCGTGTGAGAAGTTGGGGTTGTTGGAAGATGACAACCACTGGGATGACACAATGGAAGAGGCCGTGCTGTGTCGTTCTCCTTCCCAAATAAGAGAGCTGTTTGCACTATTAATAACCACTTGCGGTTTATCTAATCCTCTACAACTATGGGATAAGTATAAAACTGCGTTATCAGAGGATATCTTGCACAGATTTGAAAGGATGAATCAAGTCAACGATGATCTATGTTTGAATGAAGCACTGACACTTATAGAGGACAAAATAATAACGATTTCCGGAAAGAAATTGTCCGATTTCGGTATGCCCACACCACAGCGACGAGGAGAGCTGTCGACCGATTTGATTAAAGAACTAAGCTACAATACCGCTTTATTGGATGCCCAGGTCAGCGAAACTGAGCCACGCCTGCTGCCAGAGCAAAAAGAAATTTATGACAAAATATCACAACGAGTTGAGCTTGGTGAAGGCGGCCTTTTTTTTCTTGATGCTCCGGGCGGTACAGGTAAAACTTTTTTGCTTAATTTGCTTCTAGCGAAAATTCGTAAGGACCGTAATGTGGCATTAGCTGTGGCATCCTCTGGGATCGCTGCAACATTACTAAGTGGTGGAAGGACGGCACACTCGGTTTTTAAATTACCTCTTAATCTGGCAAGTAAAGAAATACCAATATGCAACATCAGTAAGAGCAGTGCCCGCGGTGCCCTGTTGCAACAATGTAAGCTAATCGTATGGGACGAGTGCACTATGTCACACAAACGCGCCATCGAGGCGCTTGATCGCTGTCTACAAGACATTCAAAGCAATCGAAAGTTGATGGGTGGTGTGGTAGTTTTATTGGCAGGGGATTTTAGACAGACTTTACCTGTTATCGAGAGAGGCACTGTAGCAGATGAAATTAGCGCATGTCTAAAAACATCATATCTGTGGACCAAAGTTGAAAAGCTTTATCTTACCACTAACATGCGAGTTCAATTATTCCACGATGTCGAGTCAGGAGTATATGCTCAAAAACTCTTAGAAATTGGTGAAGGCCGCCTGGACACCGACCCAGAAGGTATGGTTCTTTTCACACACCAATTTTGTCATGTTGTGGAGTCGGAAGACGAACTAATTGATCAAGTTTTTCCGAATCTGCAACAATATATTTATAACGAAAATTGGTTGTGTGAAAGAACCATACTGGCTCCAAAAAATGAGACTGTTTCGAAAGTAAATAAAAAAATCTTGGACAAAATAACTAGCGAAATATTCGTGTATAACTTCATCGACACAGTTATGTCATACGATGACACTACAAGTTATCCCGTAGAGTTCCTAAACTCTTTAGAGTTGTCCGGGGTGCCATCACACAAGTTGGAATTAAAGGTAGGTGTACCTGTTTTGTTAATGCGTAACCTGGACGCGCCAAGATTATGCAACGGCACTCGGTTGCAAGTTAACGAACTAGGGAGGCACATTGTGAAGGCCACAATTTTAACTGGAGAAGCCAAGGGAGACAATGTTCTTATACCGCGCATCCCAATCATACCCAACAACTTGCCATTCAATTTTAAACGCCTGCAGTTCCCATTGAAAGTCGCATTTTCAATGACGATCAACAAATCGCAGGGTCAAACCTTAAAGGTAGCAGGCATACATTTGGGCACGCCATGTTTTTCTCACGGTCAGCTCTATGTGGCTTGCTCACGTGTTTCCAAAGCGAAAAATCTGCATGTTTATGCTGAAGGAAAAAAATCGCTAAATATAGTTTATAGAAGCATACTGCAGTAGCTACCTATAGGCCTATGATTAGGGGTTTGCAGTGCTTAATTACTGTATTTTTTATGTTGACAATATTGTTACTTTATTACAGTGCGAATGTAACATCTCAATATTGTCAGACTGTTATATTTTTCAAATACGACCCAAAAATTATGTATGTTATAATTTTAATGTCATAATGTTAGTTCTTTTCACGCTAACATAAGATACATGAAGACCTTGCTTTTATTCGAGTTACACGCAGACGAAGTCGCGGGCAACAGCTAGTATATAATAAATGCATCGTATAATAATCCAAAAATATTATTAAACTAAAAATGACAAATATTGGTATTTCCAGATGATTTTGAGAGAAAGATAATCCTTTTTATGATACCGAGTAATTGCAACCTTTAATGGGTACTCAGGTAAATTTACTGTTTAGTTGTGAATTAATAGCCCTCAACTTGGTAGATCCTAAGTGACTGACTTTCTCTCCGCGCATAGCTATGTGCTGAAATCGCTATGTGACTACGGACTAAAATCAGTCACATAGAGATGCGATGGTCTTAAATTTGATAAATCTCTAAGTGACTGACTTGTCCTCCGCACATAGCTATGTGCCAGAATCGCTATGTGACTACGGACTAAAATCAGTCACATAGAGATGTGATGGATCTATACTCGGCGCGTTTCTAAGTGACAAGCACATAGCTATGTGCCTAAAATAGCCCAGTCACATAGCTATGTGCCTGAATCGCTAAGTGACTACGACATATACATACACACGTACTTATTATATAACTATAATCAAAATAAATAAATAAAATAATATAAATAACAAAATATTAATTTATAGTGTTTAACGCGCGAAGAGTGTAAATCTGTAAAAACTGAGTACACCCCCTTGTCGCAACGTTGCCATATTTATAAGGCCATCCTTTTCTACGACTATCCTTCTCACACCATACACCTTCTTACCTGAGTTACGGTGCTCAATTTGGCTATACTCAAAGATATTTCTCGATTTACAAATATATGTATTCATATAGGTTGTTAAGTAGAAAATTAACTTTAAGAAATAAAAGAAAATATGGTAACATTTTAATGAGTTCTATTCAAATTTATCTCAAGGTTTACTTAGAGAATTTTTTTCTTATTTTTTGCTTATTTGGAAAATATTTTGCTTATTTTGCATAATTTTTGTGCTTATAAAAGTGCATTTTAACTTTTTTGTGGTGCTTATAATCCGGTCTTCAAATATAATAAATAACAAAAAATTATACACAATTAAATACCAAAATGGCAGCAAAACATGAACAACTAATAAATGACATGCGAAGAGAAATGAACACTCGAAAATATTGAAAACACGCAAGCGCAGCTATTTAGTCAGAAATTAATTCGAGCTAATATTTGTTATAAAAATATTTAATTTAGTATTTAGTATTGTTCGATCTGTCACCCCGGTTACCAGACGAGAAGCCAATTCTGTGATTATTAGTGTTACCTATAACATTTGTTAGTAAGGGTAAGTACTATTGACGCTTATTACATCTCTATCCAAATATGAAGCTTTTATTCTGTTGTATTAAGTTTTTTCATTATTTCGATACTATTTGCATTAACTATAACTGTAAGTATAACTAAACACTTAAAAAATAGCAACCTAAATTAATCCGTATCTCTTTTTTAGTATCATGAAATTGAAAGAAATAACCAGCGAAAAAGGTAGACCCATTTTAATATGCGAAGAAAATTATACGTATAGAGAGATGAGGCAATTAAAATCAACTGGCGAAACATTTTGGTATTGTACCAAGAAAAATTGTAGAGCTAAAATATACACCATCCAGTCAGAAAGGATTTTCACAAGGAAAATAGGAAATCATGACCATAGCGCTTGTGATGAGAAAGTTGTTAATCGACGAGTAATAAGTAACTCAATTAAAAGAAAAGCGGTGGAAAGTGTCGTATCGGAACGTCCCCTCCAACTTCTACAACAAGAACTAATTTCTATGCCAGGATTAGCATCAACCCTCACTAATAGGGACAAAAAGTACATTTGCAACAACATTTCTAATTTGAAACAATCATTTACACCAAATTTACCAAAAAATATGGATGAAACTCATGAATACTTAGATTTCATTGAAACTGTAACTCTTCAAAAAGAAAATTTTCTTTTAATTAATAATAAACGCTTAAATTTGATTGTTTTTTCGACAGAAAAAAATTTAAAAATTCTTTGTGACCAATCCACAATTTTTATGGATGGAACTTTTGATTATTGTGAAAAATTTTTCAAACAGTTATATACTATCCATACATATGCAAATAATACGTATGTCCCAGTTGTGTTTTGTCTTTTACCAAATAAACGTAAAGAGACATACGTCACTATGCTGCAAAAAATAGGAGAAAAATGCACATAATTGGGGCTTCAGTTTTCACCTACCAACATTGTCGTCGACTTCGAAATTGCCGTTTTTTCGACCATTCCGGAGGTGTTTCCTACCGCAGTGGGATGCAGATTCCATCTAACACAATCTTGGTATGTTTTTTTATTTAAGCCTTATACATAATTTTTGCATTTATTTTGTTTTTTAATTTATTTTTAATTTCATTTATTTTACTTAGGTGGCGAAAAATACAAAATCTGGGATTGACACAGGAATACAAAGACAAAAACTCAATGATCGGGAAATGGTTAAAATATTGTTTTGGCCTATTATTTTTGGACCCTGAAGAAGTAGGAGATGCATTTGCGTTGGACCTGTTGAGCGATCCTGAAAAACCAAGTGACCCCAGACTAACTGAATTTGCCGATTACTTGGTTGAAAATTATATAGAGAAAGATAGTTTATTTCCACCACATATTTGGGCAGCTGCTTCAAATTGTTCGTGGAGATCTACGAACAATTGCGAAGCATTTCATGCAAAGTTTAATTTTTTTTTTATTTCTCCACACCCTAATATTGCCCTGTTTATAGCAAATTTGCGACATATCCATACAGATTCTTATATGGGAATGAATAGAATTGGTGAATCGCATTATTTTAAGAAAAGTTATTTGCGCCAAAATGCATTTATTTTACAAAATATTAATTCGTATAAAGAAAAAATTGTACAAAGATATAATTTTATAAAAATTGTTTCTCATAAATATAGCCCAGTCTGACAACCTCAACATTGTATGTAGTGTCAATATTTTTTGATTATTTATAAATATTGTAATTAAATTTGGAATACTAATCTATGTAAATATTTTTATACCTACCTGTTCCTACTCGGGTTCATAATTCCGCGAAGGGATTAAACCATTCAAAAATGTACAGTTCGCAATTCAGGTGAGAGATCGGTCAGCTGATAAGATGTAGTTCGCAATTCGGGTCGACGATTAGAAAAATCTGACCACACTTCGCAATTCATGCGCCCCGGGTTTACCAGTATAGATCTTGCTAAAAGTTTAAAATCAAAGAACCTAACTCTTCTAGGAACCATCCGCAAAAACAAAAGACAAATACCTACAGAATTTATTTAAATCATGGGGAGACCAGTTGGTAGCTCTTTGTTTGGTTTCGTAATAACCCAACATTAGTTTCCTATATTCCTAAGATAAAACGCAATGTTCAACTTATTTCTACAATGCAAATACAGACAAAGTTGATACTATTTCTAACAAACCAGAAATGTTAATAAAATACAATGAAACCAAAGGTGGCGTAGATATGGTAGATAAATTGTGAGCTCAGTACAATTGCGTTCGATGGCCATTGGTGGTATTTTATAGCAAATTAAACGTGTGTGGTATCAATTCTCTTATAATATGCAATGGTAATGATCCGGAATCTAAATTACATGCAAAGAATTTCTTCTGACGCTAGCAGTGCCTCTAGTGAACGATTACCAGAAGGAACGGGCTGTTTTCACTAACCTACTAACAACCATCACGCTGAGCTATTGGTAGGTGTGTTGTCTGCTATTAGAGAAAAAAAGAGAAAAACTAAGTACTTTTGTTAAGATTGTTCAAAATACCTATGTTTAGAACACGTTCGTGCAATGTGCACCAGCTGCTTAAAAAATAGACAGTAAATATTTTTTCTGTTGTTTATAATGTTATGGAACACTTTAAGTTTGTTTTATTAAAATGTTCTTTTTATTTTATTAGTTTTCTTACAACCATCACTCATTAATGATCTAGATATATAAAGATTGGTGTTATTTGTACAAATAATATTTGGCTTAAATAAAACGTTTGTAGCCGTTTTGACATTGATAAGTTAATATTAAATATTTAATTTTTTCGGTTGTACCATGAAGTACATTTATAAGTTTTTTTAGTGTGTTCGAAACATTGTCAACTCTCTTCCCTAAACGTCAAAATTATAGTGTCAGAAATAACTAAAAACATATTCTGACGTGTAATGTTTTTGACGATTTCTAACTTTTTCTAATAAGAATCTGCAGAACGAACTTGTTACGTAAATTTATAAGATTAATTGAAAATTTTAATATTTACATTATATACAGTTAAAATAGCTCAAATTTCAATAAAAAAATAATTATTTCCTAATTTTAACCCAATATATAGGTAAACTAACCCATAACCATAACTGGTACATCAAAAACATTTAAGTGCTACTTTTGGTCATACGATGACCACAAGTGGTGCATATGTTTTTCAGTTTTAGCCATCATATCTATTTGCTTATTACATTAGGTTACTAACGTATATTATTAAATTATAAATAATAAAATAATTAATAAATGATTCTAGTCAACAAACGAATAACTAATCCTTTTTATTTAATTTAATTTATAGATTAAAATGCCACCAATAGTAAAAAAAAAAACGTGAAAAATATACATTTCTTCTCAAGCGACAGCCAGCAAAGTTAAAAGGACTGTTTTTATGTATTCAGAATCTGATTTAAAAAAAGTCTTGGAGTTATCTAGAGACGGTACTACTAGTGCTTTGTCTGCTAAACAATATAACATTCCAAGAACAACATTGCGTAATAAACTGAACGAAAGAGCACCTAAATCTTCAGGTTGTGTTGGTCCGGAATCTGTACTTGGTCGTCATATCGAAGACAAATTGGAGGAGTGGTTACTACGGACTAGTCGAATGATTTTTTCAATTAACAAGAATTTTTTAATGCACTCTGGAAATCAATTGGTGAAAGCAAAAGGGATAAGTAAGTAATAATTTTCCTGGAAGAAAGTGGTTTGAAGGTTTCCTCAGGCCTCATCCACGCGTTGGACAAAAGAGCTGAACACCTTTACAAAACTCGGTCAATCGTCACTGAAAATAGTATACGTTCTTGGTTTTCTCAAGTGGCAGAAAAACTTGTTGAAACCATTAAGATTCTTAAAGATCCTAGAAAAGTTTTTAATACGGATGAAACAGCAAAACATCTTGCACCAAAGAGTGGTCTTGTTTTGGCCGAGAGAAGAAAGGCTGTCCATAATGTAGCTGGTAATGAGAAAGAAAACGTAACGACATTGTTTAATGTGAATGCTGCGGGGGAATTTGCACCACCAGTAACTATTTTTAAACATGAACGTTTACCCAAAATTTGTATCGATTCTGCTCCGAAAGATTAGAGAATAGGGAAATCGGAAAATGGTTGGATGACAAGTTAATTATTTTATGAATACTTCACAAATATTTTTTATCCATTCCTTGAAAAAAGTGAAATTGAAGTCCCAGTGATTGTATTCTTAGATGGTCATGTCTCTCACATGTCGATCCATCTAAGTAAGTTCTATAAGGAAAAACACATCATTTTCTTACCCCACTCTACACATATTCTACATCCACTCGATGTATTAATGTCACCACAGTTTCCAATAAATAGGTGATAGTTTGGCTTTGTAGGTGGATACTTTTTTAGAATATTTTGTTTGTTTCTTTAATAGAATGTTTTGTTTGTTAATTTTTTTGTCATATATTCTTATTTACACTGTTTTTAGCTAAAACATAATAGATGATAATGTTACTTTATTAGAATATTTTATTTCTTACTTGAATGAAATCTTCCTAAAATTAACATCTTTTATTATTGGATTCTACATTAAATTAACATATTTTTCCAGTTAAGATTATGATTTTAGTTTTTTAATACCTACTTGTTTTGTTGAATTCATTTAGCCGCTACTTGGTGTAGATCCATAATATAAAATATTTAATAAATGAAACAATCACTTAAAAATATGCACTATAATAGTGTAGATTGTTTCAATGATTTAATATCTTACCTACATACTTACTTCTTTGTTAAGATTATATTTTTTATTTTTGCAATAACCTACTTATTTACTTGGCTAAATATGTATGTTTTTAACAATTTCTACATTACTTTTCTTGACTTTGCTAATAAAATATAGATTAAACTTTTCGTTATCAATATTTACTACGTCTACGATAATGAACTGTTCCAAATTTTGAAAGATATGCATTGGACGCGATAGAATGTATCATAATATAAGAATATTGCACGCGATGATATACTCTTATTTATTAATTTGTGTGACAAATGTCAAATGAAGTCTGAAAAAAAGGGTGTGGTGTCAAAGCCAATGATATTTAACGATTTTAATACACGTTGTCAAGTGGATTTAATCGATTACGAATCGCATCCCGACAGAGAGTTTAAGTTTTTAATGGTATACCAGGACCACTTTACCAAATTTGTTATTCTAAGACCTTTAAAAACAAAAAAGGCTAACGAGGTTGCCTTACATTTAATGGATACTTTTACACTGTTTGATGCCCCTATCGTGTTACAGTCTGATAACGGAAGAGAATTTTGCAACAAAATAATAGATGAATTAACTCAATTATGGTCAGATCTGAAGTTAATTCATGGCAAACCCCGTCATAGCCAAAGCCAAAGCAGTGTTGAAAGAGCCAATCTGGATATCGAAAGCATGATTACAACGTGGTTGCAAGATAATAATAGCGACAAGTGGGGTGACGCCGTTAAATTTGTGCAATTCATAAAATATACTGTATACCACTCCGGAATTAAAACTACAAGCAATGTTTGGTTCGAAAACAAAGTTTGGCTAAAGGAATTCGAATTTGCTACCCGAGTCTTATGAAAATATAGAAATTGAGAAGGAACTAGAAAATATTATATCTTTCAAAACACATTTGAAAAATGATGATACCGTTTTAAATATTAAAAATCATGAGCAAATTATTGACGAATAGACCAGGGTAGATAATTATTGAAACAAAAAAAAATTACAGTATGATGAAACCCATTAGAAAAGGAGAGGAATATGATAAAAATGAAAGGAAATATAAATTACGGTCGATCCGAGTTCGGGAAAAGGGAGGGGGTGAGTTTTAAGGGTAAAAAATGGTTTATCTTGATTTCCGGCAAAACTACAAGTCCCATCGAAAAAAGTTAAATGGCAAAGTTGGAGGTAATGATTAGACCTAGATTTCGTAGAAAAAAATTTTTTTTGAAAAAGATAAATATAAAAAACCAAAAACTTGGTTATTTGAACTTTTCACCTAAATTTTGAGGTTATGTGAAAATATTGTAAATACAAAAGTTGTAGATCTAATCACTACCTACAACTTCGCTATTTAACTTTTTTCGATGGGACTTGTAGTTTTGCCGGAAATCAAGATAAACCATTTTTTACCCTTAAAACTCACCCCTCCCTTTTCCCGAACTCGGATTGACCGTAATTTATTTTTCCTTTCAATTTTATCATATTTTTTCCCTTTTCTAATGGGTTTCATCCTACTGTAAGTTTTTTCATTTTCTACTATTTTTGAAGGCTTTGGCATAAGAAAATTGTTCAAAATCTCAAAACATAAAAATGTCAAATATTACAATAAATAATAATAATAATAATAATAATAATAATAATAATAATAATAATAAAAAAACTTTATTTATAAATGGGAACAATGTTAAAAAAATATAAAAATACGTGTGTACAAAATATAAAGAAAGTTAAAGTATCAATAAGTACTGAAAGTACTTGTTTCGATAATAAAGGTACTTCAAGTATAAATACACACAGAGATGACCAAAATATTTCATCATTCCCTTTTCTATATTCCTCAGGTAGGTACAGTTAGAAAAATGGTCAATGGTTGTTGCATTACTAGTTTGACAATTTACTATTTTGTTATTTAGATTCCTCTGTCACATTTGGTACAGTAGTAAATAACCCAGAAAGCTTGAACGAAAATAATAGTATATTTTATCTGAAACTAAGGAAGATGGTGACGAAGACATTGTACTATTAACCATAACAACTTTTATAATTAACACAGGTAAGTTAGAAAAAACTGTCAAAATATGAATGCAATAAATTACTGTTTCTTTTTAGATTATACTAATAATGCCAATGATAAAAATATCGTTATAAAAAATAAAGAAAATAATTTTCAGCAATTAACTTATAACGTATGCCAAAAGGATGGCGATAATTCCATATTGCGAAACTTGTGAAAATCATATTTACTTAAACTGTACTAATGAAAACGTATTGTGCAACTTGTGTATTAAAAATAAAGACATAAATAAAACTCGTTCAGATTCTAAAGAAGCTTTACACAAGCAAGCAAAAAAAATGAAACATATAAGTAATGCTTTCATCCAATGCCTTTAATTGGTGACACCGTTAGAATCCCTATCCCAGAGGTCGACAGAGGTAGAGGAGATCCAAGGTCCATTTTAGCGTTTGTCAAAGAAATAACAGAAGATGGTTTCTTTCGTTTAGCCACAAAAGATGGTATTATTTCAAAATGTTATTCTCGTTTTGAATTTTGCACCTGCTCTATTTGCCCTGAGAAAGAACTGTCTTTCAGAACAGCGGCAAAATTGCAATCACTTGGACATAGTCAATGATTTAAAAAATTTAATTGTAAAAGTAAAAGATGTGCAACAGATAAATGTTTATGTAAGTAAAATAATATTATATGTACGTGAAAATGTCACAATAGTTTAAGTTGCAACAATAAATAATTTTTTTTGTCCAACAAGATAATTTTCATTTCAAAAAATTAATTTTCTGTTATACTATATTTTATTTTATAATAGGTGCCTATTAAAAAAGTAATACGATACTGGGTAGGGCTGCAAAAACAATTACAGATTCTATGAACTGTCTGAAAGTAAATACGCCTTATATATATTTATGTAAATAGGCAGCGCTTTTAGTAGATTTATATCTACTATTCAGCTGGTTCGCAAGTCACGACTTCGGAAAAATTTCACTACAGTTTTTCGTTTTGGGACCCCCTGACCTCAAAAACACCTTCCGTTCAAAAGTTATATATATATATATATATATATATATATATATATATATATATATATATATATATATATATATATATATATATATATATATATATATATATACATATATATTTCTTTTTATTCTTGGGTAAAGGTTATAGTAATAAATAAGGAACACATATATATATATATATATATATATATGTCCAAAGATGATACATAATGTATCTAATGCCATACTGTCAAAAGTAATAATTATTTCAGTTTTGAACTGAAATGGTGTCGGTTAGAAATTTCTAACACTTTAAAAGACACCTTGAATGCTGCGATATAAATAGATATAGATATCATTCAACCTATATCAGGGCAAAACCAAACTACAGACACGTGTTTCGCTCTTATTTTGAGCTCGTCAGTGTAGTACAGGCTATGTCTCTCAAGTCACTAATCAAGAGACATCCCTGCTATAAATTGAACGATATCTATAGATGTCAATTGCGAAACTGATAAACAGTCGCAAGTGGTTCCATCTTCACTCCAAAAATGGTATTTCAGTGGTAGCTTTGCATCCTGTATATAACCTTAGGCAAGGTAAAATGATAAAACGAACAGAGCGTTTTGTGACAGTCTAAAAATTCCATTGTATTGTTCATTGTTCATTGTATTTTTATTTTTATTGATATGAAACATTTCCATAAATTTCCTTTTAGTTGTATTATTTTCAATATCTAATATTTGAATATTATTATAATCCATATGGTGGAATTCATCAATTACATGTTCAGCTAATGCACATTTTCTTTTTTTTAACCTAGCATCACTACGATGTTGAGTAATTCTATGCTTAAGATTTTGTAAAGTTTGACCAATATATACCTTATCACAATTATAACAAGGTATTTTGTATACAACATTATTAAGATTCATTATATCTTCTTTTTGTTTTAATTTTGAATATAGAGAACCAATAGGTTTATAAGCTCTTTGTGCTATTTTAATATTGTTAAAATTTTTAAAAGTTTTAATAATTTTAGTGGTTAAATTACCTAAATACGGTATTGATCCATAAGTGATACTTAAGTTTGAATTATTTTTTGTGTGATTTACACGTTCATATGTAGTTGTGTTAAATAAAAGTTTTTTTAAGAGTTTGGATGGGTAATTGTTATCCAATAATGTAAAGTATAATTTTTTTAGATTTTTTTGAATAAAAGAAGGATGACAAATTTTTTCAATTCGATGTTTTAGTCCAAGAATTAAATTAGTTTTCATTTTAAAAGGATGAAAAGAGTTAAAATTCATATAGGGTAGAGGGGGGCAGGTTCGGACACGGGGTACCTCCGGACATTTCATATTTACCGCTTTCCGGTTGTTCTAGATATCTGTAATTATACAATGTGGCAGCAATAGTAGTTTTAACGCAGTGTACTAAACGACGCGCTTCCAAACGGCCGATTTTGACAAAAAAAGTGTTTTTGTTTTTAAGTACCATTAAAAGTAAGTATTTTACACATTACTCCTAAGGTGCTCAACTATTTGGGGTCATTATATTTATTTTTTTAAGACATGCATGTGATAAAGTAAACATTTGTACATAACATAACCTATATTTTAACCAGCAAAAACGTTCAGAAAAAACGGTTAAATTGTTGAAAAAAATTATCTTGACTGAGGGGTAGATCCGGACACTTTGATCGGGGCACATTCGGACACTGCCCGGAACTGCCTCAAGTATAAACAGAAATTAAATTTTTATTGTTTTTTTTTGCCTAATGGCAATATTTTATTACAGAATGGTCAGAACTTACATAAGGAAAAAGCAGATGCCAGACGTGTCCGAAGAGACAATAAAAACTGCTCTTAAGGATGTTTTGTCTAAAAATATGTCATTACGGCAGGCCGCTGCTCGATTTGGCATTAAAAAATCTACACTCTACGATAGGATTTTGAAAGCTAGAAATATGGACGAAAACTCCGATTCCAGGACTGAAATGAACGACTATAAATTGAATAAGTCCGGATTGTCCAAATATGCGACCCACCAACTGTTTTTGGCAACAGAGGAGCTTGAACTTGAAATATATCTTAAGCAATCGTCCCAAATTTTGCATGGGTTGACTTATATTGCTACTTGTAAATTGGCTTATGAATATGCAGTTAAACTAAACAAAAAGTTTCCTGAAAAATGGCATGAGAAACGACAGGCGGGCATTGAATGGATGAAATGTTTTATGAAACGGCACCCAAGACTCTCCCTTAGGAAGCCTGAAAACACAAGCTTTGGCAGAGCATCAGATTTCAATAAACACAATGTGGACACCTTTTTTAATAACTACGCGTGTTCAAGAAATATAAATTTAACCCAAGTCGTATTTGGAATACTGATAAGACTGGCATTTCCACTGTGTTACAAGCACCAAAAGTTATCGCTGAAACCGGAAAAAGAGTTGTGGGTCAATGTGTCTCTGCAGAAAGAGGCACCCTAGTCACTTTCTGCGGTGTTATTTCTGCAACCGGTTCTGCACTTTCTCCTATGTTTATATATCCTCGAGTAAGAATAAAGGACCACTTTTTGCATGGCTCTGTACCTGGATCTATAGGTTACGGTACAAAATCAGGGTGGATGACCGCACCAGTTTTCGTTAAACTATTGGAACATATAAAAAATATACGCATAGTTCTTGCTGTTAATGGACAACCACGAAACACATGTATCAGTGGATGCTATCAACTACGCCCGTAACAACGGGATCGTTTTGCTGTGATTCCCACTCCACTGCACGCATAAAATGCAACCTCTTGATAAAGCTGTTTATGGACCGTTCAAGCAAAAACTGAAAACATCTTTTAATGATTATATATTAAGCAATCCGGGAAAGCCCATAACAATTTATGAAATTGCCAGACTAACAGCTGAACCGTTCTTGCAATCTTTCACGCTAAAAAATATCATTAGCAGTTTCGCAAGCACTGGATTGTGGCCCATAAATCGGCTCATTTTTACTGAAGAAGACTTTTCTGGAGCATATGTGACAGACAGACCAATGTCCGATCACCAAGAAAACGAAGCGACTGATTTAAACATCAGTTCTAATCTAGACTTGGATTCCACAAAACATAATGATTTAACACCTGAATTAAGTCAGCCTTCTACATCTAGAGTGTCAAAGAATTTCCTAGTCACTGATGGCGATGATCGAGTAATCGCAGAGGCTCATACTACTTTTGACGTAACGGCGATGGCGCAATCGCTTTTAAAAGAAATTGTCGATGCTGCCACTAAACCTTCCGCCAACATAATTTCCGTGGTAATTATAAAGCCTGCAGACATTAAGCCATTTCCGAAAGCAGGTGATAGGAAAACCAATAGAAAGCCTCGGCTAGGCAAATCAAGGATTTACACGACATCATCTGAAAAGAAGAGAGTCGAAGAATTAGAGCAGACTAGGCGACTGAGAGCAAACACAAAAGGAATCAAGAGGAAGCTGCCATTAGAAATGCAGATTCATGGATCCAAAAAAATTGTAAAGGGTGCAATCAAGAATAAGAAAAAATCGAAGTCTCGTAGAAAGACCAAACATTTCACTGACAGTTCATCTTCTGATTCGGATGGAGAAGAACTGAAATCCATGACCAGAAAAAACAAATTTACCATTAGCTCTTCTGATTCAGACATCATAGGTAATTGAACAAACTGTATTTTGCTTGATGTTATTTTAGTAATATGTTGTTTATTCTAGATAATGACCAAATATTGCCGGATGATTTTGTTTTAGTTAGATTTCCAACAAAGAAAAATGTGTTTCACTGCGTCGGCCAAGTGATTGAACTGTCGGAAGAGTTTGGCGAATATGTTGTTAAGTTCTTACGGCATTCCAAGGGCTATTTCAAGTTTCCTCCTACACAAGACATTTCAGCCGTTTCTCGAGCTGACATTGAGTCAAAATTACCTAAACCTACAACCACTGCGGCGACACCCCGATTGGCGAGTTTTTTTAAGTTCAACATTAACTTTGATGGTTTGAATTTAAAATAATATTACATAATTAAAAAACCATTTAAATACTGGTATTTTAGCATTATTCTACTCCCCATATTTCAATGTCCGAAACTACCCCAGGTATGTCCGCAACTGCCCCCTTGTGGGGTTCATTCGGACAAATGACACTTAATTTTTGTTTGTATTTTTTAATGAAAACTCGGGTATAATCAACCAACATAGCTTCACAAGCAGTCCACAATATGTCACTCTAGGTACTGACATACTTGTTTTGCCTAACACTTCACATCTTTGGATTGTATAGGCGATTAGCCAAAAACGTCCGAACCTGCCTCCCTCTACCCTATCTACCAGAGTATGTTGGTTTCACATACCAGTCCAAGATTATTGAATTGTCAGTGTTTCTTATAACTTTACAATCAAGTAATTGTATTGATCTATCAATTTCTTTCTTTACTGTGAAACTTATATATTTGTTATAATTAGTAAATATTTCAAGGATGGAATTAATACACTGAAGGACAAAAAAAGTGGCGCACTTTCAAGCAAAGTTTTACTCCCAACACAAAAATACATTTTTTTTCAATAGGAAAAAGTAGGCCGAGAAACGGCTTATTTGTGACAGTGTCATTTTGGCTAAATTTCTGACTGTCAGTAGTTTGTGTAGTAGTTTTTCGCGAAAATTTATAATGGTTCAACAAATTACACTCGAGCAGGTTGCACGAATGATGGCTCTTGTAGAGGATGGTAAAAGTAAAAGATATACAGCACGAGCGGTTGGTGTTCCCGAAACGACTGGACGGCGAGCAATTCAGAGGTATCAAGAAACTGGCCAATGTCATAAAGAGCTGGTTCAGGGCGCCCTAGAAGTACCTCCAATATTGATGATCGATTTATTAGATTGCAAACTTTGCGCAATCGTTTCCAAACTGCTGTTAAAACAAACCATCAATTAAGAGAAGTACGCGAAACGCATGTAAGTGATAAAACGATGTGTCGAAGATTGAAGGAAGTTAATCTAAGAGCTAGGAGACCAGCAACAGGACCAAGATTACTTCAAAGTCAAAGGGAAGCTCGTCGTCGCTTCGTCGAGGAATATGGGGAATGGCGTAATCCCGAATGGGCTAGAGTGTTATTTACCGATGAATCGAGATTCTGTTTATATTCAAGTGATGGTCGTCAAAGAGTATGGAGAAGACCTGGAGAACGATATGAACAGGATATGATTAGAGAGCGACAGAGTTTTGGAGGTGGTTCCGTAATGGCCTGGGGAGGAATTTCAATGGAAGCCCGTACAGAACTTTGCGTGCTTCCAAGAAATGCTCTAACGGCCAATATGTACATAGAGAACATTTTAGAGCAGCACGTAGTACCATTTGCACCATTCGTTGGAGATGCATTTTTATTAATGCACGACAATGCAAGGCCACACACTGCCCAAATTGTTCGTGAATATTTGAACCAAGTTGGTATAGCAACCATAGTATGGCCTCCCAATAGCCCCGATATGAACCCAATCGAGCACTTGTGGGATGAACTAGGGCGTCGAATTAGATCTCCTCAGATTGTTCCACAAAATCTTGTTGCTTTGGGTGATGCCCTTGTTGAAGAGTGGAACAATATTCCTCAGGAAAGGATTGCAAACCTAATTCAAAGCATGCCGAGAAGAATTGAGTCGTTAAGAAGAGCAAGGGGAGCCAATATCCGATATTAATTATTGTTGTTGGTGTTATGTAGTCGTTATTATTGTTGTTGTTGTTATGTAATCGTTATTATTGTTGTTGTTGTTGTTGTTATGTAGTCGTTATTATTGTTGTTGTTCCGTGAACTTAATAAAATTCCTAATTAAAGTCAAATTTTGTTTGAAAGCCTGTATCTTTTGAACCATCTAAGATAGAGACATGATTTAAACACCAAAATTGTAAAGAAGGCTCTACTCAACATGCCCATAAAAGACTTAGTACGACTAGAGTAACAACAACGTCCACAGGGTGTTTCAAAAATAGCGTAAAAAACGTGTACTTGTTATTTAAGCAATACTGGCTACAAATCTAAAATTTTTAAAACCTCTTATAAAAGCGTCGTAATACCAAAGAACCATTCTCTAAAATAAAAAAAGAATCATTGCAATCGGACTACCAACTCAAAAGTTTTAAAGGTTTATCTTTTCTGAAAATTTTGGGTGCGCCACTTTTTTTGTCCTTCAGTGTATTTATTTATAGCCTCTGAAATTTTACCAATTGATGTTGCGCCTGGCTTACCAAGGGCCATTTTTTATATACTGCCTAGCCAATTCATTATAAATAAATATTTTACATAAACTGACCAAGATGTTTAGTCAATATATAAAAGGACTACACTGTATATAAACCGCGCATTTTTACAAATTAACTGTAACATATAGATTACAATAGTAGAAGTATGCATCTTTCTATTCTCTAAACCAGGGTTTCTCAAAGTGGGGTCCATGGACCCCTACGGGGTCCGTAGCATGTGTACTAGGGGTCCGCAGTAGGTACAAAACATGAGTTAATTGAACAAAGACTAAACTGAGCAGGGTTTCTTAGCAGCGCAGTTGTTTCATATTTGTTTCTGATTGTTCATTTCCTTCTGTGGCGCCACGTCTCTCTCACTGTACTCAGTACCGATCTTGCTATCTCATGTCTATGTCTTGCCAACTGGAATCAGTTACGGATCGTCGGTAAAGGGCGAACGGTAGAGGAGGGAGTGTAAAGTGCTGGGGACACGCGGCGCGCAGGCTCTCCTCTGCCGCCCACCCTTGCACTTACACCCCTGTACGCTAGCAATACAAGTGGACGTGTTTATTGTGCTGCGCTGCACTGCGTACAGCACGGAGTTAAAAGCAAAGCTTGCATTATTTTTCTAGTTGATTTCATAGTGAAATTAAAAGGTATGTAACAAATGAATTTGTAACTATTTTAAGAACACAGAAACGTATTTAATTGTGTAAAACAGGCGTGGCCTGGCTCACTTCGCGTGGCACGTTCGTTATTTACCTACAGCTCGTCGCCCGGTCGGCGGGACTCGAATCAGTTTAGTTTTGCGCAGTGCTCCTTCTGTACCTATGTAGCACTATTTCTATTCTGTGCTAAAATACTTATTTGTACGTAAAATTGTTTCAGATTGTTCAAGAAAATGTCAAAAAACGAAAGTATAATGACTTTTAAGTTACTTTTGGCTTTACTTTCATAACTGAACGTGATGGAACTCAAAAACCGCAGTGCTTCTTATGCGGTAAAGTGCTTGCCAATGGAAGTATGAAACCAGCAAAGTTGTCGGAACATCTTAAAACGGTCCACCCTGGTAATATATCTGATAGTAGGGGAGCCCAGAGTGCTAAATGTGTAGTCACTCAAGCGTTTTAAAGACCTATTGAATCGTGTAGATTAGGTACCCAAATGAAAAAAACTTTCTATGATGTTTACTCTTTCAGTGGTGGGGGAAGCGTCTACGGATTTTCAAAAATGTAAAAAAATACTTGAGCCCGTCAGATTTTGATTTTGCAAATAGCCTACATACTTTTGCTTACAAAAAGATAATAATCTGCCAAATTGCTCTGTTAGAAAAGCTGTAAAAAACGATCAAAATTTGAAAAATAATTTAGTTACTCCGGCGTGTCAGAAATCAAAACGAGGTGATAATTGAGCTCTAAAAAAGTTGTCCGATTATAAAATCTGACGATTTGCATTTGACCAAGAACTCCTACATGATTTTTGAAAATGCAAAAAAAAACGTAACATTGAAATACTCCGGCGCGTCAGATTTTTTATACAGGCGTTTCACCTCGATGTATTAGTGATACCTAACCCTTAATCTGACAGTTTGGGAAGGGCATTTTCTTAATCTGACAAGAATTTTTTTTTTTTGTTAATCTGGTCATGTATTCAAAATAAAAAACTCATTACAAAAAAGTGTGATACAAAAATATAAAAATATATACACACATATCTATGGGTATTTAAATTTAATCTTCATCTGACGAATCCTCTTCGTATTGACCATTCAAAACAGATTGATCGTCTTCATCAATATCTTGTGTATCTATAACAAAAATAAAAAGGACGCTTCACAATCTTCTATTAATTATCAAAAATTGTTAAACAAAGAAAAACATACTTAAATCTGCAGTTTGTTCCAGAATATCAGGTGATATAACGATGTCTTCGTACGCATCTGAAAGCTGATTCCCTGCAAACCAATTCAACTCTAACTTTCCACCAATATTTTTCCATCCGAAATCAGTTGGGGAAATATCGCTTACAATACGATAATGTGCGTTTCTCCACAAACATGCAATATATTTTGTTCGTAATAAATGCTGCCGTAGCTCAGATTGACACAGAGGTAAATTGCAAGCATCATAATTACGTACATTTATCGAGAACGGTTGTGAAGTATCTGTCACTTTATAGGTCCTATTGAAGATTTCAATCCTAGCTCGATTCACATTAGCAATCTTCTTTAAGCCATATAATTGACAAACGAAGGATTCTATCATAAGGAACGATTCTTCTATTGTGGCAGTTTCGGATCCTAAATTAGCAAATGCTTGTTGAAAAGTTTCAGAGCTCATCACGTCTATAAAATGCGGGATTATAATCGCATCCTGTGAACGCATGTAGAGCCGGTAATGCTTGTGAAACTAATAAACCTAATTTAACAAAAAGAGCAGAAATGTCTACATATCGACGTGCATTGCCAACTCCAAGATTAATCCATATTTTTACAGTTGCTTGTAAATGGTCCATGTTACCTAGCATAATAACAATAGTATCTGTGTCGGAAGTTCTAATCGTAACGGTTGCGTCCTCTTTGATCTGACAAATAAAAAAACAATTTTAGTATCCGCTTCTTCGTGATCTTCACAACATAACTCGTCGTCAATTTCTCAGGTCACTTTATTGTTGAAAGCAGAATATACATAACACTTATCATAATTTAGATATACTGTTTTGTTACCAATAATCGTAGCCATCTCATCTTCGGCCCAATTACCAACCAAAAATTTTACAAGTGCTTCTTTAAATTTGATGTTCCGGAGTTCTTTAGCAAAATCAACCGTTCTCGTTTGATGAGGACCAGCAATGCGGACATCTTTATCGTCTACATTTCCTCGAAGCGAATGCTCACAATCTTTAATTGAAGGTGTGAAGTAACGATCGAAGATTATTGCTACATGATTTGCTGAATAATTGACAAGATTCTGAAGAATTTTTTTAGACAAATCTCCAAAACTACGTGGCACTTGTTTGAAAGTATGTAAGAAGAAGAAGCCATCTACTACAAAGAAATTCACCTGTTCTGGTGGTTGTTCCATTTCTTCAATGTTAGTTTCTAGCTCCTGAATGAAGGCAGATTTAACAGTTTTATTCATAGTACCATCAATATGGCATAATGATAACGGGACAGGAGTTATCGGGAAACAAAGTATCTTTTCTAAATCAAGATTAGTGTCTAAAGATAAAGCCAATAAGCGACCGAATAAATCGCGTTGCAGTTGTACTTCATGCACTTTATCCAACTTTCATTGATTTCTTTTCCTTTAAACTTGCAAAAGTTTTTACTGGATTTTTTTTTATAGATCTATGAAATCTGTTAAAATCCATATTACACTCCGTAATAAATTTATCCCGCCAAAATTCACCAGAAGATAGAGCGCTTAATAAACTAGTCGCAATTTCTAAAGAGGTAGCTTTTCCAGTCGAAATATTGTATAACTGATCTGTGTTGTCAAATGAGTGAGAGAACGGGTTAGCGGTTTGCTTTACACTTTGCTCAAAAGCTTCCATCTGTTCACGACTTTTTCTCATTCTGTCTGACTTTAAATCAGAAGCAACATCGTGTTGACTATTATTTAGTCCAGCTCGAGTTAAGACGTGTGATATAATTCGTGTTCTAGCTCCGTGATTCCTCGCCCACCGTTGTCGTGCAGAGATTGAATTACTTAAATTCACGATTCCTGTAAGCCGATGTGCCGCATCCCCGTTGATTGTTTGTTCTAGTGTTAAATCTACTGGAATTCTAGAGAAAGGTTTTCCTGTTCTGCGGATACCAAACGAACCTTTAGCAATGTCAACTCGAAGTCCAGGATGAGTATCGTCTAAATGTTGCAATTGATTGATGTAATAGACCAACCACCGACTGTAATTGGGCTGATTGTAGATAAAAAATAAGCGAACTATTTTTCCAAGGGCATAATAATAGAGGTTTAAATCTGCTACTCTGATACTTTTGATAAATATATGATAAAGATTTATTAAATCAATATACATAGCATAGTACTGAGCTGTTTTTCCGTGTTTTCCTTCTAAAGTATCAATTAAATATTGATCATAATTCGCAATTATTTCGTCGGTTTTTGTATGCTGAATCTGAGGAGATATATCTTTATGCTGCATAAATGTCGTTAAATATTCTACTACAGAGTTGTCTACTGTCACATTTTTATTTCCCAAGAATGATTCGAAATGCAATTTCTGAAGTGTTAACGCTACTAAAAAGTGTAACCGTTTACACCGGTTGTAATTTTTTCCAGTAATGAAACCACCAACTGAACCTTCAGCTATTAAATTACTTTCTATCATTATATTAGTTAAGCCACAATCTTCAATGAATCTTCCAACGGCCTTAAAAAATGCCATCTCAATGTGGAAAGCGCCCATATGAATGAAGATATTATCGAATTTAGGAGATTCTTGAGTTTGTATGCAGTAGCTTATTCTAGCTATAACTAAATCATAAGTGACATGAATGTATGGAGCTTGGCATTCCTTCGCTATTTCTTGGCTTAATTCTAAAGTTTTTAAAACTGTCGAGTTATTAGTCGGTGAGTCGTTTATAGGCGTAAAATACCTTTGTCATATGCGACATCATCCATGCAACATCTAAATGTTTAACAGTACTCAAATTATCAGGAGTTTGGTTTAATGTTGAAATATCAAAATAATTCCATGCTGCATTTCAAAAGTGATTTCATCAAACGTACGTTTACGGTTTTTTCGTTTTTTACTTACAAGTTCTTCAGAAGCGGTAGTTTGGGAATCATCAGTAGATTCAGGTACAATCGGATTAAGAGTTTCATTTTCTAGTCTACGAGCGGTTGGAGGTATGATAGTCATGATATTTTCATCCCGAGAGATATCTTGATAAATAATTCCGACAGTATCGAGGAGTGTGTCCTTGCCAGTCAGTGTTTCCGTAAAGCGATCATAGTTGTCGAACGCTACTCCAGTATTTAAATCTAGGCGACGTACAATGTCTTCAGGACATACATAACTACTATTAACGGTTGAAAGTGTTAATGTCGTTTCCAATTCTTCAAGCACCGTATAAGAACAGCAATGCCCATATTTCGATAGTAAATTTATAATTTTTTTTGAGTTGCACAAACTCTTAACTGCAAGACCCAAAGTTATGTGTTTGGAAGTCTTTATTTTGTGACTACCAGCGGCGTATACTAAATCTTGTCCTAGAGAAAACATTGTTAACTCTAAATTCTCTTTTTTTTATCACGTGATTTATGCGATAAATGAGTAAGGTCACCCAATATAAAGGCTTCTAAACAACATGTGAGAAGTTCTGGTACGTAATCACACTCACCTCGAATCAAATCTTCAACAGTACAATCATCAGATAACCTTGTTTTGACAGAATCTAAAACTTCTTCCCGGAGTCTTGATGCAACAGAGCGAATAGTTTCTTTTAAAACCATAGTTTTAAATAAATCTTGGTGGGTGACAAAATGAGCGGAAAATGGAGCTAGAAATTTTTTTTCTCTGCAAAAATGAGCTTGATTTTATTCTTAAAAGTTGTCATTAATTTATTTTCCAAATGACGGTCAGAAAATGAATTAATACTAATTGAGTCGGATAATAATTTATATTGCTCGGTTAATAATCTGAGATATTCACTCTTGACGTGATTATAAAATAGGCATTCATTTTTTTTACGACGTATTCTTCTAATATTTCGCAAAGTAAACTGTAAGCTGTATTTGTAGCTTTCCGTTTTTTGATGAAATCACTTTCATCTCCTCTTGCAAGGTCCCGCAAATAATAATCTTTACAAATTTTATGATATGGGATTCTAGAATCATCCGAAAAAGAACTTATTTTTTTCAACATTTCGATGTCATTATTTTCGGTAGCAGCGCTTTTTAAAATATCAAGGGTTTTCTTTCTGTTAATTGCTAAATTTACTTCACGACCTTTATGTCGTTTCCGTGATTTTTCGCAAATAAAGCATACCTGCAGTGGCATATTTTCATCATTGATACACTGGTCAATTTCAACGCGATCACTTGCATCTTCCAATTTTTCCTCTTGATTTTCATTGTGTTGGGTCTCAGAGCTGAATGAATAATATTAAAAAACATTAAAAAACAATATTAAAAAAAAATTAATTTATCTAATAAATTTGGTAATTGCTGATTCGAGAATACTCGTTTTTAGAACTTGAAATTAATTAGAAAATATAATTTTTATTAATCTTTCATTTTTAAAAAAATGGTAACATTTCAATTTTATATGTGATAGAGCTAGGTGACTGTGAAACTAACTAATTACCAAAAATTTATTATATTCTTTCATGCAGAGAATAAAAAACATTTTTTTGTAAAAAACCTTCATTTTTAAAATTTTTTTTTTTCATTCAAATTAGGAACTATTTGTTTTCAGCAAGTGATTTACAATAATTTCAACTGTGACAGTTATTTTGAAAAAAAAATATAAGAAATGAAGTATTTTTTTTTAATTGAAACCAAACCGGAAGTTCACTTTTCATAATTTAATAATTTCTTACTTATTTTAATTTTTCGTTACAAAAATATTTTTTTTAATCTAGTCAGAAATAATTTTTTTATAAAAAAGAGTAAAAAGTAAAATATTTTGTAATATTATTAGTAACAATAATACTTACTCATCGGTTGAAATATGAGCAGACTGAATGGTCGTAGAAGAGCTCGCAGTAGAAAATTCTGTTGCTGATGTATTATCATTCAGAATAGTCGCAAAATCGCCCGGTATTTTATTGGCGGTATATAATTTATAACACTTCGAATGGTAAACATCGTCCAATGATTTTTCTTCAGAAAGTTCAACCTCACTATAAATGCTACGTTTTTTTTGTTGTGTTTGTCTAGATCGACGATACTCTGAAACTACTAAACATTTCCTTAAAGTTTCCGGAGTAAATTTTACAATATTGTCCAATGATTCTTGTGCACAAAATACACAGTTCTTTTGATCACTTGTATCACTCATTATTAGTATATATTTATTTAATTCAGTGCATTTAATTTATAAAATACTTGTTAAAATATAATAAACATACTAAAATGCTAGGTACTGTCGACAGTGTTGACATCATTGACATAATTTTTGACAACTGAGCTTATGGAAATCGTCAGAAAATGATAATTTTATATTTTTTAGGTGATAATCTTTAAAATAAAAAAAAATTACAAAGGCGCTCGAGTATTTCAAGGTCATAATTTTTTTTTACAACTTTACGACTCGCTCAATTTTTTAGGTCACACTCAAATTGTCAGATTTTCGAAAAAATCTTGTTTTCTGCATGTAATGAACTTGTGTTGTTTAAATCTGACGCGCTTTAATTGTTCAAGTGATCAATTTTTTTTTACTAATCTGACCAGGTGTTCTGACCACACCCATCGCTATTGAAGGTTTAAACTTGGTGAAAGTACCCAGTAGGGTCCAAAGATTCTCCCCTATTGTTAATCTGCCGCGCTCGAGTTATTACCAAAATCCCCGCTTGGGCTCCCCTACCATGACAGTATTAACGAATTTCGTACTAAAAGAGCTCGGTTTCAAACAGCCGGCTCTTTACCTAAGCTTGGATTCATCCCTACACAAAAACCTTGTCTTGAGGCGTCTTACAAGGTTGCTTACAGTATTGCTCAGCAAAAGAAGCCACACACAATCGCGGAAACATTAGTAAAGCCTTGTGCACTGGATATTGTGGAACTGGTATGTGGAAAGGATCAAAGAAACAAGGTAGAAGCTGTTCCTTTATCAAACGATGTCATTCATTTCAGAATTATTTAAATGTCGTCAAATGTTTTGAAGCAAGTTATTGAAGAATTGAATGCTTCACAACTCTTGGTTTTTGTTCGTTACGTCCATTATGACACACGTAGTATCAAAGAAGAGTTTCTTTTTTGTGACTCGCTCTTAGCGACTACTAAGGCTTCCGACGTCTTTGAGATGGTTAAAAGATTTTTTAACGAACATCATATCGATTGGAGAACTAAACTTGGTAGCATATGCACTGACGGAGCTCAGCAATGCTTGGTAACACATCTGGTTTTGCAGCTTTGATCAAAAAAGGGATCCCTCATGTCATAATCACTCATTGCATTTTACATCGACGCCTTAGCTTCACGAACTTTGCCCACTTATTGGAAGGAAGTTATGTCGATATGTGTGAAAATAATTAACTTCATCCCAGCAAGAGCCTTAAACCACCGCCTGTTTAAAAGACTGTCAAGAAATGGGATCAGAACATAAAGGACTGCTTTACTATACAGAAGTTTGTTGACTGTCAAGGGGACAAGTGTTAAAGCGCTTGTTTGAGTTGCGTACAGAAGTGTTACTTTTTTGAAAGATAAAGTAAATACACTTTTTCTCATTTGAACGACATTAACCAGTCTCTTCAGGGTCCTGCAGTGACTGTCGCGGATGCAGCTGAACAGTTGAAAGGTTTTTTATGTAAACTGCCTCTTTGGAAAAGGAGGATAGATTTAGATAACTTCGCAAATTTTCCGATGTTGGAAGAGTTAGTGACACAAGGTGACGGTAACATGAGGAAAATTACATCAAAAATTCAAAACGAAATGTCTAATTATCTGGAAACATTACAGATGTCTTTTGATGGTTATTTCAGCTCCGAACAACTCTTCAAAGAAACATGGGTGCGAAGTCCATTTTTAATTGAAATTGACAGCATCAGCAATGAAAATCTTATCAAAGATGACTTAACTAACATTAGATATAAAGAAGTTTCGAAGGCCGAATTTCATCAAAAGGTCTTGGCGAGTTTTGGTGTTCTTTGAGTGAAGCTTACTCTCTTCTTGTCAAACGAGCTATGTCCGTTCTAATACCATTTGCTACTACGTATCTTTGTGAGGCTGGGTTCTTCGTTTTGGTGTCGATAAAAACAAAAAGTCGAAATCGCTTGAACGTCGCCGATGACAGCGCGTTGCTTTGTCGAAGACAACCCCACAATTTAACGTGCTTATCGAGGCCAAACAGCAACAGCCTTCTCACTAGCTTTAGATTAGAAATAAGAGTAGTGCCATTATCACTACCAACTAATAAAAGTGATTTTTTAATTTGGCTTGTTTTCTTTACTTAAGATTAAGATATTCTTTGATGGGGGTCCGTAGAATTATTTATATTGTGAAAGTGGTCCGTGACTGCAAAAAGGTTAAGAAACCCTGCTCTAAACGCCTTAACTACTGCGAGGCTGATGTATACATTAATACATTTACTACTTTGTCTATACCTACAATAACTGAATTTTTAAAATTTTGAAAAAATTTAAATTCCATTAAATTTCTTAAAAAATTCTTTATTATAAAAAATCGCACTTTTTTGTAAAAATTTGCGCTTTTTTTATAAAGAATGTGGTTTTTGTGAAAATTTTGATTTTTTTTAAATTTCACTTTTTTTGTAAAATTTTGATATACTTTTGCTATTTTTTAAAGATTTTTAAAATTTTGAAAAGTAGATTGTAAATAAAAGTTAATTTTCGAACCTATTTTAAAAAACCGCATTTTGATATCTATTTTGTTTTTCGAGATATAAGAGATTGGGTGTACAGCTCAAACTGACTTCAAATTCGGATTCAGCGGGTCGAAATACATGCCGGTAGGTGTGGAGTCGGATGTATAAACAATATTTGCTTTTTGTGTGCCGGTGTTATTATTATCCGTAGATCTACAGATTTTCTAACAGGGTACCTCCACACTTCAAGAGATTTTTTAAGGGTTTTTAGAGATTTTCACGTTTTTCACCTGGCATCACTGCATACGTAGAAGATAATGCCACTTTTTCATCGTCTCTATGGGCTAAAGCAAGAACAGCTTTATCTTTTACCCCCAATGTTGTTTTGTTCAAGATGTAGTGAATCTTTTTACGCCACAAATCCATCCATTTATGTTTTTATTAAAAGACTTTTAGAATTTCAAATAGAGACATGTAAAAATGAATAGTATTCATATACAATGTAAAATATAAAAGTTCTGAACATAAAGTTCAAACAATATTACAAAGTCAACTTCACTCAGGGAAAATAACGATAATTTATTTTGGTCAATGCGTGTCATATGCCAGTCTCTGATTTATTATATTCTATTCTGTCAATACAGCATAATTTGTAAAGAAGGGTTTATGAATTAGTTATAAATAAATAGTTTTCATTTTTACTTGTTGTTTTTTTTTCTGTATTTGCATTTACTTATAAGTAAGGATGGAGAAAAGAGGTGGTCTAGCGATTTCTTTGACTATGTCACATTATTAACCCTTTTTGGTAGAAATGAGGAAAAGGTTTGGTAACGCCAGTATCAACACTTCTTGATCTTAGATTTGAAAATATTCATTTCAAAGATCCTCAAGAAGAAGTCAACGTTATTACATTTGTTAAGCGCACATTAAAAGAAAATACTACAAATACCGAAGCGGATAACCTAGAAGAACTTGTACAAGTGCTAGAAGATAGACATGATTTCTGATTACACAAAACGCTAGTTTATAATCAAACCATAAATGAAAAAATGTTTCGGATGAAATATCGATATATTTATTTAGCCCCGTCATTGATTTTGATTTCAAACTTGATCCATTGCAGTTTTGGATCGAAAACAAAAATATGTATCCCAATCTAAGTAAAATAGCATTGAAATACACATGCCTTGTCTGTACATCTGTTCCATCGGAAAGGCTATTTTCACAAGCAGGAGCAACACTTACTCACAGTAGGAATAGACTCCTTTGAAAGAGATTGGGAAAATTGTTATTCACTCCATGAAGAGGACTGGTTTTAAAATCTTTGTTTTAGTTTTTATTTTGTGTTCTGTTTATTTAGGTTCCGAGTTTTGATTTTGTTTTATTTCTACATACCTACATGTCCATCATTTTACATCTTTGAAAAATAAACGGTTTTTATATTGTATTTTATTATAACAATAGAAAGCATTTTTTTAATATTACTTGACATAAAAATATATTTTAAGATTGTTATAATTCAAACTTTACTTGCTACTGTAAACTTGAATATAATATGTAATAATACTTATACATACAATATCTAAATTAGTGTTTTTTGTGAAGTTTTTCTTAATTAAATTATTCAACGTATGATATTGTTAAGTATCGATAATTTTATATATATATATTTATTTATTTATTTATTTATTTATTTATTTATTTATTTATTTATTTATTTATTTATTTATTTATTTATTTATTTATTTATTTATTTATTTATTTATTTATTTATTTATTTATTTATTTATTTATTTATTTATTTATTTATTTATTTATTTATTTATTTATTTATTTATTTATTTATTTATTTATTTATTTATTTATTTATTTATTTATTTATTTATTTATTTATTTATTTATTTATTTATTTATTTATTTATTTATTTATTTATTTATTTATTTATTTATTTATTTATTTATTTATTTATTTATTTATTTATTTATCTATGTTTGTAGCCATTAAAATATATTTATGTAATTAATATTTCAGCTACTTACATTTTTTGGTCTGTACCTTATACCAGACTTATTAATTTTATCATATTAAATAATTAATTTCCTTCTGGATTATTTTCTGTAGCTCCGGTTTTTGGCTCCGGAGATTTTTTTGGTTGTGTGTTTTGGTGGGTGTTGATGTTGTCATCGTTGTTTTTGTTTTTCTTTTCACCATGATATAAGTTGTTATCATTATATAAATAATTGTTACTTGCTATGTAGCGAATTACGTGGGTAGCGTAATTAAGAGATTTTTTTAAAAATTTTAATAAATTTTATTCTTCTATTAGTTATAATTCTACTTGTTAGTCGGATATCAAAATTAAGACTGAATAAAAAGTATAATGGTTAGTTCCTTATTCATAAAAAATTATATATCAGCATAAAATGGATAAATAGATTTAAAATACTTTAACTAGAAATTCTATCTAATATGTCGCAATATACAGGATGGACATAACACCTCCCCCTTTGGAATGGAGTACCTCTTTTTAAAAAAAAGGGTACGACATCAAATTTGAAATTCATCAGTTTGGTCCTTCTTCTTTTTTCTTTCTTCTTTCTTCTGACATTTAAATTTAAAATATTTTATTAAACAAAAAATTAATATTATTAAAATTAATTAATAAACAAGAATTGACCAGTAATTAAAATAATAAATAATCTTTAAATCAGGTATTTCTTGAACTTCTTCTTCTTAAGCTGATAGGGCATTACCAATGGAACTTATCTCTTCTAAAGAAATAGCATCTAAATTTAATGTTGTTGGCTTCTTCATTTTATGTTCTTCAGGAATGATTGCTTCTAAGGTTGGCAATGAAAGTTGCTTAAACTTGAGCTTGGAGTGTTGATATGTTCTAAGATTTATATTTCCAATTTTTAATTGGCATTGATTTATCAATTCCACAATATAGGTTCCTTCTAAGAGAAATTTTTCCTTAAGTTGGTTACATTCTTGGTTAATTATTGTTTTGTTCATTAATATTAAGAGAAACTGGTTATCTGACAATTTTTGAAGTAAAACTTCTTTAGCGAGACTAGGAGTAAAAAAGTTATTCTAACGGACGTGACGTCATTCTAATAACAGAAACCGGAAACAAAACCTAATTACAAAATACCTGACACGATTTTTTATGGGCGCCGGCAGCAGGGTGCAAGAGGGTGCGCTTGCACCCCCCTGCTATGGAAAAAAATACCTGAATTTACCAGAAAATTATATATTTTTTTAATTTTTTTATTATATTATTGTTTGAATAAAAACTATAGGCGTCGCGGTTGCTGTCCAAATCATTCTACATTCTATATATATATTAGATCATAATAGTGTGTAGATGCAGATGCACCTTCCTGAAAATAATCCTGGCGGCGCTCATGCGATTCTGCCTACTATATTAAATAAAATTAAATCTGTAATTGTATGAATTGACAGCTTGTTATCTTGTCAACCAAAATACATTGCTAGTAGTTTTTTGTGTATAAAGTGTTTGTATTAAATATGAATAAACAAAGTGGATTTATTAATGAAGAAAGTGATGAAAAAATATTGAATAAAAATAGTGAGTACCTATAATCTATATTTTATTTTTGGTGTGTAATTACACTATTTATACCTAATTGTTTATACCTATTATTTATACCTAGCTATTTTCGTTTTATAGACTTAAAGAGCTAAAAAGAAAAAGAAATTGTGAACGTCAAAGGGCATATTATAAGCGCCAGAAAGATTTGAAGAAAAATGACGAGACAGCCACATTCATTATGATTTGATTAAGTAAGTTTATATACATACATACATATTATGATAGTAAATAATTGTTTATACGGAATCTTTACGTTGAGTAAAGAAGCATGTTGCACGTTTTTGTTCATAAAATAATAATATTCGAAATATTTTAACACTTTCTTATACTTATTTTAGGTTTGGTTAGGTAGCCATAAAGGCCATAAAACCACTAGTCAGGATGGCTGATCTTTTACCAGCAATAACAGATCCTTCGTAGGACTGAAGAAAACAAACAACTCAGGATTTTAATTTTTATGGAATATGCTATAAAATGCTACAAAATGAAATGGCTATCTAACTATCCAAGGCTCTTGTGTTGTGTTGTATTACAATAAGGTAGATACAGCTACAAAATCACACATTCTAAACGTAATGTGTGTATATTTTGAATAGTGTTTACCTATTATTGAAGCAAAACTTCTTTAGGCGCGACTAGGGGTAACTCTAACGTTAGATTCTAACGGAAGATTCTGATGGAAGTAACGGTGTGATTTCAGGAGAGGAGCTTAAATTTTCAAAATTAATTTATGAAATTTTCAAAATTTATTTATGAAATGTTCAAAATTGTTAAACGGTTTCAAATACATTAATGTTATTTAGAGAGTAAAATCTATGTTTCACATTTTAGTTTTCATAAACCTATTATTTCATATATAAAAAATAATGATAACTTTCAAATTCCTATTTCTAATGAATAATATAAATATAACATCTCATTTTTTGTAAGGTATATAGGCAATAAATATGATTGAATTGTAATTAAATATTTATTATCCGATACGTACGTCAACAAGTTTTACTTCAATCGCGCGTAAAGGTTACACGCACACTCTTTTTTTTGAATCTTAATTTTATTTAAAGAAATTGATAAAATTTTGCAGGTTGTAATTTCTCTTGTGTACTGTAAAAGTTGTACTTCGCATGGAGAATTTTCTTGAATATCTTGTACATTTTCCTTACATAAGAATTCATTTTCTTGGATTTCTTGACAAATTTTATTATGTAAACTGTATTTGTGCTCATTGATAAAAAGGAAATTATGTGTGGGCAAAATAATTTAATATTGGGAATTATTTTTAATAGGTAGAGGTAATAATTGGAAATATTTATAAATCTCTTCTTCTACTAAAGCAATTTCAATAATAAAAGTTAAACAATTAAATTTTGAATAACTTTTGACACTAGCTGTTTTTTCAAATAATAATATATTTTCGATGTTTGGTTCAAACGGTAGCTTCGTTCCTTTTTGTAAATATAATCGAATTTGCTTTAACTCACTCAATAATTCCTCTGGTTTCACTATGGAATTATGTAACACATTCAGTTTAGAAAAAGTAATAGCATCTTCTAAATTTTCTAAAATTTCATTAATCATCAAGTATTCAGTAGTTATTTGCGATATAATCATTTCGATAATGATCACTCCAAAATTTTCTAAATTTTTGATTTCATTTTCTCTTACAAATTGTACAATTTGTAATAATCTACTTTTAATAGTTATTTGATTATGAATTATTTTGCAATACTTTCATTAAACGCTTTTATAGATCTTTCTAAAAGTGAAACTTGATTAGAAACAATTGTTTTAATTTTATGTTGATAAGATGCTAATATTTTAATCATGTTATCATAATGTTCAGCATCGTTAGAATCTAAATTTCCAGTTATAGTTTTTATTATAGATCCTAATCCATTTAATATACCTCTCTTACTTCGCAATTCATTAGTAATTTTAAATAAAGAATTTATTTGCGAAATTTTATTTATAATTTGTTCTTCTAGATTTTGGATTATATGATAGGAATTATAAAATTCTTTATATTTGTAAAATATTTCATTTAAATGTTCGACCGATAAATGCAATCTTGTAAATTCTTTAATTAAGTCAGTAATATCGAATACTTGAATAAAAGACCATTTTACCATTTATCAATTTTATTTTGAGCTTTTCCTATTTTAAATGGAAATAATCCAAGATTATCTTCTATTTTATGAAATAAAGGACTGCTGATGCATCCGAAGACACTAATTAGGACTAATCTGTAACATAAACAGGCTTTCTTAATTCTTTTATATGTATAATTCGAGTTTTCTTACTCTTACAATTTTGAATTTTAACTTTATTATTAGTACCTAAGTAATTCTAATATTTCATATGGACCCATAAATTTGTTTTCTTTCTTATTTCTAGCATTTTTAATTTTATAAACAATTTGACCAACTGAAAATTGAATTTGTTCAGGACCTTTAATGTTGTGTTTAAGTATATTTTTTGATTTTTTGTCTTGAGTTGTTTCTGTTACATTTTCATACATAGCCCTTAATTTATTTCTATGATGAAATATGTAATCATTATAAAAAGTACCATCTAATAATTCTTGAGGATCTCTTGATAAAGTGTGACCAAAAACTAATTCATAAGAACTAAATTTAGTCGTTGAATGGATTGAACTATTATATACAATTAAGGCATAATTCATTAAATCTTTTTCACTTGGAGATTGAGTGGTTAATAATCGTAAATGTTCTAATAAGGTACTATGAAATCTTTCTACTGGAGCATTACTCTCGTGATGTTGAGGTGTGGTATAATGTATATAAATTTTATGTATTTTAAATAATTCTTTAACAGTTTCGTTTTAAATTCTGTACCGGGGTCAAAAATTATTTTTTCAGGTAAACTATAACTACTAAAATATTTGATTAAAGCATTACATACATCAGTCGAATTTAATAAGTAAGCCTGACCTAATTTAAAAAATTTATCTAATATTGTTAAATAATCTTTTCCATCAAATCTAAATATATCTATATGCAAGATTTGAAAAGGCTTTGTTTCTGATAAACAAAACGGAAAATAAGGCTTACCTCTAGCATATTTAGCAGTTTGGCATAGAATACAGGCATTGATATAATTATTTATATCTTGTTTCATTGAAGGCCAATAATATGTTTGTTTTAACCTTTCATACGTTTCCTGTGTACCTCTGTGATTGCATTTTCCTTCATGCTGAAATTTAATCATCATTAATTGTTCTTCTTTATCTCTTATTGTATTTATTAATTTAGTACATTTAATTAATTTTAATCTCTTTGTAATAAATTTATTTTTATAAACTTGGCTGAATTCCAAAAATTGTTCATAATCATAAAAATAAAAATAAAAATTTCTACCGGGTGTTATCAAATCTCGAATAAATTCAAAAATTACGGATTCATTATTTTTAGGAAGTTTGACTTCTAAAATCTTTAAATGTTGAAAATCATTTCTTTTTGTCTCAATTTTATTGTGAACATTTGGAGTAATTATAATTTGATTAGTTTTATTATTTATTATTTCATCTAATATTTCAAAATGTACTTCAGATGATTCATCACATGAGTGTATGGTACTAACACTAAGGGTTTCTTCTGAATCTATTGGTGCTGAGTCTGTGTCCGATGGTAGTCTAATATCTTGTAAAATTTTTATTTTATCTTGTTGTTGTGTTCCACTCGTGGATGGTAAATTTGAATCAGGGTTAATTTGATTCTTCCAAGTTTCGTCGATTAGATTTCTTAAAAAGTCGTCTACATCTTCGTTTATATTACCTGGTTCATTAATTATGCTTTCCGATTCTACAGCATTTATTTTTATTCTACTAAGAGCATCTGCATTACGATTTTGGTTGCCTGGCTTGTGTACTATTTTATAGTCAAATTCTTCTAACCGTAATCTCCATCTTAATAACTTTCTATTTGGGTCTTTCACATTAAATAATCATTGTAAGGGTCTTTGATCTGTATAAATAATAAATGGTTGACCCAATAAATAGGGTCGAAAATATTTGCACGCCCACACTATTGCCAATAACTCTTTCTCAATTGTTGAATAATTAATTTCGCTTTGATTTAAAGTTCTGGATGCGTACGCTATTGGTAAATCATTAGGAACATTGCCTTGAGTTAATACCGCGCCGATTGCAAAATTACTTGCGTCCGTTGTTAAAATAAAGGGTTTTTTAAAATCCGGGTACTGAAAAATTGGTGAATTTATAAGTAATTTTTTACAAGCTTCAAATGATTCTAAAAATTTTGGGGAATGAATGACTTTAGCATTTTTCTTTATACATGCCGTCATAGGCTTGGTTATTTTTGCAAAATCTTTAATGAATCGTCAAAAATAACCGAGCAATCCTTAAAAGCTTTTTATTTGTTTCTGAGTTTCAGGAATTGGAAAATCTTTTATTGCTTTAATTTTTTCTTCATTTGGTTTAATACCTTGAGGTGTAATTATGTGACCTAAATATTGAACTTCCTTACGCAAAAATTCAGATTTGTTCAATTGAATTTTAAAATTAGCTTCCCTAACTCTATCAAAAACTTGCTTTAAGTGACTTCTATGTTCTTGTAGCGATACAGAAAAAATAATAATGTCGTCTAAATATACCATGCAAACTTCGTCTTGCAACCCTCTTAAAATATTGTTCATAAGCCTCTGAAAAGTCGCATTTTTTAGTCCAAACGGCATTCTCCTATATTCATAGTGGCCATTTTGGGTACTAAAAGCTGTTTTATGTACATCATCAGGATGAACTAAAATTTGTTGGTAAGCTGAAGCTATATCTAAAGTAGTGAAGTAATTTGATTTTCCTAATTTATCTAAAATACTTGTAATATCTGGCAAGGGGAATTTATCATTGATTGTTTTTTCATTCAGCTTTCTATAATCTATTACTATTCTCTATTTTCTTTTATTGCTAGCATCTAAACGTTTTTTAATAACCCAGATGTTACTATTATAAGCTGAATTCGATGGTTGAATAATTTCTTGTTCTAACATCTTATTTATTTGTGAATTAACTTCTCTTCTATACACTTCAGGATATTTATAACTTTTACAAAAAATTGGATTTTCATCTACTGTATTTATTTTATGAGTTATTTTATTTGTAAAACTAAGAGGTATTTCCTCGCAATAAAATATATCTCTATATTCCGTACATAATTTACGTATACTAGATTTTTCTTCTTTATTACAATGTCCTTATCTTAAATTTTTAAATTTGCTTTTAATATATTGTCATAATCCTCCTTAGAATTTGTATAATTTTCTACAACTAGTCTTTCTACTAAATTAACCTCATTTAAATCTACCTTTTCTACTTCTATTGGACTATTAAATGTTATAGTCCTTGCGATTTCACTTGCATTTATTATTTTCGTATATGCAAAATTATCTTTAATCGTTATTAACGCATTTGGCATTTCTAATTATTGATCCGCAAACTCAGTATAATTAACTATCGCTAAACCTTCTTTTAAATTTACTGGAATTTAAGTTACTTTTTCTTCTCTAGGACCTATTCTGATTTTATATTTTTGATTATTACTATATTCACTAATTGGTATAACTTCTGGTAAAATCTGAGGATTATAAATCATTTTTATACGAGTTTTAGGAGTTAGTAATTCATCATTTCTAAAATTAATACTAGCATTTATTTGACTCAATAAATTAGCTCCTATTAATCCATAAAATTTCTTTGAAAAATTAAAAATATGAAACTTACTAAATATATTGTCATTAAATATTTTAAAAAGTGGAATATTTACTACTCTTAAATGTTGAGTTAAACCATGAGCAGTTTTTATTAAAAATTCTTCTTGTTTTATATAATTTTTATAAAATTTCTCTGCTACATCTGATGTTATCAAAAAACGAGAACTTCCTGTATCTATTAAAAAATAAGCTTTAATTTCGGGGATGAATATATATGGTAAATCTGTTCTTATGTTATTTACATTAATCAAGGTTCTATCTTTGGATCTGGGGCCAAGTGAAAATTTTCATTTTGCTCATTAATCGTTATATTTTCAGATTCTATTTGATAATCAGTATGTTGATTTTTTGACCTATTGGTTAATCTAGAGTTTCCTGAACTTTGTATCCATAGGTTCTGGAATATAATTGTTAGGGTTTTGATTTTGGAAATTATTTCTTGGAGTATTATTTATGAAATTTTCCCTAGGTTGGTTATAATGATTATGTTGGTTTGAAAATCGATTGTAAGGATTTCGTTGACCGAAATTATTCTGATTTGACTGACTATTTGGCATTCTAAATAATGGATTCGGATTTATCCATTCTTTTTGATAATTATTATGATTTGAGTTTGGTCTTTTATGGAATTGATTACCACGTTGATTAGGTTTATAATTATTATAATAATTAGGTTTTGACAAATGACTACTGTTACCAGTCTTAAAATAAACAAAATTTTCTTCTTCTTTTACTATTGCTAAAGCTTTTTCCAAACTATCTGGATCTCTCGATCTTACTACTAATTGCAGATTATACCGTAAACCATTAATGAATGTTTTTACAGCAAATTCATTATAATGGGCAATTTTAATTTGTTTTTTATTTGCATTTGCAATTTCTGAATTTAATTTAGAAAAAAGCAAACTTCTGGCATCTTGTACTCTCATACCAAAAATTAAAGGTGGTTCATTTTTAAAAGGTTTTAAAGTGATTAAATCTTGTATTAAACATTCAATACTTCTTTGATCACTAAAAGTTAATAATAATGCATTTTTAATTGCATTCCAAGTATTATATTCTCTATTATAAATTAAATCTGCAGCTCTATCTTTCAGTTTACCTAAAACTGTATCTAATATGCAAACATTTACGGGATCTGCTACATTAGTTGTATTCTGGAAATTTTTTATAAAATTTTCACAAGCTACTAAAAATCTATTAAGTTGTCTGGGGTTTCCGTCAAAGGTCGGAATACCATCTGCTTGAAAGTTCATTAAAGGAATGTTAGCCGTTTTTCGTTTTTCTAAATACAAATGAAAAAACTCGTCGACTAAACTTTCTATATCGTTTGTTAACATAAACTATCTTTAATAAATTATGAATATTTCTTGAGGAATAAGGATTGAAAAATAATATGGAAATGAACACTTACAATAAAGTTTCCATCTTAATACTAAATCCAATAAGAGCAGCAATGTGTGTCTGTCCTCTGGGCTTGGGGTTGAATCTTAACTCTGACTTTACTCAATGGGATCCACGATTTTTGTCTTCACCCATTTAATGATCAGTTGGACAGGGGGCGATGTGTAGCACTCACAAAAATTGTCCGTTACCGAATCACAAACTCCGACTAATTCTGTAGCAGTCAATAAATCGTTGAAACAAACGATAATTTTTTAAATTACCCTCGACTTTTGAATATCCTACTGACTGTGCCAATTACGTAGGTAGCGTAATTAAGAGATTTTTTAAAAATTTTATTAAATTTTATTCTCCTATTAGTTATAATTCTACTTGTTAATCGGATATCAAAATTAAGACTGAATAAAAAGTATAATGGTTCGTTCCTTATTCATAAAATTATATATCAGCATAAAATGGATAAATAGATTTAAAATACTTTTTGTCTTCACCCATTTAATGATCAGTTGGACAGGGGGCGATGAGTAGCACTCACAAAAATTGTCCGTTACCGAATCACAAACTCCGACTAATTCTGTAGCAGTCAATAAATCGTTGAAACAAACGATAATTTTTTAAATTACCCTCGACTTTTGAATATCCTACTGACTGTGCCAATTACGTAGGTAGCGTAATTAAGAGATTTTTTAAAAATTTTATTAAATTTTATTCTCCTATTAGTTATAATTCTACTTGTTAATCGGATATCAAAATTAAGACTGAATAAAAAGTATAATGGTTCGTTCCTTATTCATAAAATTATAGTCTCTTACAAAATCCAAAAAATTTGGAGGTTAATCATGCTGTAAATGTAAAGAACCGAAGCGTTGTTGCCGCTACAGCTGTAAATTCTGAAACCTCAAAGACCACAGATACCACCGGACCCTCCAGTTTCAAAAGCGCTGTTGCCAGTCTGCCCACAAAAGTTGAAGCCATGAGGAATGGAAATCAAGGTGGCAGTCAACAAACAAGGAACTCCAGAGAACATATTACACGACAGCAGTTGTCTTCTGCACTACTACAAACTCAAACACAAATTAAAATAAACGAAATCCAAAACCTGGAAGAAGAAAAAAACATTAAAGCAAAAAAAGTTGTAGGTGAAAATGACGAAACAGAGGACGTAGCCTCAACAGAAAAAGTCTGGTTATATGCTTCTAAATATAAACAATCGTACACTCTGGAAAAGTTGCAAAACTATTTAGAAACAAAATTTCCAGGACATGAATTTTCATGTTCATTATTTGAAAACAAAGTTAATGGATCAAATTCGTTTAGAATAACAGCTGATGCAGAGCTCAAAGATCACCTATTTAAACCAGAAACATGGCCAAAAGGAATAGAGATAAGTGAGTATTTTTTTCGTGGAAGACGCAACGTCAACAAATATCCTAAGTTTAACAGATACACTCCTCGAAGAAACCACCAGCAACAGTGATTTTTTAATTCAGATGCCATTCTATACTCTTTGCCATTTAAATGTTCAAAGTTTGACGCGAAAAATTAATTTAATAGATGTTTTCACGTATACATATCAGCCTGACATTCTATGTTTTACGGAACACTGGGCTTCTGAAGATAAACTTTATTCGCTCATTTTAATGAACTATAAGATCATTGCCAGTTACTCAAGGTGTCATCAGACAGGTGGAGGCACAGCCATTTTTATTAAAAATAGTGTTCACAATTCATGTTCGGAAATTAAATCTGTAACACACTTAAATTGTGAGAAAAACTTTGAATGTGCCGGCGCAACGATGACAGGATGTTGCATCTTAACTGTATACAGATCCCCAGACGGAGATGTGAATATATTTTTTGAACGGTTTTTTGAAATGCTCAATATTGTAAGTGGTAAATTTAAACAAATTATTATCTGCGGTGATTTAAATATAGACGGGTTTGTAAATTCAAAACAACTAAATCTATTTGCAGATATACTTGAATGTTTTAACTTAAAATCTCATATATCTGTGGCGACTAGAATCGCAAAATACGGCCAATTACTAACGAAATCCTCAATTGACTATATCATCACCAATATTGATTTTAGATCTCTTAATATTACAATATTTGACCCAGCTATTGCGGATCATTCAGCCCAAATTCTAAAGTGGGATAAACATACTGAGCCAGAAAAACATGTTGCTCTAGTTTCACGTAGATTTTTCAGTCAAGTACAGATATCAGAATTTAAATTTTTAATAAGTAAGATAAACATTGGTACTGAAAATTATAACTCAGTTGATGAAATGTTCAACATTTTCTGGGATAATCTCATGTTTGCCTTTAATGCATCATTTCCAGTAAAAACAGTCAAAGGTACAGAGAACAGAAATAGAAACAAAATAATATTTTCACCAGAGTTGCAAAATAATATTTCATTATTAAAGCACTCAAATTGGATAAGAAAAACGACCAATACTATTAGTAATGAAGAATATAACCAAAACAAAAAAATTGTCAATTCCCAGATAAAAATTGAAAAACAAGCTCACTTTTCAAATTTAATAAATAGATCTGAAAATAAATCAAAAACAATGTGGCAACTAGTAAATAATAAAATAGGTAAAACAAAAAGATGTATTATCCCAGAAAAACTTGAACTAACTGATAAAGTATATTATGTTGGTAAAAAGGAAGTTAGTAACGGTTTTGCTTCATTTCTTATAGACTCCGTCTTATCTATATTGCCACAACAAAAAAATGGACAATTTAAAATAACAAAGAATACACCCAGTGACTCATTCTTCTTTAGACCACTAATAGATTCAGAAATAGTCCAGGTAATAAAAAGTTTAAAAATAAAAGGTCGACAGGCTTTGATGATATTCCAATTTTTCTATTAAAAGACTGTGCAGATCTGTTGGCCCCATACTTTTCAAAAATAATTAATTTTTCAGTAAGTTCTGGAAAATTTCCAGATATATTGAAAGTAGCTAAAGAGTAATACCGATCCATAAAAAAGGTCCGTTTAACATACTCTCTAATTACAGAGGTATATCTGTTCTTAGTGCTGTAACAAAATCTTTTGAAAAATCAGTTTTCAATTCAATTATATCCTATTTACATGATCAAAATATTGTTACTAATAAGCAACATGGGTTTCGGCGCGGTTACTCCTGCGAAACGGCTACAGTAGACTTTATCCAAACAATACACGACAATATTGATAAAAAATTATTTACCTACGGTATCTTTTTTGATTTATCTCGAGCTTTCGACACTCTAGAACCAAAAATTTTAAGTGAAAAGCTAAATGCTGTAGGCATAAGGGATCCGGTAAATTCATGGATTCTTTCCTATGTCTCTCACCGTCCATTCTTTGTTTCAGTTGAAAACACCTTTTCTGATATTTATTACAACAATCTGGGAACTCCTCAAGGAGGAGTATTGGGCCCATTACTTTTTCTTCTATATATAAATGATTTGCCAGAATTTCTTAAAGACCATAAGAATATATTTATGTATGCAGACGATACGACATTAATAGTATCTGCAGCAACGTTAGAAGAAGTTAGAGAAAAAGTAAAACAAGTTATAATTTCATTTAAAGAATGGTGCGACTGTAATAGATTGGTATTAAACCTGGAAAAAACAGTTTGCATTCACTTTTCTTATGGGGATAGAAAATTTACAAATTCAGAGTTTACTGTACCGTTTGAAGATAAGAACATTTCAATAAGCCCTGCAACACAAACCAAATTCCTAGGTACAGTTGTTGATTCTAGCTTAAATTTTAGAGATCATATAAACTTAATTTGTAAGAAACTCAATAAAGCATATTTTATGATATATTCACTTAAAAACGATCTTGCAACAGAATCGCTGATGTCAATTTACTATGCTCATGTATACTCGATCATAAATCAAAATATAATTATTTGGGGTCAATCAACCGACAGTTCTCGTGTATTTATATTACAAAAAAGATTAATTCGTTTAATCTGTAACTTAGGCTATATGGACAGTTGCCGTGAAATTTTTAAAGAGAAAAATATTCTGACTCTTCCTGGACTATATCTATATAAATTATTATCATTCACTTTCACTAAAACAAATAATTTATCAAAGCATAGTGATATGCATGAATATAACACCAGAAATGCAAAAAACATCTACCTAACGCAACATAGCCATACCAATTATAAAAAATCACCTTATTACGCTGGTTCTGTACTATACAATAAGCTGCCCCCAAGTTTAAAAAATATAAAATCACTAAAAATATTTCAAAGAGATCTGAAAGCCTTGTTGGTAAATAGTGCTTTCTATTCCCTAGATGAGTATTACGCTCATTTCTCACAAATATAGATAATAAGATATGAGATTTTAAAATCTTTATATGTTTTATGAATGTTTTTAATATGTGATTATTTATCTTTTTTTTCTTACTCTATTTTAACTATTTATCTATATTTTTATGTTAATTTTTCTGACGTACCTTATTCATTTTTGTAAATGACAACAAGAGGTCAATAAAGATTATTATTATTATTATTATTATTATATATCAGCATAAAATGGATAAATAGATTTAAAATACTTTAACTAGCAATTTTATCTAATATGTCGCAATATACAGAATGGACATAACAAGCGAGTAGACTGTTTTTGTTTTTAAATTTAAGATATTTTTTCTTTATCTTTATTAGGTTTTTGGGAAAAGGAATGGTGTTTTTATTTTATTTATACATTTATTTATTTTTTTTACCCTTCATCACTATTATATAAATAATATAATCTAGTTGCCAAATTGCTTTAGCAATTAGTTACATTTAACTTTAATTTTATCATTATATAATTAATTTGACTGCTGTTTATGTCAGCAGTCATTTAGTATTAAGTTTGTTAGTAATTGTACACACATACATACACACATACATGTATATACAAATATACACCTATGTACATATATACATGTGTACATAATTTTTTAGTATGTTTTTTTTTGTTTTTTTTTTGGTTTTTGTTTTTTTTTTGTTTTTAGTGTTTTTCTGTACCACGCTTACCTGACTTAATCCGGTAGCGTAAAAGGTTGTCCTTTTTTAACCACCGAGTTGTACCACGGATTATATTATAATTGTTTAAATTATTCTCAGTAATTTTTTAATCTGTTTGTCAACAAGTGAAACTATCTATAATATCAACAACCATCAATGACAAAGTTTAAATTTTTAGTGGAGGGTGATAACTTTTTTTGCCGGTGCTCTGTTTATTTCTAGTCTTGATAGTTAGGGTAGTCAGTTGGGAGTTTATGTTTAAGACAATGAAAGTTCAATCCATTACTAGTAAAAAGGGTGCATAATTGTTAGTGTTAAATAACTTCAAATTTTCAAAAGCCCACATTGCAAAGTGTGGGAAAATAAGATGGCGTTGCACTAACACCAAAAGTAGATGCAACGCAAAAATATATACAAGTGCAGATGAAAAAACTATTTTGGAATCTAAACTAGATCATAATCATGAACGTGAGAGGACCATTGCTAGGCAAGCTATTAGTAATAGCATTAAAAGAAAAGCTGTTGAGGATTGTACAGAAAGACCATCTAAACTAATTCATAAAGAATTAACTGTGAGTACCTACTAAAAATTCTATAAATTAAATTATTATTAACGGTTTGATATTTCATGTCTTAGAACAATGCTTGGGTTTTAGACATTGGAAGCGATGATCTATTGCGTGTGAGAAGAAATATGTACGAAGCACGTAGAGATATTTTACCAGCATTACACAAGAATAGAGATCAAGTTTTTGATGCAGTTTTTAATTGAAATCTGAAAACTAAAATTAATGTTTAAAATTTTCTTTACTCTTTAGATAAGGAAAATAACGTAATTATCTTTTCTTGTTTCACAAATTTATATTTTTTGTGTTCCTGTGATACGATTTATATGGATGGTACATTTCAGTACTGTACAAAGTTTTTTTACCAACTATTTACCATCCATGCTTTTAAAAACGGTTATTATGTTCCGGTCATATTTGCTTTGTTACCTAATAAAAAGAGTAATACATAATTTAAATTGTTTAAAAATGTTAGCAATAAATGTAAAGCACTGAACTTATCTTTTAACTCAAAAAAGATAGTAGCCGACTTTGAACAAGCAATTCATAGTGCTTTTTTCAGATTTTGGCCATATTCAAATTTAACCGGGTGTAGATTTCACTTATGACAAGCATGGTACCGTAAAATTTTAAATTTAGGTTTGTCAAATGAATATAAGGAAAATAATTCAGAAATTGGTAAGTTTTTAAAGTTATTCTTCGGCTTGCATTTTTAGAACCTAACCAAGTAGGTTATTTTTTTCTTTTGAAATATTTGACAAAACACCCGGTGATGAAAGAGTTATACGATTTTGTGATTATATACTTAACAATTATATATCCGAAGAATCTAAATTTCCTCCAAGAATTTGGACATCCAACACAAATAGTATGTATCGGTCTACCAACACTTGTGAATCATTTCATTTTTTATTAAAAAACAGTTTTTATTTTCCTCACCCAAATATATTTATTTTTGTAGATTTGATTATAAATATTCAAAATAAAACATTTACAAAAATTAAGACTGCTAATGAGTTATTAACTATCAAAAAATTTAAATCTGTTACTAGAAAGAAACAGGAGTATATAACTTTTAAAATAAAAGAACTAAAGAAACGAAATTTGATTTTGTAAAATCTTTAAGCAATATTTATTTGCCGCAATAAGACCTAAAATTTTAATTTGTAAAATAAAATTAATGTAGGTGTAATAATATGTAAATTTGTTCTTATATTTCAAAACAATTTTTAAATATGTATTTTGTATGGAATTTATATTAAAACTGTTAAGAATATTATAAGATTATATTATTAAACCTTTAATTCTCTCCAGAAATTCAGTGGTACAACTAGACGGTAGGATTATATCTACCTGATGTCTCGTGGTACAACTCGGTAGTCCCGAAATAGTGTGGGACTCAGAGCGGATCCTTGCGGCACTCCAGCTTGCATAGTTGTTTCGAGGGACTTTTTCCCATTTATTCTCACCTGGAAAGTTCTACGAGTGATGAAAGATTATATAATTTTGATAAGCCAAGGTGGAGTTTCGATTTTATGTAATTTTAAAATAAGTGCTTCATGCCATACTACATCAAAAGCCTTCTCTAGATCGAGTGTGACCATTGATGTAGTATGCTTGATGTTGAAATTTTTAGTAATTTGGTTTGTAATTCTAGCAAGCTGGAGCTGTGTTGAGTGACCGGCTCTGAATCCAAATTGTTGGTCTATTATGATGTCGTTATCGCATATGAATTTGTCAAGTTCGTGGTGTATGATTCGTTCTAATATTTTCCCAAGCGCTAAAAGAAGGCTGATGGGCCTATAGTTTTCTGGCAGTTTTGAATTTTTACCCGGTTTGTGGAACGGTAAGATTTCAGCTCTTTTCCAGATTGTTGGAAAGTATTGTAGTTTTAAACAGGCGTTATATATGTAATAGAAAGCAACTAGCGCTTTTCTTTGTAGTTTTTTTAAGTTGTTTGTTTTGTATTTCGTTATGTCCAGGGGCTTTGTATGGTCTAGATTTTCGAATTATGTTATATATGTTGTGTGGTGTGATTTTAGCTGTTACGTTAGCTATGTCTGTATTTTGTAAAGTGTTAACTAGTTCATTTACCTCAGTTATTGTGTTAACATCTGATAAATGTCTAGTTATATTACTGTTGTCAATGAGTTGGTCAGCAAATGTTTGTGTTTTTTCCTCGTCGCTGTATATTTGTCTGTTATTGACTTCTAATGGTGGTATGTAGAAGCCGTTTGAATGTTATTTGGCTTTTATGAGATGCCAAATGTTTTGTTTGTTTTTTACTGTTGTCATTATGTCTTGTTTGTGTTTTTCGGAAACGTATGAGTCTAGTTATTGTTTGTAGTAGTCTATTGCAATGTCTAATTGTATTTTGTTTTCTCGTGTAGGTTGTCTTTGAAAAATTCCTCTAAGTCTGTTTCTTTCTAGTCTGGCGTCATTTATATCTGTCGTGTATTTGTTTTCAGTTTCTCTTTTTAAAGGAATAAAAAGAGAGGAAGCTGTGTTTATTGTGTCTGTTATATGTGTTATTTGGTTGTCTATTTCATCTATTGTTGTAAGGTTATTGTTCATGCGAATGTTAGCATATATGTGGTCTTGGTAATTTTTCCAGTCAGCTTTGTCAAAGTTTTTAATATTTCTGTGTGTTCGGTGTACTATTGTTTCTGTGTTAAAAGTTACAGGTCTATGGTCAGAGTTAAGGTCGAAAAGTGTAATTGGAGTTGTTATTTTATAGTTTTTTGTTACTATAAGATCGATATATGATATATGTCCCCGTATATTGCAATAAGTTGGTGTGTCTGTGTAGTTAAATTGTTTTGTTTGTTATGTTGGTAAAGTATCCCTAACGTAAATCCCAGAGATTACTATGTCATTATTAAGTCTTATTGTGATATTTTCCAAGTCTGAAGCTATGTCTTTTAGTTCGTCTTAATCTAAGACAACTTTACGTAATTCGTTTACTTTATTTTTTAAATTATGGTTATTCCAAAACATTATTTTAAGTTTTTTATCTTCATCTCGCGAATTATTCTAATCATTTTATTTATATCGATAATACTATTTAATTCGTTTAATTACCGATTAATTCGTATTTACGTATTTACGTTTTCGGTTTGGGGTGTGTTGTTATTTGGAGCGCTCAAATATATTATAAGAAATTGAAGCTCTGTCCCCCTGCTGATTCGATTAAATATTTAAAGAGACTAAATTGCATTTTGTCTTTAGTTAATTGTGTTATATTTTGCAATATGGATGTCCAAAAAATATTTAGTGAAAAACAACAAGAAATGTATGTGGTGTATGGAGCTAAGTTTAAAAAAGCGAGGGTTTTAAAATGTGGTAAGTTTTAGCTTTTGTTTTTATTAACTTGTTAAATAACTTTAACTTATTAAATATAGGTAAAATTCGTTGGCGATGTCCTCATAATGGCTGTCTTGCTAAGATATATACTTTTAATGAAGAAATTGTTGAAATCGATTTAAATCATAATCATGAAGTTAACAGAAAAAAATTAGAAAGACAGAAGATAAGCAATTCTTTAAAAAAGAAGACACTTGAAGACCCTATAGAAAAACCAGCAAAACTAATTCATGCCGAATTAGCAAAAAACCCCCAGTCAGAATTAACGTGGGAAGATATTAATTGCATAAGGCGGAATTTGAATAATTGCAAAAGAAGCAAATTACCGCCATTACCAAAAAATATCGATGACGTTCACGATGCAGTAGAAGCGTTTAAAATTCAAACGTTGAAACGAGAAAACTTTTTACTTGTAAATGACAAAAAATCTAATATTCTTATTTTTTCAAGCTATTCAAATTTATCTTTTTTATGCAATACTTCCAAAAATGGTATTTTTCTTGATGGCACTTTCCAGTATAGCCCTACATTTTTTTATCAGCTCGTAACTTTACATTGCTTAGTAAATGAATATTATATTCCCGTTGTATACTGTCTATTACCCAACAAAAATTTGGAAACATATACTAAGTTGTTTCAAACTATTCTGGAAGAATGCTTAAAATTGTCTTTAGTTTTTAACCCTTCCCTTTTTATTGTTGACTTCGAAAAAACAATTCATATAGCACTGACATCAGTTTTTCCAAATGCAATAGTGAAAGTTTGTTTATTTCATTTGACGCAGTCCTGGTATAGAATAATTTTAAATTTAGGATTGTCTAAAGTTTATATGAATATTGATTCTGAGGAAAGTCAATGGCTAAAAAATATAAAAATATATTCGGATTACCATATTTAAATCCTGAAAATTTTGGGGACTGTTTCTTTGAAGATTTTATGTCCATAATACCGCAAAACGATAAAATTGTCGCATTTGCTGATTATCTTGTGGATACCTATATAGCAGAAGATGCTACTTATCCACCAATTATTTGGACACAAGCATCATCTTCTATGTCTCGAACGACGAACGCATGCGAGTCTTTTCATCATCATTTAGCTAGTAGTTTTTATCATAGTCATCCAAATATTTTTATTTTTTGCGATATTATCTTACAATTTAATTCATTTGCTCAATGTAAAATAAATAGTACTTTTAGAGGTCAAAAGAAACCTAGGAAATGTATACGTAGGAAAAAAATGTATATAGAAAACATATTAAATAAACATAAAAACAAACTAATTTCAAACTTTCAGATAGTTCAAACATTGTCATGTAGGTATGCAAATATTTTTATATAAATAAATGTTTAAAAATAAAATATTACTTTTAATAACTTAAGGTATTAACATTTATTTTTCCTAGAAATAAATCATGACCCCGGGCCCAATTTGTTCAAGTAAAACCCATCCTTAATCCTTACCTTTCTTAATCTTCTGACCGCGGGCATAATTCGTACACGCCCGTTTTTATGTTACACATCATTATTAACATATTAACTTTACTGCAGAGCTTATTGATTTTTTTTGTGTTTCTTGGAATATCTTCCACATTGATGACCAGACCTTAATCAAATTTCTATGGGATCACACGGACACTATTCTTTTGAATGCAAAAAGGTTTTTTTTGAAATCGGATAATAAATACCAGAGATACCCGGTGACATAAAAAAACTATGGCCGAATTGATAACCCCTCTTGTTTTATATCAGTGGGACAGTAACGCACCAATTATTATGTTTTTATGCTATAGGGCATTATTTACATATTTCAATTTTAAAATTAGCTTTATTGTCGGATAATACGATTCACAAAGCCATGCTTAATATACTAATTAATTAGGTAAGTGCTAGAGTATAGTAATATTTATATTTAGTTAACGTCTATACTTAGCAGTCAATAAAAAATAAATCTTTTAACAAAATTTAAAACAAACTACATTGTTAAACAGACATAAGTATTTAAAAAAAGAGAAAAAAAAGTGACCGGACTGACATTTTTAATCTACAAAGAATTCATCTAAACTGTAATAAGCCTTGGAGATCAAAAACTTTTTTGTTTGTTTCCTGAATTTTCTGTAGCTTCCAATTTGTCTTAATTCTACCGGAAGATGATTAAACATTTTCTTACCTATATATACAAAGGAATTTTGAATCAAAGTAAGTAGTGTTATTGGTAATTGTAACATAAATAGTCTAGTTCACTAGTGCTTTTTTGCTCAACTTTTTTCAGCAGTCTCCGAAAATTATGAACGAGGTGTCATTCGATTCGGAATCGCATCTAGATGACTTTTGAAAAAAATGATGTTCCGCATGCAAAAACTGCAAAAGTTATTAACAATTAACTAAAACAAAAAGAAGAGGGTTTGATTTTTTGCAAATATCTTAAAAACTAATAAAGATTTATTAAATTAAAAAAAAATATTCAAAAAGGGGAGGAAATTTCCTACAAAAAAGCTCAAACTATCGGAACTGTTGTACTAATATTTATAATTTTCCCAGATGGTTGAAAATATGGCCGAAAACGGGTGCTCTGGCTTGCGTAAGCCACGCCTGCTTTGGACACTTTTTTAATAAAAATTATTTTAACATATTAAATATTAAATTTAGGATACGAAAAAAATCATTTGCTTACTGGATAGATAAATAAACAATAATTCGCCTGAAGTTTTTTTTATCACAATTTATAAATTATTTATGCAATTGTTAATTAAAATGTTTTTCTGCTTAAACATAAACATTGCAAGTGTGATAATTGTTGAATTATAAATTTGAGTGAAATTTAAAAATATATATTTTTTAGTTCTTTATTAATAATTATCGTTGTTTCAAAATTAAAAAGTTAAATTAATCATTGAAAAAAAGTTAAAAATTTATTTGTTTATAACAAATTGTTTATTAAATAAACAATGAAGAATAAATAAAACGAATTTTTTATATCGAAAAGAAAAACAAATAATGATTTTAAAAAAAATATTTTTTTCTTTCTTTATATTAATAACTAGCAGCCCGCCCCGGCTTTGCACGGGGATTAAAGAAAAATAACAAAAGCCACTAAATATATTGGGTCAACGCTTCCCTGTAAACAATATTACATGTTGTTTTATTTCTGGCAACAAAATAAATTGATTTTCAGGTGCTCGACCCGCCTTAGGCGGTTGGCCATGAGAAAAACCGATCCCTACTAATTGGAAGATAGATAGATAGATAGATAGATAGATAGTTTATTTCACTATAGATTACACATGGTATATAGCAAGTCAAAGTACATACAAATAAAAAGTATACAGAAATACACAGAACAATATCTTAAAAATATTTCAAACATTAACATTCATACAAAAACATACAATGTAAACAACAAACGTAGGACAATAAAAAACAGAATTAATTTTGGTTAGTGTGTTGCAGCTTGGGCATCCACAGATACACTCACGTAATATTCACTCAGTGTATAAGGACACATGGTCACTAGGTACTCTTTAACTTGGTTTTTAAAAGCTGTAGTTGAGTTAATGTTTTTAAAATTTTGAGGAAGTTTATTATACAGTTGTAAACCAACGACAGAAGATGACTTCCTACTTATTTCTAAATGTCGGTAGGGTACTACAAACTGTCTCTTATTTCTTGTGTTGTGTGAGTGAATATCACTGTTGCATAAAAAGGTTCTTTGATTTTTATAAATTAGTATCAATAATTCTAAAATGTAAATTCCATGTACTGTTAATATATTTAACTCCTTAAATAGACTTCTACAAGACCAACCATACGGAACACCCGCAATACATCTTACAATACGCTTTTGGACCTTGAAAACATCTTTTATACTAGGAGAGCTACCCCAGACAGTTATACCATAACTCATTATCGACTGTACTTCAGCAAAATAAAAAAGGCGAAGATGGCGCTGACTAAGTATTCTACTTAAATTTCTCAATTGATAACACTTAGAGTTGAGTTTTTTACACACATTCCAACAATGAGTCTTAAACGATAAATGAGAGTCAAAAGTCACTCCCAAAAACTTCACATCACTAGAATTCAAAATACTCTCACCATTGATGATAACACTAAGATCAGGTTTATTAGAGCTTGCACGGGATGTAAATGATACAAATTTAGTTTTGTGAACATTAAACAGGAGCGACTGATTACTGGACCAATCAGAGAAGGTTTTCAGTGAATTTGTTATTTTATCTTGTAAAGAATTTATGTTCTTATCGCGATAAAGCATTGTTGAGTCATCCGCATAAAGTGATACAAATGCATCAGACATAACATATGGTAGTTCATTTACATACAAAATAAATAATATCGGACCCAATATGGAGCCCTGTGGTACTCCATTCTTGGTAACAATCGGATAAGACATAGAAATTTTAAAATCATTTTTTATTTTAACTATTTGGTATCGGTCTTTTAGATAGGATCGAAACCAACTATGGGCAACTCCCCTAACACCGTATCTGTATAATTTATCGAGGAGTACATCGTGTTGTACACAATCAAAAGCACGACTGAGATCACAAAAAATAGCAGTCGGATTTTCGCTATTTTCAATTGATATTAAAACTTCCTCATAGAAACTGTTAATGGCCGTGGAAGTAGAAAATTTATTTCGAAAACCATGTTGATGTTTTGTGATAACTTGGTTGATATTTAAAAATGATAAAAGTTGCTTTAGCATTGCATATTCAATAATCTTAGATAGCACAGATGGAACAGATAATGGTCGAAAATTTGACATTAACTCAGAATCCCCTTGTTTTAATACTGGTGAAACGATGGAAGTTTTTAGCTTACTGGGAAAAACACCAGTATTGAAAGAAGCATTTATAATGTGAGCAAGTGGAGTCAAAATGTTAAAAGCAATTTTCTTAATTACTATACCTGATATTTCATCAAAACCACACGATGCTTTGTTTTTAATTTTATATTTAATTATGTCTAAGAGATCCTCCTCTGTTATATAAGATAGGAACAAACTATTTTGAACAAAATCGTTTGAGCACTCAAAATCACAATTGGATTTAATTATTTTACTAATTATATCTTCTGGTGCATTTATAAAATAATTATTAAATTTGTTTGATATAATATCTGGATTTGTGATTTTAGTATCATCTATTTTCAGACAGATATTTTTGTGAGTTTTTTGTTTTCCATTTAGTTCATTTATAACACACCATGTGGTTTTGTTTTTGGTAGAAGATTCAGAGATTTTGTTAAAATAAAACTGACTTTTTGTTGTCTCAACAAGAACTTTGTGCTGATATTTTTTTTGTCTATATAAAGGTTTTAGCTCAGGGTATGTTTTACTTAATCTATACAAATCCTTTAGACTATCTGAAGAAGATTTTATTTCTTTTGTCACCCATGTTTTTTTGTTTTGGTAAAGTTTGGTTTTTCTGATAGGACAACTAATATTAAAATAAAACTGTAATTTATCATGAAAGGCATTATATTTACTCTCAACATCAGTTGCGCGATAAACATCTTGCCATGTTTCTTCACTCAAGAGACTGTTGAATGCATCTATAGCGCCCTCATGTGTTACTCTGAAAGTATTTCGAACTGAGGTCTTCGTTTGGTCAATAAATTTTAACCTTAAAAGAAATATATCGTGATCCGATTCAGTATTTAAATTTACAGTACCTATACAATCATCACAATTTGTATAGATCTGATCCAAAATATTTCCGCATGTAGAAGTCGATCTTGTAGGTGTACAGTTTCTAGGAGACAATCCATAAGATGCAAGAAGACCAATAAATTTGTTTGAATTATTTAGTGTCATGGAATTTACATTAAAATCGCCTGTTAAAAATAGGAATTGATTTGGTTTAAAATTTAAATTTAAAATAAGATTAAGTTTTTCATAAAAAACATCAAATTTCCCTTTAGGAGATCTGTAGCATACTAAAATTGTGTGTTGATTTGAATTATAATTCCACTTTAGACCACATACCTCAATGTCTTTTTCAACACAGAACTGATCGAGTATAATGGAACTAACCTTCATATCATCTCTTGCCCAAACTGCAACGCCACCACATTTATGTTGAGATCTACTAAAAGAATTTACAATTTTAAAATTTGGATAATTATAATTTATCACTTCGTCATCCACTGACCACGTTTCAGTAATGCAAAGAAATTTCAAATCAGACTCCTTATAATCAGCATATAAACAATCCATTTTAAATTGATTTAGTCCCTGTATATTCGACAGAAGGAGATCGTACACATACCTTCTTTTTTCCTGTTTAAAAGTCATTTCTTCATCGTTTACTTTATTTGCGTATGTGTCGCGCGCTTCATAAAAAACTTGCTTACATAGGAGCCTACCGGCCATAGTTTTGGGTCCATCGCTAAACCGAAATTTTGTTCAAAAATTGAGACTTTAAAAGAAGAATATATGTTAGGATGCTTAGCGGTTAAAGACGTACAAATTACTTCTGGAAAATGTTTTTCTAACATCTTCTTAAGATCATCAGCCTTTGTATGTTGGTCTACTCTAGTAACATGAAGATGAGTAAATTTTGGGACACCACTGATTTCAGAGTTCTCATTATTGCCTATAACAGTAGGTCTATTCCTTCTTTTATGCCTAACAGTTTTCCATTCTTGACCACCATTATTTGTAACCGAATTATTATTTATCAAATTTTCATCGTTAGTTAAATTAATAATATCTGAACATTTTGCCTCCGTTTGTATTCTTAAAATATCAGCTGATAACTGTTTATTTTCGATTAAGGAACCAACTTGTTTATTTTTATTTGTACTATTTTTAAATCCAGTTTTTGTTGGGGAACTCCTTTCTTTATTAACATCTAGACTTTCATTAACAGCAAAATTTTTTGCAGGTGTAGTTTGTTTGTGTTTTGGGTATTCTTTAGTGCTAGACTGTTTCGATCGTTCAGAATTTAGATCTCTGTTAGAATGGTTAATTAAATTCGTATTTTGTTTGACCTTGAGGCTACTATTCTCAGCGCACGCGATGTAATGGTTTTAAGGTCATTTTTGGTTACATTAATGGCATTTTAGTAAGGATCCCTATTTTTTTTGAAAATAAAACATAGCCTATGTCACTCGGGAATAGTGTAGCTTGCCAACGGTAAAAGAATTTTTGAAATCGGTCCAGTAGTTTCGGAGCCTATTCATTTCAAACAAACAAACAAACAAACAAACAAACCTTTCCTCTTTATAATATTAGTATAGATTAGAAGTAAAAGAAATTAATTGGAAATTGGTAGTTTTTTAAGAAATAATTTTTTTTTTAAATCATTTGTATCAAAGATTGAAATTCCATAAAAAAAATTTCAATTATCTAATAAACAACGCATTTGTTTATAACAATTTTTTAAACAATAACTGATAGAAATTTAAAAAAATATTTTTATGCAGCTTCTAATAACATAAAAACGGATCATTAATAATATTTTTTAAAAAAACTTTTTTTCAAACTGAAAAATATATATTTTTAAATTTCACCAACAGGGATCTATTCTAAAGCCTTTTAAGAATTGCTCCAAGAGAGGAAAAAAATCTCAAATTTATAGTTCAACAATTATCACACTTGCAATGTTTATGTTCAAGCAGAAAAACATTTTAATTAACAATTGCATAAATAATTTATAATTTATGATAAAAAAAAGTTCAGGCGGATTATTGTTTATTTATCTATCCAGTAAGCACCTCATTTTATTCATATCCTAAATTTGATATTTAATATGTTAAAATAATTTTTATTAAAAGTGTCCAAAGCAGGCGTGGCTTACGCAAGCCAGAGCACCCGTTTTCGGCCGTATTTTCAACCATCTGGGAAAATTATAAATATTAGTACTACAGTTCCGATAGTTTGAGCTTTTTTGTAGGAAATTTCCTCCTCTTTTCGAATCTTTTTTTTTTAATTTAATAAATCATTATTAGTTTTTAAGATATTTGCAAAAAATCAAACCCTCTTCTTTCTGTTTTAGTTATTTTTTTTAAAAATCATCTAGATGCGATTCCGAATCGAATGACACCTTGTTCATAATTTTCGGAGACTGCTGAAAAAAGTTGAGCAAAAAAGCACTTGTGAAATAGACTAAAAAGGACGACGCGACGCACTCTATACTGACTAGATCGTATTAGTACGCTTTGGTATTTTCTATATACTAAACATACAGACTCAAAAATATAAAGACAATACAGGGTTAAGATTTTTTGTTCTAAAAATAAAGGTTTACATAAACTTTACACATATTACGGTATCGCCCGCTTTTGTAAAATAAAGACATTTTTAAAAATATAATCGCTACAAGAACCCCAGAAGGAAATTCCGTAAACTAGATGAGACTCGATTAGTGAAAAGTATGCAGTTCTAGCAACTTTCAAGCCAAGTTTATCAGAAATTATTCTCAAGGCATAACAGTTCGAGACAATTTTACTGCTTACTTCTAGGACATGGTGTTCGAACTTTAGATTTTGATCTAATGTAATGCCAAGAAATTTTGTTGATTCCAACCTGGAAAGAGCATGATTCTCCAATCGCACAACATTAAGTTTGCATCTAAAATGCATTATATTTGTTTTTTTAAGATTGAATGATAAGAGGTTTGCATCACACCACTCTTTATCTTACACATGTCCTCTTGAATGCTGTTGTTCAACCTTATGGCGTCTATATCAATCCACAGGACGGTATTATCATCTGCGAAGGCAGTAAATTCACCTCTAATCGGAAGGTGTAGGATGTCATTGATAAAAATCAAGAACAGAAGTGATCCCAGTATAGAGCCCTTAGGTACTCCGACATCAATAACCTCCGTAGCAGAACTAACACCATTAAAAGCAACTGTTTGCGTTCGCTTTGACAAATTCGACCTAAACCACTCCAACGCAATCTTTCTCAACCCATAGACCTCCAATTTTTGCAGCAGTATTTTGTGATCTACGCAATCAAACGCTTTTAACAGATCACAGAATACTGCTGCTCCCAATTCCACAGAGTTTATATGTACATAGAGATGTTGTAAAAAATTAAAAATTGCATCACTGGTACTCTTATTTGCCTAAAACCAAATTGTTTTAGACTTAAGAGATTATGTTTTGTTAAGAAGAATGTCAGCCTTACCTGTACCAGCTTCTCAACAATTAGAAAGGGTTGGAAGTAATGCAATGGGGCGAAAATTTGAAGCGACATTTTGGACTCCTCCTTTAAACAATGGTATAATTTGGGCTACTTTAAGACAGTCGGGAAACTTCCCTGTACTAAAAGAAATATTCACCGCATCTGCCAAGACTTCCAGAACTAAATCGGGAAGGGCTTCAAATATTCGGAGCGATATGTTGTCAATGCCACATGAAGATTTATTTTTCAACATCTTAAATACTGATCTAATTTCTGGTGCGTCCGTTGGAAA